>CM068308.1:32682268-32783717 GCA_034768735.1 Schistosoma mekongi
ATATCACTTCCCTGATTCTGCATGGCCTTCACTTGATTATATCTGTGTCGGTGAATGAACGTCTTTTCATGTTTAGGTATCCTAAGTTGTTATTCCTTTGTGTCTATATCCATAATTTCAGTCAGAACAAGCAAAAGTTATTCGATATCAATTACCATCTGCTGATGGAAATGTTTCGCGAAAGCAGCCTAAAGGTAAATGTTACTTTTATTTTACAGATGGCATAGAACTCATTATTCATATTGAATTCATCTGACATTATCTAGATCAAGTAAACTTTGTAGTTTGATTTGTCATGTGATTGGTTATTCTTGTTTCTTATGCATAACCTAAGCAATCATATGATTTACTCATGATGGCTTTTAGTCCTGACTGGCAAGCTTTGTTCCAATTTTGCCATTTCGTTTCATATTAGTCTTTTCTTCAGCTGCTCATTACCTCTTGTTGATGCATTTAGGCTAACTTTAGATCCGTTGTGTTCAACGAATTTTCAGTCACCTCCAACATTGCCGGAGATTAGATCTAATCCCTTCAGGTATCATGTTAAGCATTATATACTTAGATGATTGAGTCTAAATCGAATGGTTCACGTTTTTAATTTTAACCCGGTCACGACATTTCACGTTAATTATTCCTTGTGGTAACTATCTTCTAGCATTTCTTTAGTTTAGTAACCTTGTTATGTTCACAAATTTGACATATTTAGTCGTCTGTTATATAAACTTCCTCATGGTTACTAAGTTACATTCTCATCTAATAATATACTTCTTTGAATTTCAAGCGATGCAGCTTGTTCCTTATTGTATTTACCCACTAGTGTTTTATTTGTTTATTTATTCATTATCGCTTAAATTTCTCCAGAGGGTATGATCAATATGACTGGTAAATCATACGTATGCATTCTTCATGAATATTGCCAGAATGTCATACGTCGTCCTCCTACATACCAAACAACTGTTCTTGAAAATGATAAAAATCCTTATCAAATGACAGTATTCATTAATGGTACTCCATATGGAACTGGTACAGGACAAAGTAAAAAGTGTGCAAGGTTAGAAGCAGGTACGTTTTTTTTGAATGTAGCTATTCATTTATTCTTGTATTAAACCAGTTATTACCTTCACCTAGTCAATAGTACCAGTATCCACCAAACAACGATCGAATAGGCCAATTGAAGCGACCTTGCTAATGCGAAAAAGATGGAGGTATAATCTCACTAGTTGAGATTTGTATGACCAATTTAAAGTTTACAAATATCTTGTGAACTAAAGTCTTAGTAACTATAATATTGCTAAACATTTAGTTGAGCAGTCCACAAAGTTGATATCAAATAATTCTTTGTGGTGTTGTATAAGCGAGCCTAAGACGTATGTGACATATCTAGAGGAAGGTATGTGACTAGTCAATGATGGTGCGACAGACATATGGTAGAAACTTCACTATGTCTTGCATGTATGTCTTATTAGCTTATTGTAATGATATAGATGTACCTGTGACTAGTTTGTTTCTTGATGTTTCTGTTGAATTAACGTGTCAGAGTAGTGTAAGGCTTGGTTGGAATTAGCCGTGAAATATTGTACCGCGTGTGAAGTCAGCATCAATTGAATCGGCCATCCTGCTTGAGATATAGCAGTGTACTAGGGTTTGTTGAAGCCTTAGCTACACGGAAGTTTCTCCTCCGTCTGTGCTAAGAAACATTGTGTACTTTCACTAAACCTACCCTGGTAGAGTGTAGTCACAATGTCCTCCTTATTATCATCGCTTTCTTATACTCCAATTTATCTAGTTTAAGCTTACTTTTCATACACAAATGCCTTAACAAGTTTATGTATGATCAGATTATTCGAAATGTGTATTGCGCATGTATATCACATTTCTCTGATAAACTTCGTCTTATTGCATTATCAAAATAACTTTTTGTTGGGGGGGGGGGGGAAGGAGGGATTCTAAATCTCTAAAATTGATTTGGTAAATCTATTATTTTTGTAATTCATTTTTCGAAATCCGAATTTCTCATTTTCACGCCATAAAGTACTCATTTTGCCTTCAGTTTATGTTTCTCACCTAGTAAGATGTTAAATCTCGTCGATCTGTTATTTATTTTAGTACGTTATTTGTTACGCTTCGAAGGACGTTCTTTTTTGTACATGTAGACATTAGTTGAGTGCTTGTTATTCTTCTGTCTGGGCTGCTTGTGGAATTATACATTTTCTTGCTAACGTTAGACTTCTTACCCTAGTTAGCTGAACTGAAGAGCAGAGCAATAGTTTAACTCTGCTTGTTATTTCGTTGCTGGTCATACTTTCGTTTGCTGGTATGCAGTTGTTATCTAAAATCATAAGCCCTAACACTTTATTACTCATGAGTAGTTGTACTTTTATTGTAGTTTCTTCTTTATACTTCAGTCGTAACTGTAGTGATTTGTTATTGTTTTCCTGTTTATTGAACACCTACTTTTTCGATCATCCTCTTTGATTTTCTTATTCTTGCGATTTTGTATGCAACCAGCAGGCTCTTGTGATTACTTTTGTTGTTTAATCACTTTAAATGTTAACATTAAATGAAGTTAATTACTTTTTTCCTGTAAGATCACTGTTATTTCTGTACTCACTTCACATAAATAGTTCTGGAACCCAAGGTAGTTTTTCACCTTCATCTATCCTGTGTATGCTATTTCGATGAATTTAACGTAATGACAAATAAATCTGGCAACATATAAGATTCTTGAATAGTCAATTCATTACATACATTCACAATCTATTACCCAGATGCACTTGTTAGATTAAGTTAAATTTAGTAGTGTATGGGACATGATTCGAATTGATCTACAGATAAAAATATTTCACGCTTAGTCCCAATAAATATGCATACATATATTGAAGCTTTCAGTTTGTTGAAATATGGTGTACAAGTGTAACTTTTGGTTAGAACATGAATGTTGTAACATTTGATAACTTTGAAACTCACGTGTGTATTCGCCCTTTACAGTTGTACATTTCTCAAAATAATCGAATATATTTTTATTTTATGTAGCTCGTAAAGCGCTAGAAGTTTTAATACCTGACTTCCAGAAGATTGTATGTACTAGCACACATCAAACAGGTCCAGTAGTAGCCTCTGACCGCGATATGCAGTTATTTGATTCCATCTCAGTGACTGATCCTCGCTTATATGAATTATCAGTACGTATGGCATTACCTACTCCATATAACCTACTTGTTGAATGCTTGAGTCGAAATTGTGTTCCTGAGTCGGATTTAAGATCGAATATGATATCACAAGGACGTAGTAAACATTTTTTCACTTTACAACTAAGAGAACATTCTGTTAAAGTAAGTTTCATAATTCTGTTAATAATAATCACTTTATTGCATTCATGCCCTTTTTTATTTAAGTGCTTTTCATTCATTATTCCCACCATATTTTTCATCCCGCTCATATGAAGCGCACAACTTAGACTAATACATTTTTATCCAAGTTTGTGTTGTCATTAACTATTTGATTTATTTATTTCAGCATTACCTGAGGGATAAAGCATGAAAGTATTAAGATAATCAGATCACTGTTGACAGAAGTGAGGAAAGAATAAAATAATAGGTTATACAAACCATGTCTCCAAAGTGTGTTTTCTGCCTTTTTATATCTTGAAAAGTACTTATATCTGATTACAATAGCATGTGCTCATTTGACAGATCTCTAGATGACAAGTATGCAACTGTAATTCTTTCTTAATCCGCGCTTTTTTTTACCCTCTCTCTAAATGTATATTATTACTTAAAAACTAATTTACAGCAATGCATATTTCGGCTGTGGTGTGCAATGTAGTCGACTGTGCTGGTCACTATATCTTGAATTTCTCATCCTGCCTGTTAGATTGATTACTGATGGATATTGATAGGACCGAACAGGTAAGTTGTGCTAATGTCGACTGAAGTGACCAAGACATATCTTTAGTCACTATCCACTCTAGTATCCAATGCCTACTCATATGGGAACAGATTAAAATAAGGCTGTGCTGATGTAAGATACAGAGTTTAGAAGCGATTTTTTTTGTTTACTTGGTCTTGTATTGACTATAACCAACTAAATGAAATTTTTCTAATTTCCATTACACTCCTGAAATTAATTTTACCGTAGCGCTTATTAAAAACATTCTCTAAAACTGACATAACATGCGCAAAATACTGATTCTCGTTATTATACAATGCTTTTAGCAAAAAGATTATCATCACTCCAAAACTTCACGAATTATTATTCTACTTCATCGCGCTTGTTTAAGTATATCCTACTTTATTGTGCGTTAGGTAGCGTTTCGTAGTAGAGGTCAATTTGGTATATATTATTCATGCTATGTTTATTTTACGTGGTGCTTCGTGACAGTCTAATTTATTTGATGGACTCATTAACCGAATAGTCAATGTTTATCATCAGTACCGATCATTTACTCAACTTACTAGTACAAAAAACGTTTTGAAACTATATTTTTACTGACTGACAAATTGGACGCATCAATATTTACAATCCGCTGTATATTCTTTCTCTACGTTGAGATATGCTCTTGAAGAAAGGTATTTAGTTATAAATACTTTATTGTCGGTTCTCGTGTATGGAAGGGGGATTTATGACTAAAGTGTATATCTATATTGTTGTAACTATATCGCTCATGCTCCCCAATCACTTATTATGATTAGCTTGTGAAACAAAATATGTGACAAATTTACTAAACCATTCAGTTTATCTAGGAATCTAAGATATGAGTTTGTTTTTTTTTGTAGTAACTGACAATTAGAAATATGTTATAGCCGGAATTTTTAGTATCACGACACTTGATTGCAGGTGCCATATAGTGTTCCTTTAGTTCAAGTGGCAACCAGCTATTAGTACAACTACAAATCATTTAGTAATTAAAATCTAAAGTGAAATGAATTTTATAGTTTGGAATAGTCTGTTGCATTTAGTGTTATTGAATATGCCTTACCTCAATCCCTAACCAATCATGTATCACTTAAACTAGGTGTATCAAAAGGTATTAAGTAATATCTTTTAGAAATATCTTAACGGTATAAACGTATCGACTCTTATCTTCATTTGTCTAATTATTTTGTAACTTTCTTGAAAATTCCACTATTATTTGTCGCTGTATACTTTTGTCTAAAATTAATCATTTCAATGAATATAGGTTAGGTGTAAAAACAAAAGAGAGGGTCGCCACTTATCGGCTCAGCATCTTTTGGCTCGTTTGCATCCTGAAGTCAACACTTGGAGTGGTCTTTTGCGTATGTATGGTCCAGGGAGTAAACCAAACAAGCGAAATGAGCTAGAGACAATACAAGATGCACAAATCCAACAAAAGTCTGCTGTAAAAGCCAGTTTAATTCGTTTACTGAAGGCAAAAATGAGTGAATTAGCTGATCAATGGGTATGTCACTGTTTTAGATATATGTAGTTAGCATAGTTTCATGCTGAACGTAAATATGCTCACTCTAGGTTTATAATAATATGTTTGACTATATTTATTTACTTGAATCAGTTTGTTTCAGTTATGCACAACGTAGAACTTGACGCATACATTGATCCTAGTTACCATACCAATTCATGAGACTAAGGTAAATCCCATGGAAGTAGAAGTCGTAGTAGCACCAGTACTAGTAAAAAGCTATTGGACTTGGGAAATACGATTTGTGTAGAATAAATTCATTTGTGGAAAGAAATACAGAAAATTTCAAGGCCCTGTATTGAAGGAAGCGTTAAAAGTGAATGTATCTGCACCACTGTGACCTGTGCCGAGCCATATCACCCTAGGTTTGTAACCACTGATTACGATAGTCAAGCTGGCCTCAACTAGATAGTCACTGGCAACCAGTAATCAGTGACTCACAACCGCATACCACGTTTTGGATTGGTCACCGCAGATAAGATTAAACTAAAGGGAAGAATCTTATTTATTAGATGATTCAATTACTAATTGTCTTTCATTAAAGGGTCCATTCTTAATTACCGCATACACAACCATTACGATAATATATTTTGCTGCACCATCTGCACAACATGTATTACGTAAAATGCACAACAGTTACTATTGTTATTGAATAGACTGTAAGTTACAATAGTTAGTATCATCTTTTATTTTTAGTAATATGTATGTACTCAGATTGATGATTTAACTTAAGTCAGCCGAGTTACACACGAAATCCGAGTTTAGTAACAAAGATATGATACTATTAAAGAAATAACTGAGTCTACAAACTGTTAAACGTCTACACATCTACACCTACTTCAGTACTTTTACTAGAAAGAGAGTTCCTGTAAACAGTCTATTACTAAGAGACTGAATTAGCCTGAATCTAAGTAACTATAGAAGGTGCATACCGAAACAAGTGCGATAAGCAACGAAAATGTAAATCAACACCCTTGATAAATGAATTTAATTTGTTAAAAGTGAAAAGGATATACGGTTAAAATAGTAGAAGGAGTTGAGCATTACTAATATATGTAAAAACTTGAGAATGTTTTCTTACTATGTTAAGGTTGTCGCCAATCGTTCATTCGAAATAATTTATAATATAGGCTACTGTTTATTATTAAGTAGTATGATAAACAAAATGCACAAAAGATGAAATCATATTAACTGATACATTGAAATCGTTAATACTATCATCAAATTCAAAAGTCTCTCAAAGAATACCTACAAACCTTTCATATATACTTCTTACAATATAAAAATGAAGAACTAGCCATATCCAGAATGAAATAAAGTTTTATGTAGTAAAATGTTATTAGTGTACATTTAAATAATAGGTGGAAGCAATTGGTTTCATCAATTCCAGTTAGTTTTGGTTACACCGTCATTTAGTATTATCTATTCTATCTACTATTACCACTCATGTTTTATTTCCTAATGAGGACTATCAACCTAATTAAAAAGACCAAGAACCTGCAGATAGCTATGGAAATAATAGGTTTCTGAGTCACTATTAAAGTTACAAGGGTAATAAATGCAATTCATTTCTTGGAAAAATGTATCAAGAATCGTGAGTATCTTAAATGTTGCACAAAGTTGAATGTCTTATTTGGGCTACCATCATATATTACAACTTGAGGATTATGCGATTATGGTTTTACGAAGCAGTGAAAATATCAGACCAACGAAATTGTTTAATCAAATAGAAACCCATTTAAAAATACGTATACAACTACTATCCAATAGATCTCTGGCACAAACCCAACAATAAATGTTATCTCGTGGTTCCCATCTTCGTGTTTGTGTCTTATTTGAAAGATTAGTTAATCAGACTTTATACCTAACTCCCAAGAAGATTATAATCATTTCATTTACTATGCTTAAAGAGTTACATTACTTACTTACTTACTCATTCACCATCAGCATAAACGCCATAATGATGTGTTGCGGCTTTACCACTAATTAGAAGTACATATTGACAGACTTTATTTTGTCTGACTTCGTGACTTATTAGTTTAGATCTATAACCATCCTGCGGATAATAAACTTTGGTATTTACTGACCTTTATCAGATTGACCCAAATTTTCTGTTGTGAAGTTTTCATTAACCTATTAGATACTGATATTTAATTGTCCACTTATAATGCACTAGTACTATACAGCTGCAGGAATCGGCATATACTTGGCAGTATTTGGTTTGTTGACTAAAAGGTTCAAATGTTAATGTTTTAACCGCTATATCAACAATTGATTATGGGACTTTGTAATGTCGTCACAACTTGTGATTTCATTTTTGGATGTGCTGTTTCGATTAATAAGTAATCAGCGGAAAACCTTGAATCATACAGTTTCAGTTTGAGTAACATGTCAATAATTTCACTATTGGTGCTAAATGATCTATTAATACAAATCTCACCGATAAATGTCAACATGCGACTACTTGTTATGTATAATTTTTGAGAAATTCGTATTATTTTCTTAGTTGACATTGGTGGCTACAGCCTTGCATTTCCTGACTACTTTTAGTTTTTATGATTATTCTTATGTCGGATTATCCTCCTAATAATTCCTAAGTGTAATTCAACCACCTTTGACTTATAAACAAATACTACATTGTTTTTACAAAGCAACAGACAGTTTGGTGTGCTTTACCTGAGTACGTTCTAACAGTTTAAAATTGTTTGTTTTATATTTACAAAGTTTGTTCGTTTTGTGAATATCGATGGTTCTGTTATGACTAAGTCAATCCATTTACTCAGATTTTGTTAGACTGTACGGTACTTTATTTCTGATTTTAGGAAAAGTCTGACGGGAGTATGCATCCGAAAGGGAAATTCTTCATTTCACCCTACAATCTTCCTGTAGTTACCTTTCATCCTGATTCTGAGGGTGATTTGTACAGTTCTGTTCCAATTGCATCCTCTTCATTATCATCCTCTCTTCTACCATCTACAGATTAATCGACTTGACATAGTTTACTAAATAACTTTCCTGTACTTTCTTAAATCATTATTTTTGAGTTTCATTGTGGTGCTGTTTATCTATTCGACACGACCAGATCAGATTAACGAAATCAGTACTAGACTTTATTTCAATGAGATATAATACAACGGTATTAGTAAAGGGACGGTAGGAGTGAAAAGTCGGGAAAAAAGTCTTAGTGCACTTACGCCACTGGGATCGATTGCTATTCATATTACTCAAAGTTTCCAGAATCCAACTAAGTATTCCTCGTCTACTAACATGATTCAAATCATTAGTTGTTGGCTTAGTGAGGTGACTTTTTCGTTTGTGTGAAGACCACAGTTCGGGATCTAGTCAAAATGTAGTGTTGTTCCTATCATAATGGTATCTGTAAACGTAAGTGTTACATAGATAGAAATAGTTAGAAAACGAATATAAATATTCTATTAACGGTCAATGTAAGTATTTTTATCAAGTCGGAAGTTTGTATGAATATAGTTTACTTTGAGTAGCAACATGACCGGGGTCAGGAGGTTGCTTTGCCAGTTATCCACCACGACATCGGATAGGTCACCTTGGTATTCAGTGTAATCGGCATAGCGGGACGAAAGACATTACTGTAGGAAGTCCAACAAATAGTGGTTAATACAACGTATGGAGTGCTTTGTCGACTAAAATTTATTACATGGGGAACGCTAATGAGGATTTCAACTAAACGACGCTTATATCACCTCAAACCGTCAGGTGATGACCAGAATTTGAAAACGTGGGTGCGCAAAAGGAGGATGGTACTTAAACAAAAGGGATAGGATATCAGACAGAACTGTCACTGGGATTATGCCCTGAACCCCGAGTTTCACGAAGTTCGTCAGGTCTGTTAATTGCATCTGGGGGACATTTGCAGGGTTCCTGGGGTCCATCTGTTAGCTAGAGCTGTAGACCGGTGGGTGGCAGGTTTCCGTCGTCCTAGGTAGCTCTGAAGAAGATATAGTCTTGGTAAGTAGTCGCATAATCTGTTGGTGTAACATGCGTTTTCACAAGAGCTGGTTCGTCACAATCACTTTGGACGGTGGGCTTCCTTAATGAATTGAGGTTACAACTTAGGAACGCGTCCAGGTACCTGACATTCAGGTGTTACTGTTGTGAGGGATCTTGACTTCCATCGTTCCCCTGATCTACATGGGCAGATGAAGTGTTTCACAGGAATCTTAATTGGTTTATACACGCGTTCGCAGCATAAATAATAAAATGTTAGGATGTAGCATAATAGTGGTAATCGTATAACCCAATAAATTTAGTTAGAATTATGGCCAACCAAGCTTGACATTTTCAGTTCCGAAAGTATCAGTAGGCATAGGAAGGCTAGAACCTATCAGTGCATACAAGGTGATTTGTGTATCCAACGGGACATGTTGTCTGTAAGCTCGGGTGCTACACTTGTGTTAGCCACACATGACTAAATATAACCGTTCGGCTACTAAATGTTGATTTCCATAAGTGTTCGGACGATTACCTGCCATAGCAATACCCATCATAAGTGATACACCACTTACGCAAATGGCTTAGAAGACCCTGTACAGCAAAGCAGCGAAAGAATTTCATTGCTATGATCACGTTGAGCAGTCAAGTGTTTATACTGAGGTGTGTTCAAGCTCTCTAGTGCAGTCTACGTGAGACGTCACTCCGAACAATATATCTGATAGAAGGGTTTTCTGTATTCTTTCTAGTGTCAATAAACTATAGTGAGTTCATTGGGCAGTGGCTATTGTAATAATAGGCCTTTCGTTCAAAATACCAAAGTCTTTTCTCTTAACGGTAGAACATTAGGCTACTTCATATTAACATTGTGTATGCCAAATAGTGTTTCGAATGTTGATTTGGTCCATTAGTTGCCAATTATTTTGTGATTAGAATAAGCAAAATTTGGAAATATTTAACCAATAAGCAGCTTTTGTACCTTCTGCAGAGACTTTTAAGAAGGTTAGATGCAAACTACCACAGACAGCGCTGTCGGAGCATCATTTTTTCCTAATATGTAACTATCTGATTGGATTCGGTTGCCACTTTGCAAATGCATTGACTTTCAAGAACTCATTCGGTGGCTCCTCTCTAAATATAAAATCTCCAAACTCAACAGGCACACCTAAGGAGCCCAGTTAGTACACTGTTAGGACTCATGTTACACGGCACAAGGAATTAAGAAAGATCTTATCAACTACACTCTGCAGTTTAGTTCCCAAGATTCCTTAAAAATGCACTAGTCAGTCATGCAGATTCTAATGTTGACCTATGTGCTACTAAGACGTTTGATGATGACTCGGTGGAGTGAAAATGTTTGAAGTCAGTGATTAGTCCATAGGAGCCCCGAAGGTTTCTTCTAAATGACTACCGAAGTTAACTAAAATGCGGAATCGTAATTCGCTGAGATGGCATACAAACGTTTGTGTTGACTCACTGATGATTACAAATCTTAGGGTCTGTCTAGAACCGTCTCTAATCCTCCTGCAAAGACATAATGGATTATTGTGGAAAGGAATTAATTGTAAACTCAAGCTCTAGAAAAGTGAACCACTGAGATTAATAAGGTTTGCTCGCAGCCAGGACTCCTTGTACATTAATCAACCACAACTCCATAGGACATTTGTTAGTACTAAAGAAGCGAAAGACATACTAGTGACGAGCAGAATGCCGACGCCTAGGAGGGCGTGTTAATACTATCGAACATCCCATATTCACAACTCAACCCAACAAGAAACCTTTCGAAAGAAATCCGTAAATTATTTTCAGGAGTAAGGGACGTGGTCATTGTTGGGGTGCTTGTAGCTCGCTTACAGTGGACGCACTGTAAAACACTCGAGAATTAAAGTTTCTGAAGCGATAGGTGAAGCTAATGGGCGTCTTATCGCAACAGGTTGTTCGCCTATCCTTAAACGACGGAGGCGTTGGACCCTAGCTACTGAAGGTTACATTTCCGTCGTAGAAATTACCAGCAGCTACCAATGAGGTATTTACACTATATAGACACGGCCTTCCGACTGGAATTACATTACATCCGGATAAATCCCACGATGACGAAATACTGTACCATAAAGACTCAGTGGAACCAGTCGTCACTCTAGTGGATTGTGATGGAACAGTATTAGAGGAAACGGTGGAAACCATTCAACCTGAAATTCTTATATAATTTGGTTTCCTACAATGCTTTTTTAAATCACGATTACATCGGCACTCATGCTTTTTGGAAAGAAAGTATCAACTCCGTGTACACCAATACATCACGTCAATTGAACAGAATGGACTAATTACGTGAGTTAAGTTGAGCAAGTAATGCGCATCTGATAGGGATAACGGAAACGAGAGGATCTTCCCAAAACATGAGCAACAAAATTGCAATACCAAAAATGTCATTGTCCCATAATGACATGAACAACAGCTTGTGGTAATGGAGATGCATTATACGAAAGTTTCTACTTGGAGGCATATGCAGTTCTCACCCCTGAATTCTATAGTCTCAGGGAATGTGCACAGTATCTAGTCAGGTTATTTTGAGGAAGCTTGCCGCTGTTACCCAGCACGATAACCGGATGTTAGAAACAATAGATCATTCTCTCAAACTAAATTATACTAATATTTTAACCCTCGGGGATTTCATTCTTCTAAAATTCAACTTTACCGACTACACATATAATGTAGAGGCTGATACAATCGACGCCCTAATCTCTCAACTTATTGAAGGTTATTTCGAAATTATTAGCCACAGAAATAGCCACTCCTGAGACAGGTACAACTACATTTAGATGTCAAGGAGAATTAGATATACATTTTTATCTCTTCGGGTTATTTGTAAAATGCGAATGTAATTAGTGAAATGATCATCAGTATGTAACTTGTGAAACGTGAACTACAACTGAAATAAACAAGATTATTGATCAAATATATATATAGGTTTCTCTGTATACGGGTGACATAGGAGATGGAGTGGTAGCAAAATACGATTAGATCAAGTGTTCGTAGACGAAGGTTAAATCCTACAAACACTTGATCTAATCGTATTTTTCTACCACCCCATTTCTTCTATCACCTATACACAGAGATACATATGTATATATTTGATTGGTAGTGTTGTTTATTTCATCTGTCGTTTACGTATCACAAGTTACATGATGATGATTATTTCAACATTAACAGTCGTACTTTACAAATAACCCGAAGAGATAAAAATGTATATCTAATTCTCCTTGATATCTAAATGATATTGTATCTGCCTGAAAAGTGGCTATTTTTGTGACTACTAATTTTTAATTAATAGATTTAGAGCCAGATGGGCATTTATAGGAAAGAATACTCTTCATTCTAATGTGTTTGTTTTTAATAAACTTAAAAATTTTTAAACAATTATTAAGGATTCATGGTTATTTGAGCACGTGACATCAGGAACTCGTTAAAGAGCCTGTTAGGGACTAGATTATCACCTAGTGAACATTTTCGTAAAACAACCTTAAGGTTCTGGCATTTTCTGAGTAAAGTGTACATGCTGCCAGGCGTTTCAACATCACCTGTAAAACAGAACCAGGACACCCAGTAGACAACGTGCTCCCGAATAGCCAGTGTCAACTGATGTTCTCAGTGCATAATATAAACACACGTTGGACATCATTTTATGAGCCACCGTACAGCCTGTTTCCCAACCAATACCCAAATTTGCAAGCGGCCTAAAAGTGTATGCAATCGCCTCCTTAAACCGCCACAAAATACCGTTTGATTTAAAACGAAAAGCTGAATAATGACAGCTCATTCAAGCTTTCTGGATAGACTAGAAACATCTTCAACAGAGCCCTATGCAAAGATAAGTACCAGTGTTAAAATAAGCTGACCAACACGTTTATATCTAACCTAGGAAAATTATCCCCTCACACTCCTTCACTTAGTTAGGTTGGATCGAAGAGTTCACAGATTTTGGGTTAAAATTACCTACGAAGTGTCATACAAATGCTGTGGAGATCCTAGCAACCAGAAAAAATTTGGCCAAATCAGTTGTGTTTATCTTGTTCACCAACTGCCTCGAATGTCATCTAACCTCTTCTACTAGGTTGATTTAGTTTTTATCTAGGCGGCAATTTGGGTGAGAGTAAAGTGCCTATTTTTTTACGGCGTAAAATATCGCAGTGTTTTCAGCGCCATGTCTCAGAACATTCTCACTTTCGAATCTATATAGAAGACCTGACTTAACAAGTGTCTTCAGAACTATTACTGTTTGTCTACGACGATAAACTTTAGAGTGACGTCAACAGACAGGACGACAGGCTGGCACTAAATGACAACCCAATCCGACCTCAAATTTTATAATTTTAATATGGACTTACTTTAAACTTCACAAGGTTGTCCAACTGTGGTTCAAAACGTACCACACATGCACTATAAATAATGTTTCCTTAAGCAAGTCATCAGTCGAAAATGATCAAATGTCCTGGTCTCGTTGGAACTCAACTGGACTTCTAACTGTTACAAAATTACCTGCCGCGTTAATCATGCACAACTAAATATAAAGTGCATTTTTGGCCGATATGATAGTATGATATTTCAAGTAATTTTCAGTAATTTTATTCTCCCTCTTACAGGGTATGGAAACATGGTATTTTAGCGCCTAGGTATATCTTGATCTAGTGACAGAAGAAACCAGACTATAATGGAATAAGTCTTTATTTTGGCATCGTGGGCAGGAGACATTGAAGCGCGTTTCTAGTCATCCATACTCAAAAATACCTCTCAACGTTCAATATAGTATAATAGGAAATACAATCCAGAATACAGAATAGGGAAGTAAATAACAATAATAATAAATGGATACTGGAGCTTAGTTATTTTGACGTATGCTTAAGGTTTGAAGTGAACTTTTTACTATTCAACCTAAGATGCCTCGATATCTCCCTCCTCACTCCAAAAGGACGGGAATACTTTGGAATGTGAAGTGCACTCACTATATGACCAAGATACGTTTGTGGTATTACCAGAGTAACTTCTAACGATTGAACCCACTCTTACGAATCAGAATAAATCAAAAGACAATGAAGGATGGAAGTGAAGTTATATTTGATCATAAATAGGGCGTCAATGAGATAGCAACGTTTAAGCTGACAAACTAAAGAGAGAGAAGGATGCTTCCAACGGTGACATGATCTGGTAAACATGCATGACCAAGTGCCTTCAACAAGTCGTATCCGCTAAAACTAACATGGTCAGCATCGATGTCAAGAGCTTATGTAACTATTTATTTTGCGGATTATTTACCGTTACATCCTTATTGGTCAAAGTAGAAAAAATTCAAATTCTACTATGATCCTTAGTAAAAAATATTTGGTTTATTCTTAAGGACTCCGACCAAATTCTGTTGCCAGCTTGTAGACACTTCTATAGTTAACAAAATTTTTAAATACCTAGGTTCATACCTGATGAATTGGCAAACAATTTCTACTAAACTCAGAAATCCGTGAATTAAAAGCTTTTCTATTTCGACCATAACTATTTAAACAGAAGCAGTGGTTAATTAAATATTGCGCTACCAGATCTTATTTCCACATGTTCCAATTTCCTCCTGAATATAGTAGAGTTTCTGCTTTAGAAATGGAAAGGATGGCAACTCAGCACTTCCGTAAAGAGCTAGGTACATTCATAGTCTCAGTTGCAGCTGTTTTCATAGGTAAATGTGGTTGGAAATTTATGTTAAAATTATAATTTTCTTAGTGGGTTTGATTTTCACAGAGAACTAGTGTCAAAAGCAAGCTGTAAAATGTACTTTCAGAAAAAATAAATCATGCTTTCCTAATTTTTTAGTTTTTTGTAAACTTTTGTATTGTTCCTTTCCTAAACCAAAAACGCAGATCTCAAGTAACGTCATTTTGCTAGTTCTTCAAAGCAATATCTTCGTTTAAACCGATTCTAACTACCAAAATACAAGTTTCATGCTACAAAATTGAGTAATTATGCATTGCTTTAAATTTTAAGGACAACACCGTTCTTACTAACTGTACTCGCTATCGATATTTTTTTCGCATTTTCGTAGTGCGCTTTATGTTGGTCGGTGTTAAAGTAAATGCTACTTCTTTGTGCTCTCACTTGGAGGAGCACTGGATTACTTATACCTCTAGGTTTGGCCATGGGTGTATAAAGTCGCATTAAAAACTTCTGGTGAGTCAGTTAGCTCGATAATCTCAAAGTTGAGGGTTATAAATTAATTACGGTAATAGTGCAGTAATGCACATTGACTGTGGTAACGGCTACCAAAACACCCTAAATAATACGCCAATTCTGTAAGTAAGATAATTCAAGGATTTAAGAGCAATTATAAGTCATGACTTGAAAACCACTTCAGCAACTGAAATGTTTAGTTTTATGGGCACTCCGCAAAGCATTCAAATGTTTTGTTGAAGATATGTTCCGGGTTTTATATCCCATGTACGTAGGACATCATCTTAAATAATTTATCCAGGCACCAAATCCCTGTCTTATTAAAGATGTCAAGACACTTGAGCAGATTCAACGAGTAGGTACTAAGTAAGTAACAGGTCTTTCAAACCTCCCTTACTATAAGTGTCTGAATCGTCTCATATTACCTTATCATGGAACACGAAGTGATCTTATATTGGCATTCCGTGTCTTAAATAATAATTAGTTTTAATTTGTCTTTTTGCTGCCTCTAAAATTAATCATCCGAGGCCACCTTAAAAGGGTTCGAAAACGGAGATCGAATAAACTCAGAGTGGTAATTCGTTTCTCACATCAAGAGGCCAACGACTGGAACGTGCAACCTAAACAGGTAATGTCGCCCCATCGATGAACTCTTTCAAGGAGAAGCTGGGGGTCCACTGGAAAAACCACTGCAAGGATCAGTACAGGTCACCGAACCTACTGTCTATATCATTAAAAATTGAATATAAGGTTCTATTTTAAGATCCAAAAAACATCTGAATACACTGAGAAAATCACTAAAAGCATCAAAGGTCATCTAATCTGTCACTTTTATCGTCTGTCAGATCCTGATGTTTAGCGAGTACTTGTTATTCTAATGTACATGCATCTGATGTTAGTAATCTATAGCTACTCAAATCCCTAGTTGTTTTGGGACTGATTAGTGCTAGATTTGAGTACAGCAGGTTATTCTTAATGTTCTGAAGTCGACAAGTCCTGCTTACCTCTAAATTAATGGCGTGGTCATTCTACTTAATGAATATGATCACTTGTTGCATTTACTTGAAGAATGCAAGTAACTGATACACTTGGAACATCTTAATGTGTTACTAGAAGTCAAGACTCTAAATAGACTAACGTAACTCAAATGTCATATCTGCCTTCCAACGTTCGGAATTTCGTGTACAGAAACTGTTTCATTTAACTATTTTCTGTATCTCAAATTTTCCCCTCAATCATCTTGATAGTTTGCGCCCTATTATTACGCTTTTGGCAATTTGTTTTGTTAAAATCTCTACTAGCCAGTATATATTTTAGTAAGTTCAATATAATATGAAGCGATTCATATATATATATATATATATATATATATATATATATATATATATATATATATATATAGTCTGTAGGCATTTCCTAACATTTGTTAATGAGTAGTGTGAATACGATCTCACTGATATTCTGAGTGACTTTACTTGTGTTTAGCATCCGGATACTCAAGTCATGTCTTTGTGTGATACCTTGAGTCTCACCCTTACATCTTTACAGGATGTACCACGAAGTAGTATTATGCATATAAGAATGTTGGTATTTATTGTTGATTAATGCGAATAGTTTCTTCACTACACATTGTCATTTAAAATACATTGATTATTGTCTGCTAGCTGTATCCTAGGAGTTTCAGGCTAGGTTTAGGTAGTAGATTAAAAAGATCAATCGTACTGTAACATAGAAGTCGTCAACTTTAAGCTACTTGACTATGTAGTAAAATACATACGTTCAGTGGATGATTGCCATCGCATTTTATCTTTCCTACCTCTGTTTCTGAATCTTCAATTTATTAGTGTATTATTATTTACTCATGTTTTGATTTTCTAGTTTTGAGTATTTATGTCGATACTGTTATGACGCGTGGTTTAAGTCTTTTATCGACCTCAAAGATCTCCGTCGTAAATTGTTATCTGTCTCGGTTGACCGCACGCTTCGACTCCTAAGCTATGATACGACCCCCAGGCTGAAGCTACTCGTCAACAGGAACACAAGAGAGAAGGTAGGAAATACTGCAAAAAACACTTTAATGCAAGAGTTCGATTATGTACAGAAAACTAGGACATATATATTATCATGTGTCCTTCAAGCTTCTAGAGAATTCCGTAACCTTCTAGACACAGTAGAGCTAAGACAATTGACCAGTCACAGACATAGCACGTGATTTCTCTCTGTCTAGAAGTTTCGAATAAAAAGCTATCTGCGCTCTGATTGGACACAATATATCCTATTGATTTCTATGCCAGATTGAGCTTGATGCGAGGGCTTTTCTGAGCCTACCCAACAGATAGTTTTTATAGTTATTATCATACACTACTCAGATAAAAGTGCTACCGGAAATTCAACTCAAACATATGAAATCATTGAGGCGTAGACTGCTGAACTCCTATCCCTTCAATGACCATTTCGTGCTCAAACGTATACCTATGGGAGGTAAAATTTAATTTTCAATCAGTCCAGTTATGACAACATCGGTTCGAGTTGGCATGCGCCATGAGTACAGCAACATTAATATGAGGGCAGTTAAAGTAGAAGTTGTATCACTGGTAGTAAAATGTATTGGACGTAGAGGCTTTGATTCTCTTCTCTAATTAAAACTAATTAGTGAAAAGAAAGGTATAAAATAATTTAATGGAAGACAAAATAAATGTAGCTGTGGAGCTATGACAAATTCTAGGCCATGTAACCAACTACTGATTAATATAATCACTCAGACTCCAACCAAGTAATTTGCATCTGCCAATACTGCTCAGATCAGCAACCAGTAGCTTCGTAAAGTTATCTTATGTTTCGGCTTATCCACTCCTACTTTTCTTCAATCCGTATCCAGAATGTTAGGATTGCGTATAGAGGTAAGCGGTAGTTGGGCACACGATACAAGTTCTAATCACTCCAGTCCATGAAGATTCACAACCGCAACAAATGATTTACCATTTTTCTTTAATACTCCTCTTTAGATTAGCTGTAGCTTTTCGACTATCACAAGAGTCAGGGGCTTGTCCTGACCTTCCATTAAGTTAGTTTGGGAAGAGTGGGCAGCCAAATGAACTTTTTTAGTGTTCTGTAAGTGGTTCCAATCTTCTAGGTTGAGAACGGATAAGTCTCTCCCTTTTCAAAGATTGTCTGCCGGACATCACTCGTCGATCTCAGTTTTTATTTATATTTTTGGAGAGCTATTCAATATTGCTTATCATTGCTGTCTTTTCATCGCTTGCTTTCGTTGACCATCAATAATATAGGTTGCTGCCTCACACTGTATTCATGACCTAGAAGGATATTTCATAGGATGTATCAATTCAATAGACTTTTCTTAAGTAGTTAATAGATGTTACTTCTGTCTTCGAAATTGTCAGGATATTTTGCCTGGGAACGTCAGAATTTGCTGTTTTCATAATTCCCTAGGTTCATCGCTAGTTACTAGAGTCTCTTCTTGACTTTTTCATCACTGGGCTGAACTCTAATATTTCGTGTTGGGATTTTCCTGCTTCCGGTGAGATGCAAGTAAACCGGTATTCTCACGAGAGCATGATCATTTATTATAGGACGAATGGCAATCCTCTATCGAGCCTTTCTAACGATGGTTGATGGCGATATAATCTGTTTGGGTTTGTCATTAAGTCAGTGAATGGAATCAGTGTAAATGCTCAACAATTATCGGGGTTTTTCCGTCTCTGGAAGATGCTGAGATCATAAAACGACTCATAACTCGACTCAAACAGATTCTTAAAATAACGCGTAGAATATTGATGGATGCGTGGTAAAATATTCAAAACCTTAAACACAATGATGAATTTGTTGAGGACGTAAATTAAATTTTACTCTGATGATATGTAAATACACTTACAAGACTCAAACCTAGCATCAGACAACATTAAAACTTCTATCAAACTTACTACTGTCCATTGGTTATGTGCTGAGTGATTTCATGCTCGAACCTGTCCGTCCGATAACTGTAAATACTAAGTGATGTGGACACAAGAAAGCCTACTGCTCGTCGAACCATACATTGTCTCTTATGTAGTAGCTCAAATATCCTAAACATCTATTCACTCAACCATTAAGTAGAACTTGACAAAATGTACACAGGTCCAAGTTACCGTACCACACTAGCACGACAAGATCAAATTTACTAGAATACCACGACAGTAGAATACAACAGGCGAGAACGGGGTAATTATGTGTGCGAAAAAATAATGGAACTTAATATCTGGGATAGAATAGAGTGAAAACGCTCCCATCACTGGCTGATTCCGGGCTGTCACTCAGTGCCTCCAGCCGTTAGCAGCGACTGTCGTATTTAGACGTCCAACATGGATCTATCCCGCCCCTGCACGAAAACTGTATCGATAGGGAAGACATTGCGGAAATGAAACTATGCCGTCACTACTAAAAAAGCCTCGCGTAAGTGGAACATAATTACAAGTCCCATGAATCTGTTGATAGGGGAATTGTTAACACGATACAATCTTGATTAATGTATATGTCATTTAGTCAGCGCTACCGGGTAATAAAGATGAGAAAAGTTTCTCACCAAGACTTTACACAAACTCTAATGCTTTTCACTGCTATGTTCTGCTACTATTAATCTGATTATTGGAATACATGTTGTCACACCCCCCCCTTCAAGTGTTTTGATTTGGAATCACGTCAAAAAGGTTGTCGTATCACAGAATACTAGATAATAAAGACTTAACATAAGCTATAAAAACCGACAAATAATATGGTCAGCATGATTAGACTGCAAAGTTCTTGTTACAGGTTAACACTTTTAAAATTGTCAGTTGGAAATTAATCCATCTATCATTATTTTCTTCACTAAGCTTGATAAATACAAAATTGACAGGACTTGACCAACTTGCATATGCATCAAATGTTTCTTCATTTCGCTAATTAGTGAATACTGACCGGTGATAATCGATAAGGCTCACAACTGAATATTCGAAGCAGTAGGATCCTAGCAACAGCGCATTTCGAGATCTTATGGACTTCGGTCACCGGTTGTAAAGACTCAGGACTAAAAGTACGACCAATTCTGAAATACATTCATTTGGGTATATTTACATAAAAAGCGAAAGACAGTGAGCTATGCAACAAACAGTTGGTCTATACTTAAGTCATGAGATTCTGAAGGGATAGAATCTACTATTTGTTCTGAAAAAGCAAACGCGACTAATTTGGCTTTCTGGAAGTTCCTCATGTGACATTGCTTCGTATACCATTCAATGTATCGATCATAATATCCGCCGCCCCGACCAAGACGATCCCCACTTCGCGTGAAGGCCAACCCAGGCACAACAAATAAATCTAACCCACCTGTAAAAATAAAATGAATGAGTAGTAACAACATTCAGATAAAGGAATATCTGCACCTGTTAGGAACTTTCCTATGACAAATATCGACTGGGAAGAAATCCAGTAGTATGGAATCAACACATAAAGCTAGACTATCAACGAGATGTGGGCGCGTAACTGGTTTGTCAGCTAAAGTGCTGCCTTGTGTGTAAGATGTGGATTAGTTAACAGTAAAGACTAAAAAGGCGACTGCAGGAAGCATGTAAACATTTTTTACATTGGTAAACCTGACATTGGCTTAAAATCTTTAAACTTATTAAGATCCATGATGGCTGCTTTAGATAAACTGGACACAAACTTGGCATACTGACTACTACTTCCTATAGATTAATTGAAAGTCTAGCAATATTAATGTATACGTTAAGCAACTCGGTGCTCAAATATAAGAAAGTCTGAGTGCTGTCACTGAAAAATGTTTAGGCAAACCTCTGAAGTGTTAATTACATACCATGCCACATTGATTAATACCGATTTCGGTTATTTTATTAACTTGAAACTCAGAACGAGTGGTTCATGAAGTCTATTTCGTTATCAATCATAACGTAGAACCTTGCACAAATATGCGTTAGACGACTTTACCTTACAATATCAAGACGATAAGTTCAACGGCAAAGTAGTTGCGATGACGCATCAGTGATAATGAGAATGGTTAAACATTGAAGAGTGAAAATGTATGTATAAGGGAATACTATAACTGAAGGTCATGGGGAAAATAAGGATTGCATCTGTTTCGTGTAACCGCTATAAATTATTATTTGGAGCCCAATACAAAATAGGACAATATTTACCCTGACTTATGATGTCATCCAACTGTTCTGTATTTGAAAGTGGTTCCGGTTCTTTAATTCCCCATTTATTAGACTTCCAAATTTCAATCTCTTTTAATGATTTAACAAGACGCATAGACATAGGAGGATATTTTTCGGAAGAAAAAATTTGTGGGACAAATACACTTTTTCCATCAAAAAGTGCTTTTTCAATTAATGGTAATGTATTGGGTTCTTCAGGAAGACTAATATAAATAGACAATCGGCGAAAATCACGATATTCAGGACTGCTCAAAAACTAAAAAATTAATAGATGTGGAAGGGTCGCAATAAGGATATAAATTCCATTTTATAAAATATGTCATATACAAAACGATATGCTTTGTATCATAATCTAAGACTGATAGATAGCCCTTTCGTGTTGTTACCAACTGAATCTATAAATTTACACATCAGCAGAAGGAAGAGGTGAGCCTAATTTGACTTTAAAAACAGATCTCAGATTCATCGATTGATCGGCTCGAAGGTATTCACTAGTGCCATTTCAAGACATCTTGACACAGTATAAGAGTGATACGCCAAAATCATTTAAGGTAATTAATAAACAACCGAGTTCAACTCTTAAAATTCTCCAAAGTCATGGCCATCAAGCGCCTAAAACTAATTTCTTTTTATTTAAAAAGAACTCATGGCCAATCTCTATCTCATCCATTGTAAAACTATCTTCACTCAATTACATAAATTATTAACATAAGGTTTTACTTTGTTTGATTGCGTTATTTTTAAGTTCCTTCAATCGCACAACCTCATTTTTGAAACTGAATGATCTCAGCTATCCACTAACTTGCGTTCAGCCTTTGGTTACACAGTCAATTACGATCTTCAAATCAATAATTCTTTAACATCTTTCTGTTATTCTATAATTTTCGTTTACCGACTGTGTTTAGTTACAACAGTTACTATTCAGTTCTATAAACTTTACTTGCATCATCTATCCATCGCAATGACGCTACTCACGCATTTACTTCCGAGTAATTTTATTTCATAAGTACGTTAAATTTCTGTTCCATCAAAATGCTTCAATGAGGATTACAGGTCCTAAGCGGCTGATAAGAACCGAACGAAATAAGAGGAATTAAATAGTTTATCCCTTCTCCCTTCAAAATTTAATGTTTCCAGATTTTATTGGCAAAAAGCTATTAAAAACTAAGTAACTTAGTAAAAATATATATTCATGAGCTGATTTACGCTATATCAGAATGAACTGAATTAATCAGCTTATACACAAAGCCCAGCTAAACAGTTGCTATGATGGATGCCCACTTACAAAAGAGGCTCTAACCTCTACAGAAATCCATCCATTCATACGTGGTCCGTCATAATAGTCAAAAGTGTGATCATGTGCATTATGTTGCCAAATTATCTCACCTGTGTTAACATGCATTCTGACTTTCTTGTGCGTTCTGAGGGCGACATACACTTCAGTATTCTTCGCATCCTCTGTCTAATTACATTCTTATTAGTCATGATGTTTACTGCCAACAATTAAAAACAAACTAATTCAGTGGTTAGAAACGACTAAAGCACAAAAACAGTAAAATCACTTGGAACTGTATTTGGAATATTATACATGTAGTCTAACAAAGAGATGACATAAATGTTGTAAATTTGTTTAGAGATGAAACTGGTTTCACTTTGGTAGTTGTAGAAACAACCTCTGTTTTGACAATATTCATTTTAGACTTTTTCTTTTTTTTCCTATTAAAATTAGCATGATGAGAAAAGTAATTTTAACAACTTTGTTTTTTTCTCTGTTCCCTTAACAGAAGTTTCTTGTGGATTATTTGGCTTGTTCATATAGCTATGGTTTTAAATATAAAAAAATATTTCGAGAATGAAACGTAAATTAAAATGAAAAGTATTCAAATGCATCCAACACATAAGTTAAACAAATATCGTATGGAGATACATTTTGTCCCAAACACATAGTTTACTGAACTAGTTGAAGCTAGGGTTTTTTCAGAAACTTGTGTTGGCAATACTGTGAATTTATTAGCTAATGATAGTACAGATGATATAATTGAATAATTTATTACAGAAAATGTAAAATGTCATGAAAGACTTTAGGTGATTGCTAAATTTACACAATAGAATAAGACTCATTGTATTGTTTCATCGTGGAAATCTTCTGTTATATTAGGATGAGCTTGTATATTCCCGCTGATTTGTTATAGACTGAAGCTGGTCAGTCATTGTTGCTATATGTGCATCCTGAGCGGATTACCTCGGTATAGCGAATTTTTCCCAAGTATTATATAAGTTGGATTGTGACTGGCAAGTGGAATCCAGGACGCGAGTTTCGTCCTATTTGGGGCTCATCGGCTGGATGTGCCTGCATCCCAATGTTGATGTTCACAGTGGGATTCGCTATATCGAGGTAATCCGCTCAGGATGCACATATAGCAACAATAACTGACCAACTTCAGTCTATAACAAATCAACGGGAATATACAGGTCCATCCTAATACCAATGTGACCGCTGCACAAGTGTGACTGTCCGGACTCAGTAGTCTAGTGGTGAACGCGGTGGCGTTCTACACGAAACGGACTGAGTTCGAATCCCACTGTGAACATCAACATTGGGATGCAGGTACATCCAGCCGATAAGTCCCAAATAGGACGAAACGCGCGTCCTGGATTCCACTTGCCAGTCACAACCCGACTTATATAACCTTTCGTTATATGACAAGAAATACCTAACTCCGCCTGGAGCCCCCAAAGGGTTTCTGCCGGTCCAAAGCCCGGATAAAGGAGGAGGATTGGGCATGGGGTTAGTAACTCCAGCCCGTGAAACAACTACCATGCTAAAAAAACAGCTTACGAGTAAAAACCTCTACAACCATCCTAACTCTGCCCTGGGAGTTGGAAGGCCTGATATGACGCTTCATGGTGAAAGCCGAGCTCCTTCGGAAGCCATGACGCCGATGCCTCTTCTGACAACCAGAGCAACAATTAATATAGGTGACCGACCTCAAACAGCTGTCCCCTGGGCACTGCGATCACACTCTGAGGTCATCACGACCTCCCCTAATCCTCTTTCTCTTTCATGTTCCTCAAGAATGACCATTCCATGGTGTGGGCAACCGGGAAGTGATAACCGCCCTCATATCTCTAATAGCACTCGAGCTCACCTTGTTCATGATCAAACATGTTCTCCCTCTCTGGTTTCTACCAGTAACACTTCTACTGCATTTTCTATGCGTGCCAATCGTACTGGTTACCCGAGTTCCCGAAATATCATACTAGGTCTCCTGAAGCCACGCTCTAAACTTCATGTTGGAGCTTTTAATGTGCGTACGCTGTGTCAAATCGGTCAACAAGCTGCCTTAGCTAAAACATTAGAATCTCTTGCAATTGATGTATGCTGTGCCTCCGAAACACGCATACAGAATCCCAGCATGGTCATCCGTTTGATCTCACCTAGTCAATGCAACGGAACAGCACACAGCAGGTATATTTGGGATGCGCTTCTCCCCTCCCAAATGCAAAATGTTACTCCAGGATTGGCCTGCTTCTTCTCCTAAATTAGTTATAGAGAGTGAAGTAATTGAATGCGTTGATCGCTTCACTTATCTCGGAAGTCTCATCACTCCTGGTGGGTCGGTGTCTGACGAAATCTCAGCGCGGATTCAGAAAGCCTGATTGGCATTTGCCAATTTACGCCATTTGTAGCGCAGACGAGATATCCGTGTCTCAACGAAAGGCCGGGTGTACTGCGCAGCAATCTGCACCGTTTTAACATATGGCTGCGTAACGTGGGCCATGAAAACGCAAAATATACGTCGACTCCAGATATTTGACCATAGGAATCTTCGTAACATCGCTAGTATATCATGGAATAACCGGATTAGTAATAGTGAGGTTAGACAAAAGGTTCTTGGGAAACACGGTAAATCAGTCGAAGAGGTCATTAACCTTCATCGATTGAGATGGCTGGGACATGTATTGCGCATGCCCGACCACCGTCTACCCCGTCGTGCGATGTTGGCTAGGGCTGAAGTAGGATGGAAGAAGGTTAGAGGCGGCCAAAGCAAAACATGGCATCAATTCATGAAGTCCTTGACTACTGGCCTAAGCCATGTAGGTAGATGTAGACTACCTGGTTGGGGTCCGCGTGATCGCAACAAATGGCTGGAGACACTAGGTGATATGGCTCAGAACCGGTCACAGTGGCGCAAGTGTATTCACTCTTTAACCTCATCTAGATCTTGAATTCTATTATTACTTTCTAGACATCTTTACTTTACTCTTCCCTCTTGTATTCTGTTTATACGTTACCTCAGTAATCTCGTAGTGCTAATGTGGTATGGCAACTTGAACCTACGGGCGTTTGTGCCCGGTTTTACGTTGCTGATGATGATGAGAAATACTTACAAATGAGGAAACATTAAGATTAGAATTTGGAATTGAAGATTATGGTTAGGATAAGGGCTACTTTATTTATACATTAATCTTGAATCCTAATACTAATATGGATCCATAATCCATGAATCTTAGCATTTGCAGAAATATCTTTGGTATTTTATGATTCCTAGAGGGACGTGCAGTGCACTAAAACTTATATCATTTCCTACATGACACAGAAATATATTTTTTTTAAATTCTTCTTCCTCACACCTTGAGTCACGTTTTCCATTTATATTATCTTTTTCTCATGAAAAAGCAGTCCTTTTCTCTCTAAGTCACTTTAACAATCACCATAGCCTGTTCATACAGCTTATTTTTACTGCGTTCATCGATTTCAGGCATCCTAGTAACTAAATGTTGTTACATTTTACTTTACTCTTAATAAGGTAGAAATTCACTTATCATGTTTAACAGATCTACATAACAAATCTGAGTTTGCTTAGCTGAATTTAATCTAGTCATTAAACATAACCTCGTTATAAAATTCCTAAAAGAGATTTTAAAAAATTGGTTGCGGCAAGCATGACTAATAGTTTTGACGAACGAAAGTAAAAATGTGACCCTGAAAACAAATAGCTGATCATATCAAGACAGGGAGAAGTGGCTCATTTTCATGTTGAAACAAACTAGATTGCAAGATATGTAGTACCTCCATGAGATTAATAAACTGTAAGTACAAATAAAGATGCAAGTCGTAACCGCCACATTATAACGCACACGTGTATTAAGAACCTAATCCCAAACAACTCCTAACTTTAATCTCTAACCCACTCCTAACCCTAAAACGTAAACTAATCCTAACCTACCCATATAATCTGAAGCATTATCAGGAAGATTAATCCTCGAAGTGTCAACTTAAAACAACACATAAACGACTCCGTTCTTACAGATTCCAACAAACGTTGCAACGAATTACCACCCAACTTTCGCCCAACTTTCGGCATTTTTGACTAGCCACCTTATTGCCACGATCTCAAATAAGTGTCTTGAGTAATAAACTCACCTCCTACAAATACTGGGATACCTTATGATTATTTTAGGATTAAAATTATACATCAATTGCTCTAGAGTGACGATATCACTTGCAAAGACTTATATGCTTCATACATCTATGCGCAATGACCTTGAAACCAATAACTCGCATGTGACTGGTCAAAGCTCCGACGTTTATTCGTCGGAATTATAGGTCATGTTAATGATGGTTGCTGACAAGATCCATTCTAACTATAAAATAAATATTTCCAGTCCATGTTATGCATCTTCTTAGTGGTTTATGCACATTTCCAATTTCACTTTAAACTATTACTGAAGTCACTTCAGTTAGCAACATTGCTGTACCTTGTTTTAAAAGCACCTTTTTCGGACATCCAACTTCAATCAATCAATCAATGCCTGTTACTCCAAGTGGAGCATAGACCGCCCACCAGCATTCTCCAGCCAACTCTGTCCTGGGCTTTCCGTTCTAGCTCTTCCCAAGTGCTGTTCATTCTCTTCATGTCTGTTTCCAATTCCCGACGCAATGTGTTCTTGAGTCTTCCTCTGTTTCTGTGGCCTTTAGGACTCCAAGTCAGTGCTTGTCTTGTGACACAGTTTGATGGTTTCCTCAGTGTGTGTCCAATCCATCTCCAGCGTCTTTTCCTAATTTCTTCTTCGGCTAAAAGTTGATTAGTTTTCTGCCACAGAAGGTTGTTGTTGATAGGATCTGGCCAACGAATCTGAAGAACCTTACTCAGACAGTTGTTTATAAATACTTGTATCTTCTGAAGGATACTTTTCGTAGTTCTCCAAGTTTCAGCTCCATACAACAGGACTGTCTTCACATTTGTGTTGAAAATTTTGACTTTTATATTGACTGACAGTTGGTTTGAGTTCCAGATGTTGTAGAAATGCTGCCCTTGCCTTACCAATCCGCGCCTTCACATCCGAATCAGACCCTCCGTGTTTGTCGATGATGCTGCCCAAATATGTAAAGGTTTCAACGTCTTCCAGAATTTCTCCGTCAAGTGTAATTGGGTTAGTGTTTGCTGTTTTGTATCGGAGGATCTTGCTTTTCCCTTTGTGTATGTTGAGGCCTACTGCTGCTGAGGCTGCTGCTATATTGTTGGTCTTCTTCTGCATTTGATGATGTGTGTGAGAAAGAAGAGCTAGGTCATCTGCAAAGTCCAAGTCATCTAGTTTCGTCGATGTTGTCCATTGTATTCCGAGAGTGCCTTCAGATGTTGCAGTCTTCATGGTCCAGTCGATGACCAGTAGGAAGAGGAAGGGCGAGAGTAAGCAGCCTTGTCTGACACCGGTCTTCACTTCGAATGAATCTGTCAGCTGACCTCCATGCACGATTTTACAATGTAGTCCGTCGTAAGAATTTCGTATGATGTTGACTATCTTCTCGGGTACGCCGTAATGTCGTAGAAGGCTCCATAATATTCTCCTATCCACGCTGTCGAATGCTTTTTCATAGTCGATGAAGTTGATGTAAAGTGGTGAATTCCATTCAATTGATTGTTCAACAATGAACCGTAGAGTAGCGATTTGATCGGTACACGATCGATCTTTACGGAATCCGGCCTGTTGATCTCGGAGTTGGCCGTCGACTGGGTCCTTTAATCTGTTCAATAACACTCTGTTGAAGACCTTTCCTGGTACTGAAAGTAGAGTAATGCCTCTGTAGTTCTCACAATTGCTGAGATCGCCTTTCTTTGGTATCTTGATGAGGTACCCTTCTTTCCAGTCTGCTGGAACTTGTTCTTCCTCCCAAATCTTCCTGAAGAGAATGTGGAGTATCTTTGAAGTTGCTTCTATATCTGTCTTCAGTGCCTCCGCTGGTATGTTGTCTGGTCCTGCTGACTTGCCACTCTTGATCTGTCTGATGGTCATTTTGATTTCTTCGACTGTTGGTGGGTCTGTGCTTATAGGGAGATCCGTGGCTGCTGCTTCGATGACTGGTGGGTTCAGTGGGGCTGGTCTATTCAAGAGTTCTTGGAAGTGCTCTACCCACCTGTTCCGTTGTTCATGGACTTAAGTGATTGGTTTGCCAGCCTTGTTCTTGATTGGCCGTTCTGGCTTATTGAATTTCCCAGCTAACTTCTTCGCTGTATCGTATAGGGGCCTCATATTTCCTTCTCTTGCAGCTTTTTCCGCTGTCATTGCTAGGTCCTCAACAAATTTTCGTTTATCCAACCTGATGCTCCTCTTCACTTGCTTGTTGACTTCTGTGTATTCGGCCTGTGTCTTGGCTTTCTCTGCTCTTGTCCGACTGTTATTGATCCCTGTCTTTCTGTTCCTCCTTTCTTGGATCTTGTCCAGAGAACTAACAGAAATCCACTCTTTTTGGTGTTGTTTCTTGAGACCCAAAACCTCCTGACATGTTGAAGTTATTGTTTCCTTAATCTCTTTCCAGTTGTCTTCCATATTAGTTTTACCTTTTTCTAGTAGATCATGAAATGTCTGGAACTTGTTGCTGAGAATTAATTTGAATTCGTTGCGTTTGTTAGTATCCCGGAGAAGGGCTGTATTAAACTTGTGTAATACTGCTGCTCCAGTTGTCCAGTGCTTCCTCAGCTTCAGTTTCATTTTAGTTACCACCAAATGATGATCTGAAGCTATGTCGGCTCCTCTCCTTGCTCTTACATCTTCCATGGTCCTTCTAAACTTCTTATTGATGCAGATGTGGTCGATTTGGTTCTCCGTAATGTGGTCCGGTGAAACCCATGTAGTTTTGTGTATACTTTTGTGGGAGAAAATGGTGCCACCTATAATCATTTTGTTGAAGGCACACAAGTTCACAAACCTCTCACCGTTATTATTCCTTTCTCCCAGTCCATGTTGTCCCATGATGTCTTCATACTCGGTGTTATCCACTCCGACCATGGCGTTGAAGTCGCCCATCAGAATGGTCAGGTCCTTGGCTGAACATTTCTCGATGATTGACTGCAGCCTCGCATAGAACTGGTCTTTGTCGTCTTCGTGGCTGTCATTGGTGGGTGCGTAGCACTGGATGACATTCATTTCAATCCCTTCCTTCTTCGTCTTGAAGGATGCTGTGATGATCCAAGGTCCATGAGGCTCCCATCTTATACGAGACTTCCATGCATCTTGGGATAACACCAATGCTACTCCTTGTGTGTGGGGGGCGTTTTCTTCTTCGTGGCCGGAGTATAAAAGCACATTTCCCGAGGATAACCGTTGCTGTCCAGCTTGCACCCAATGCGTTTCGCTTATTCCAAGTATCTTCAGGTTGTATCTTTTCATTTCTTCAGCTATTTGCATGGTCCTCACTGTTTCCCACAGCGTGCGGACATTCCACGTACCTATATTAATTGTTGCTCTGGTTGTCAGAAGAGACATCGGCCTCGTGGCTTCCGAAGAAACTCGGCTTTCACCATGAGGCGTCATAACATACCTTCCAACTCCCAGGGCAGAGTAAAAATGGTTATAAAGGTTTTTACTGGTTAGCGTTTTTTTAGCACGTTTGCTGTTTTACGGGATGGGGTTGCTAGCCCCATGCCCAACCTTCCTCCTTTATCCGGGCTTGGGACCGGCAGCAACCCTAGGGGCTACAGGCGGAGTTGACATCCAACTTACGCCATACTTATTAATTTTTATCTGTTTGTGGCTGTACAATTTAATCAAATGATCTGAAATCTTACGTCACATTGTTGCCACCATTTGAACCTAAAAATTTGTTGCTACTACTATCGTGATGATTGTCTATGGATGATTTTTCTATGGAACTTAGAACTTCAAATCTCTCATTTATACCGTAGTAGGCAATTCGGAAACAGTTGAGCAGAGATTTTTTTAGTGAATAATCACTAACTAATTTTCCTCAACGAAACTGTCTAATACGACTATATACATGATGTTTCCCGACCAAAATTATACTCACAACCTTTATGTGCTACGAGTGTTGACGCAATAGCCAGTGGCCGACATGCTACCTAATATTCTTTCTTTTACCATTTGAAAGACTTTACTGAACGTAAAACACTTTCAGAACTGTGGTAATCTCAATAGAACATGAAGTGGTTGGAAATAATGATCACTTCATTTATTTTACAGTTCACACCACCTATGGAAGTGTTCGTAACTGACTTAAACACGTATACAAAAGGCTTACTCATAACCCCTGTTGCACAAACGAAGCGTTTATACGCTCATCATAAGACACACTGAGCAGTGATTTTGAGTCGATCGATGTATTTTAACATATGAACAAGATTTAGTATATTATATTAAAACGTTAGAGTGATTAGTATCTCAAAAAATATGTTGTAGTAGAGAATCGAAAAGTCAACCACATTCACTGCATACATATGCACTTCATTGTTGTCCCATAGACTGTTATAACAGCGGATACCATGTAGCCGTGTTAGCTTCCTAGTTCATCAAAGTGATCAGGATCACAATATAAATCGCAAATTCAGGGTGGAAAACGTATTTGACAGCTGAAATTATGATCTCATGACAAAATACAAGTAGGACTATGCGATGATTTTCTATAACCAACCCAGAATCATATTACTTTGTCGCATTTGTATCTTTATTCATACGATTATTCTATGTCTTACACGTGACTGCATGCAGCACTCGAATTCAAGTACTTAATCTTATTAAGAAAATAATACACCTGGCATCAGAGGAGTTATCAATCACTAGTCACGAAATAACTCAGCAAAAACATTAGATTAGTACTAATTAGTGGCAGAAACGCAAGCAACCGTGCAGCCACACTAAGAATAATATCATTGTCTGTCGAAATACTAACGTAGAAAATACAGGTGAGAATGGGAAGACCAATAACATGTAATGAACATGAATGTCAATAAAGCAGAAGTGAACAGACGTGCACGAGTTATGACAGAATAATCATATGAATAAAGATACAAATGCGACAAGGAAATGAGTTTGAGTTGGTTATAAAACATCAGCACAAGAAAATTAGCAGAAAAATGTGTTACTAAACCGATCTGTCTACAGATTACGATTTCTTTTAGTAATTCACCCAATTAATTAATACATCATTAGCAAATAAATTAAAATCACTTCGTTTAACCTACTTGTATTCTCTAGGTACAAATCCACGAGACAATTCTTTCCCACCACATAGTTTGCAAGTAAATATCTGACACTCAAGGTTTATCTTATTTCCATGTTACTTGATCAATTTGAGACGACCAGCGGTGACGACCAGTTTTCTTTCTAATGCGAATCGTTTTATCAGTAATCGTATGCGATTGAAAGCATCTCAAGCATACTGTACGGCAACATGGTGGTTCTATGTAGTGTATAAAAGTGACTTAAAAGGTGACTGAAGTTTAATACAACAAAATAGTATATATATATATATATATATATATATATATATTTATGAAGTACGAAATTAGCGAGTTGCACTAAATGCTGCTTAATGCAGCAGGCAACAATTAAAGATTATGACAACGGAAGCAAGTCTGATATGATTCAATGCAGTGATTATGGGCTAGTAAATTCGTCTGACAATAACCGTTGTAGAAGAAGAAGCATACAAACAATTTAATAAGCACATCAGCTCTCATGGTCTAAAGCCTAGCCATGAATGATTGACATTTTTACCAATCCAAAAAGCAGCGTCGTATTCCTAAGTCAAAAAGACAATACAACAGTTTACAACCAGCCTAACTGTAATATTTATGTCACGTGTGATAAGGTTGGATAGCCTAAAACTTTTAGATACACAATTGACAAATGTTTTATCAGTATCAAAAAGTAGGTTTATTACTAACCTTTAAGTACTTTACAATCTCTAATTTTGGAGAATTCGTATAGTAATCTATACATATAAATGAATTCAATAGTTTAAACGTTACCGATTGTGATAGTGAGATAGTGATGTACCTTTTGTAATATGACATATCTTTTCAGTAAACATTAAGTTTCGCTTCCCCATACAATGCCGCTTCTTATGTTCCTCGCTATATGTATAGATTCGAAAAACATAAACATCTCATCACGATAAAAATTACTAGATATAATTTGTTTTGTTGTTGTTGTTACTACTTTAAAGTTCAATTTGAGAACAATTATTAAGCTTCATGGTGCTGTATAGAATATGATGGGTTCGAACATTTTTTGAAAAGTTTAGTCATGTGGTCTAATACAGAATACGTTTACTCATTATAGCATCTAACAATTCGTCATTAGGAAGACTGCCAGTCACGAACAATACAAAGCATGATATAAATGTGCGTTAGTCAGTTTTCATCTCATATCAATAAAACGTAATGAAATTAAGGATAGCAAAAGTCGAAATAATGGTCGTAGCAATAACAATAAGACTGAATATTGAGAATATAGATCGAGGAGACAATAAATAAATAAGTAGAAAGGAATACTAGACACGATATGGCATGGCTACACCTACTTTCCAATCATATCTGTCATCACTTAATGCCGAGGCATACAGTGGTTTACCATATACAACATATCCCGACTAACTTAGTAAACGAAGATTCACAAGTCCATCAACCAATCGGAAGACTTTGCTTAGCTGGACTGATTGCAAACTCAAGACAATTTAAATGAGTTGGAGATACTAAGTTTTACAATTTAACTGCATGTTGAACAATCTTCATGAACTAGAGCTTCCTAACTGTAACAAAATCCATAATATCGAATGAAGCTATTACTATTACTAGTACCATATTCTTAACCTCAGGATAACTCACTCGATCGTCTCACGATATGCGAGTAATGTTCCGAAGATGCAGAGCAGACTAATAGGTTACTTCAATTTCATCAGAGGATATATAATAAAATGGGTAGGTATATCAGCAAACAAAAAGATTAATGAAGTGAAAAAAATTAGAAATGTAGTGGATAAAGGGTACAAAAACCATGATCACGCACTCCTGTTCGTATATGCGCTTAACTTGAAAGTTGACAATATAAACTGGTGGGTTGGTTGATTCGATCGCTTTTTGGATTCATTCGGTCCAAATACATAACTATGTAAGTCAACGTTAATGAATCCTCACTAAACACACACTCGATTGTTCTCACATATGTCGAGTCAGTTGATATATGACGATATCGCCCATGAGAGAACTAAAACAAATTTATTGACTTCATATACATCTAGAATTTATGAGATTCATAAAGGTTACCTTCATTGTCCATTAAGCTAAGTAAAATCAGTTGTTAAAAATTGTTAAACATTGCCGGTCTAGTTGTATTGGGTATAATGTGGTTACTATATTAGCGATGTTGGTCATAACGCAACATTGAGAAACTGTCCGATTTACTTCGACCTTCTTCGATTCTACTCCTTCCCATTTATATGTCAGTTATACATCCTTTCCCTCTCCAAGTCTACTTATATCACACTTCTCCCCTTTAATTCACCCTTCCCATTTTTCCCTTTATCTCGCAATTATAGTCTACTTTATTTCTCCCTTTATGTCGTACTTCCTTCACTTTCTTATCAGCTTGAGAATTATATGGATTCATATGAACTACTTAATATGAACTCGATATCCTATATCCGAACATAGAATATATGACTGACTAGACAGGACGAGGTAAATGTTCATTACTAGCAGTTACTGTGACTAAGCGTTTTACTCTAATTTCGTTAACGTAGATAAACAAACAGTAGCATTTCAACGTCTCATCCACGCACGTAATAACAAGGGTATAATAAGTGTAACAGTAGTGTTCGATAACGGCTATGACGAGAAACTTAAGGTTAAGCAAATAAGTTAAATAAAAAGCAAACCTCGTCAAAATTTAAGCAACTTATTTAGGAAAGAACTGAATATATTAAAATGAAATACATTTGCATTACAGATACCCTTAGTTTCTGACAACATAAATATTGGTGAGTTAGTCAAAAAATATTTGTGTTTCGTCTACAAGTGAAAAATTTAAAATAAAAGGTTAGTCCAAAGCTGTCAACAAAATGTACTCACATGGGCATCGCACACAACAGCCTCACATTTGTAGTGACCACCAAACTAAGTCCAATACATTTGTGTTTAATTAAAGTGAGACGGTTCAATATCCATTATTTGTATGACGAGGTATTTTAAACCGATTGATTTCTTTGTGTTTGCTTCTTGAGAGTTGAGGTTTTGCTGCTAAATCTTCAATTTTTTACAATAGTTGGCTTCTTACGCAGCTGCTTTGGCCCTGGTGGGTTCTTTTTTTATCTTCTTTCATTTCTTTTTTTCAATTTGTTTTTATTTCAATCTCACGTTGTTTTCTTCTTTTTTTCCTTTGCCATCGTTGTTTTACGCACCAGTCTCCAGCTCTTTGTTTCGTCCTGGGTAACCCGGTTTGTGAGTATGGCTTAAAAGAATACCGCAGAATGGGTATGGGTTAAGAGTGATAAGATCCGTGGTTAGAAACTAATATTAAGTTATCAGCGCCTGGGCCAGGCGTCTTTAGGTATACCGTATCAGCACACAACGTCGTCCAGCTTTCTTCTAAAGCGTGCCAAAGTGGACGCTGCTGTTATTGCTCCATGCACTGCGTCCCAAGTGGAGTAAACTCTGTGATAATAATATTGCTCTCACCTCTGTTAGTACAATCTGACAGGGAATAGTTTGTTAGTTTTTCAGAGTTGTACGAGTATGCAGAGTGGCCAATATGTTTTTATTTGGATGTCCAGGCATTCTCAGTATGTTCCACGCGGTAACTAGGCCTCCCCCCAACCATCTGTGACTAAGGTTAAATAGCCCCAGTTATCGTGGCCTACTAGTGTATCGTTTGTTTCTAAATCTGATCACCCATTTTGTTGTTTGTCTCTGTACCCTCTAGAAGGCCGTACTCCATTTCGAGAGTCATGGGGAACGACAATGTTGTGATTTTTCAACTCCAGTCTTATGAATGTCTTAAATGTTGTGAGGATTTAATCTGATGTTAGAATGCTCGACCGCCTACAGACGTGGTGCAACATGGCACATACTTTCGTGACATCAACTTGATGGTTTTTCCTAGTACACAATCTATCGGTGAAAGCTAAGCCTAGATCTCGTTTCATGGAGGTACCATTACTTGTTGCTCGCCTAGATAATAGTTAGGTTGAGTGCCGTATAGAGTGCAGTGGTACATTGAGTGGCATTTTCGTATATTAACAGTCAGGCCGTTGTCGTTTGTCCACTTCCCTATCCTAGTCAGGTCATGTAGTAGGTGTTTTGTGTCAGCGTCATCTCTCACAGCTTTCCATAGCTCTGTGTAGTCAACCTACATGAGAATGGACAAGCAGATGTTTAGCGAGGGGGTGTTAGTAAAATTTAGGAACAACAATGGCCCGAGGATCAGACCCTGTGGTACTCTAGACATGACAGGCCTACAGCCCGGGTATGCTTTGTTCACCTTAGTACAGAACCCCCTCCCCAACAGGTAGTTCAGTATTCGAGAAAGTAACTGTTCTTGAATCCGATTTCGATTGGTGTATTGATAAGGACGGTATAGGACAGTATCGAATGCTTTTGAGAAACACAGGAATACTTCATAAACCTGAGTGTTAATGTCCCAACAGTACGTCCAGTAATCTCGAGCCAGAGGGATGTTTCTGTTAAAGAACCTGTTTCGTCGGAAGCTGTGTTGTGCTCCGAGTGACAAGTTGCGATTATTGACGAACTTCCCCACCCCAGCATCCAAAATACTATCCATAACCTTTGACAGTATTGGTAGTATTACCACCGGACTACTGTAATCGGGGTCCCTTCTATCCCCTCACTTATAGATTGGGGATACAATCGCCCGCCTCCATTCTTGTGGTAACTTTTTTGTTGTAGCTAGTACTGGACCTGTATTAAATGATCGTTTATGGCCCGATTATCTGTTTGAGCATGAGGGAAAAATGGTGCGTTTCTGATTCATAGGAGCATTTTCCTGGTATCCGTTTCAAACGCTATCAAGGCGTGATCGCTTTTTCATATTGAGGCGCTAAACTCAATATTTTTAGTTGGGGTCTCAGTGATAAGTAAGTAGTAGACTCTCTTTGTGTTCATGATTGGCTGTGGGAGAGCCGTAGGTCCAGCTTATTACGTACCTATTACTGGCAGCATTGAAGCAGAACTAAAGGAATTCAATGCGGTATTGTTAACAGGTGCCGTATTGAGAAGGCTACTTAAGTATATTGGGACTCCGCCTGCCACTCTATGTTTTCTGTATTTTCTTAAGAGAGCTTTGCCCAAGATGTCCACGTTATTTATTAATGAAAATCAAGTTTACGACAACTGCAAACTTATTGTTTAATTGTTTAGTGGACACCTTAATACAACACCAACAGACGAAACTTCAGTAGATGACTACAAACACAATATATATATAATATGTTAACTGACACATGCAACCTTCACCAGACAAAGTGTAGCTAAGGCAACAAAGATGCAAGAGTACTCAGACATCGAAGGGCCTACTGGTATCCCAGCAAACATGCCAAAAAATGAAAACGAAAACCTTCACCTTGAGGGTTGGAAGGTCTGTTATGACGCCTTTTGGTGAAAGCCGCGCTTCTTCGAAAGCCACGAAGTCGATGTCCCTTCTGACAACCAGAACAACAATTAATGTAGGTACATGGAATGTCCGCACGACGTGGGATACAGGAAGAAGCATGTAACTAGCTTAAGAAATGAAAAGATACAACCTAAATACACTTGGAATAATTAAAACACATTGGTTACAAGCCGGGCAGCAGACTATCCATACAAGAGATGCTCTTATATCCCGGCCACGAGGAAGAAAACGCCCCACACTAACAATCAGTAGCATTAATGTTGTCCCCAGAAGCATGGAAGGCTGTTGCAGAATGGGAACCACATGGACTTAGGATCATCAAAGCATCCCTCAAGACGAGAACGGACGGGGTCACAATGAATTTTATACAGTGCTACGCACGACGAAGACCAGTTCTATGGGAGGCTGCAATCAACCATCGATAATTGCTCAGCCAAGGACTTGACCATTTTGATGGAATTACTAGAGTTGATGTTGTCACCATAATAAGCAGTAGAATTGAACTAAAATAGTGCGACTTTTGACACGATAAGCCCATCAAAGAGTGGGGATGCGAAAAAGCAAGAGTATTGGCAGAGAAAGAGGTTAGCTGTGTAAACAAACAAAGCTAGCAGTCGGTCCTATTCAATCATATTCACTAGAATCAGTATGTATCGACAAGAATGGCCACGAGAACGTCAACATTGACTGGCTCAAAGCAGCCTTCCTAGAAGGCAAACCTTCTGGTGTCGAACTTGCCACAACACTCTCGAAACTGAATGAAGTGGCCACATTTCAAGCAATGACCAACAAGTAAGCGGAAATTTCGAAAAGCTTTATGGCGACGAGAGCTACACGTTCCGGTAAAAATGTACGATTTCCAGAACACTTAAACGAATATAACGACTATCAGTTTTCTCCTAATTTCTCACTTCCTGTGTATTGTTAAGTTTTTTCTTTTTGAAAAAAATAAAAACTTGATTAACTTGCTTTTATTCCACTTTAAAGTATGCATTTTATACATTTTCGTACGTTAAGAAATGTTAACAGTTTTTTTTAATTAATATTAGTGTTGTCGATATTCTACACATTTTTATAGATGCACTGAGCAGCCAAATTATTTTCTTTTGTACGAAATCCACTTCAGGAACAAGTAGCATAGGCGCGTTGTCACGAGTCCCACAGTGTACTATACTGCACCTACTAACTTTTACTATTGTTCAACAATGACTTCCACGATGAAATCACCCTGCTATTGCTGACTTACACTGGTAACAAGAGACTACAGAGAGCCATGCAAAGCGATGACAAAGTTATGATATGTCCTCCTAGAGCTTGAGCACAAAGCTGGCTACAGAACCTCAGCCACCCCATAAGAACTTTCGAGTAGAGGTTAGACAACTGCGTACGCAACCACGGAGTTAAATATTCTATCTGGAGCAGTGGTTGACCTTCCCTCACTAATACGCATCGTTAATGCACCTATCTTCGCCAACTTTTATTTATTCATTCATCTTACCAGTTTATTCTATTTTCTTCTTCTACCCCTACCTAGATGATTATTCTCATATCTCCGTCCCTTTGCATTATAATATGACAACTCGTGTCACACAACCAATTCGCCAAACTCCCAGTAATGTGATAGCTGCCGACTCTTGCAATCCTATAGCTATGAGATACACGAACCGACTTTCAAAACATATCCACCTACAAACTGACTACTGCAACCGAAGAGTATAAGGCAGTCGAAACGCTTAAGTTCTTGAATCAGGCTCTACGACGGACCCAATCCCATACATTGACAATACAATACCTTGCCGCAAAGATATCAAATGGTTTAAACAAATTTTTCTTAGAAATTGGATACAGGAGGCACTTCTAATTTTGGTGAGTCCTTCAAGGTCGACCATGGCTTCAAGAGTTTTCACTAGCTTTCTTGTATTTTCACATAATCCAAATTCTCTCATAGGTAAATCTTATTTCCTTTGGCATAAACAATCCAGTTGTATTCCTGTTTATTAGCAGACCCAGAGACTGGGTAGGCTCTGTTGGCTGCGGAGCGCCAATATAAAGATACTCTTAGAGCATCGCAGAGAGTTGCACCTAAGTCCTTTTCTGAGGTAGGAGTAGTGGCACCAAACCCACGAAGTGTGTACGCAGATAGTGTTTCCCAGTCGTTCACCATTAGCATTTTATACTTGATATTATGAGTAGGTAAGTTGTTGGAAGCCCATCTACTTATTCTACCTAATTTCTTCTGATGAATCATGGTATCAGAGAGACCTTGGGTCTTCCTCCAAATCTCAAGATCGTCTGCATACGGAAGGGTTTTTGACTCAGAGGTTGGCAGGAAGGTCATTTCAGAATAATAAGAAGAGAAGTGGTCCAAGTATGCAACTTTGTGGTACTCTGTTATTCATTATAAATCAATTAAACAATATAGGGCGAACCCTGACTGCTAGACACCTGTCACATAGGTAGTACTTTGGCCACTTAAACAGACACCCACTAATACCCATCGATTGTATTTTCTCGCAAAGAATTCTATGATCGGCGATCATATCATTGAGTATAAAATGCTAATGGTGAACAATTGGGATACATTATCTACCTGCACACTTGGTGGGTATAGTGCCACTCCTACCTCAGAGAAGGACTTAGGTGTGACCCTCTGCGATGATCTACGAGTATCTCCACATTAGCGCTCCGCTATCAATTAAACCTACAGTTTCGAGGTTTCTGTCTAGAACTTTGTATAATTTGACCCCTTCACCCATGTCTACATACATGCCTGGAACCTTACCTTGAAAAAATTTCATAAATAATGTCTTAGGAGGTATGTTGCTATACTAGAGTCTGTCCTAAGAAGCGTAGCCAAAACGTTCGTTGGACTAAAATCTATACCCTACGTAGCTACACTTAAAGCATTAGGTCAGCATCATGTACAGTACAGGAGAGCCAAGGGGGGATATCGTCTTGATGTATAATATAGCCCATAACCCTCTCCACCCTAATAGGTCACTTGTAAGATTCATTCCCAAACCTAACCTTAGAGGATACTTTCATAAAATAGAACGCAAAAGAGCTCATACAAAAATTTGTGCTAAGTTTTTGTGGTCAGGATAGGCAAACTGTGGAACTCCGTAATTAATAAGGTTGTGCTATCGCCTTCCACTGAATCCCAAACAAAAGCTTGACGCATATCTTGACCTTATGGGCACTAAGAGACAATATTGTAGTGACAGCACCGTGGTTACTTCATTTTTATTTATTATCCTCAGTTTCAGAAAAAGTGTAACTATTTCTGTACTCTCCGAAGCCTAGAATACTCCTTCCACCTAGACGCAGATCTCAGTGTACAACAATTTGCTAATTCCTCTAATCAAAGTTGAAGTTTAATATAGTCTCCAGAATCATATATGCATTCAGTCTTAGAAATGAAACTGTCAAAATCCGAGATTGTTTGTAGTTTAGGGAATATATCAACACTATATAATATTGTTTATTTCTTGGGTTTGCCTTTCTTATTATCTGAACAATAATATTAATATAGCTTTTCTTCCTAATACTAAATTACAGTTTATTATCTAGGCCCTTCAAAAGAACTGAATATGAAATGTCTTAATTTTAAAAAAAAAACAAACTGGCACGCAAAAACCTAGGGAAGTTTTTTTATCATGAGTGCTATTTGGTACAGAATTTTCATACCACAATATATTGTGGATCTCTTACACTTTTCAATATCCAAAGTTCAAGTATCAGTGATAATATAGAACTCTGCAAAGTTACTTCATCTTGTAGTGCTTTTTACATCCTGAGGTTCACTGGGCAATAAATCAAGAATTTTGCCACTCAGTATTTGTCTATCACTTTTTTATCCTAGATAAAAGGCATGTTTAGGACTATCTCTGTAAACTTTAGATTATTTCATCGAAGCAATGGGTACGTTGTTGCTTGTGAAACTACGGAAGAGTTTTTTACCGTATACCTACCTAATGGACTGTATTTAGTTTGTTCAAAGCGCATATGAAATATATGGATATTAGAATATCTTCATGTCAGAAGTTTTATTTGCCGGCCGTTATACATAGCTTGAGATTTAAAATTAGTAAGGAAGAACTAGTGGAATTTGTGAAAGTTTTGTTATATTGGATGCATTCTATACTAGCGCAATAAAAACGTTGACTGAGGGTTTACATTTAATGAATCCTCAGCTTTTCCATCTAGTCCTTACCATAACAAGCCACTAAACTGTCGCTAGTATTTGTAGTTGAAAAGTGCACCGACACTCCAGTCTCCGCCTGGAGCCCCACAGGGTTTCTGCCGGTCCCAAGCCCGGATAAAGGAGGAAGGTTGGGCATGGGGCTAGCAACCCCATTCCGTAAAACAACTACCATGCTAAAAAACAGCTTACGAATAAAAATCTTTATAACCATTCTAACTCTGCCCTGGAAGTTGGAAGGACTAATATGACGCTTCATGGTGAAAGCCGAGTTCCTTCGGAAGCCATGAGGCCGATGCCCCCCCTTCCGACAACCGGAGCAACAATTGATGTACTCGACCGACCTCAAACAGCTGTCCCCTGGACACTGCGGTCACACTCTCAGGTCATCACGACCTCTTCTAATCCTCTTTCTCTTTCAGGTTCCTCACTAATGACCCTTCCACGGTGTGGGCAACCGGGAAGTGATAACCGCCCTCATACCTCCAATAGCACTCGAGTTCACCTTGTTCATGATCAAACACGTTCTCCCTCTCTGGTCCCCACTTGTAACACTTCTACCACATTTTGTATGCGTGCCACTTGTACTGGTTACCCGAGTTCCTGAAATGTCATACCAGGTCTCCTGAAGCCACGCTCTAAACTTCATGTTGGAGCTTTTAATGTGCGTACGCTGTGTCAAATCGGTCAACAGGCTGCCTTAGCTAAAACATTAGAATCTCTTGCAATTGATGTATGCTGTGTCTCCGAAACACGCATACAGGATCCCAGCATGGTCTTCCGTTTGACGTCACCTAGTCAATACAATGGAACTGCACACTTCACTCTTCGTTTATCTAGAGACCCTACAGCTAGCTCACGTGGCCTTGCTGGTGTAGGTATAGCACTAAGCTTACGGGCAGAACAGGCTCTTCTCGAGTGGATTCCTGTAGACAGTCGTCTATATGCTGTCCGTCTAAATGGCACAGTACGAACTCGGAAAGATAGGGACACACGCCGATGCCTTTTTGTCGTCTCAGCTTATGCCCCCACTGATTGCAGCACAGATGAAGTGAAAGACGACTTCTATATGAAGTTCTCTAGCCTCCTTCAGAAAGCTAAGCACTCAGATATAGTAATTATTGCAGGAGATTTTAACGCCCATGTAGGTAGAATAAATCAAGCTGAAAAGCACTTAGGTGGGTTACTCGGCATCCCAGCCCAGAGAACAGACAACGGAGATCGTCTGTTGCAGTTATGTTCAGACTACCGTTTATTCTTAGCTAGCACAAACTTTAAGCATAAGGCGAGACACTGTTTAACCTGGCGACCTCCAACATCTACGCAACGATGGACACAAATTGATCACATTGGCATCAGCTATCGATGGAGAGGTTGTATAGAGGACTGTCGCTCTTTCTGAGGCACTTGCCTAGACTCTGACCATGCCCTAGTGAGAGCACGTATCTCTATGCGTTTTACTGGTCGCAGAAAGGTTACATCGGGCAAACCCTTTAGATATCACTTTGAGAATGAGAACGCTAAGATTGCACCTAGGAATGGTTTGGCTAAGCATTTACTCGCCCATGATCAACAGGTTTCCCCCGAAGTAGCTTGGAATGATTTTAAAGCAGGTGTATACACAGCAGCGCTATCAGTATCTAACCCCAATCCAATAGTTATGAAAGACCATTGGATCTCTAGAACTTCTAGGGAACTGATGGAGGCTCGAAAACTCATTCCAGCAGGCTCGGAGTATGATGAAGAGCGACGACAACTGAAACGTAGACTGACAAAGAGTTTGCGTAAGGATCGTGAAGAGTGGTGGGCAACAAAAGCAAAAGCGATAGAAGCATCAGCAGCGGCAGGCAATAGTAGACAGCTGTTCCGACTTATTAAGGACACCGGTATCAAAAAATCGGCAGTTAGTGAAATCATCTCTGAAAAAGATGGGTCGTTGATCTACTCTCAATCTAGAAGATTAGAACGATGGGCAGAACACTTTCAGGAACAGTTCAACTGGCCCCCAGCCACGCTTAGCTTACCCACAATCTCCAAGCTACCCGAATGGAAAACTGACACAGGTCCCCCAACTCTCAGTGAAGTTGAAAACGTCATAAGTAAATTGAAACGAGGGAAAGTAGCAGGGCCTGATATGTTGTCTACCGATATCTTTAAGGATGGTGGTATAGTTTTAACGTGCAGGTTGACCGATATATTAGCCAAAGTCTGGGAACTAAACTCCATTCCATCTGACTGGTCTCGATAGCTGATTGTTCCAGTCTACAAAAAGGGACAGAAATCCTCTTGTGATAACCACAGAGGAATCAGTTTGACTAATATAGTATCTAAAATATTAGCCACTATAATCATCCGACGTTTAACTAACACTAGGGAACAACAGACTCGAGAAAACCAGGCTGGTTTCAGACCTGGCCGAGGTTGCATTGATCACATATTCACCCTGCGCCAGGTCCTCGAACACAGACATATGTACCAACGCCCAACTATAGTTGTATTTCTTGACTTAAAAGCAGCGTTCGACTCTGTTGATCGTGAAGTCTTGTGGCAATGTTTGTCATTAAAAGGCGTACCTCAAAAGTACATTAACCTTATAAAGGCTCTCTACTCGGTCACCACTGGTCGAGTCAGAGCATATGGCGAATTGTCACGAGAAACTTCATCCTCAAGTGGAGTCCGTCAGGGTTGCCCCTTATCCCCATTTTTATTTAATTTCATCATAGACGTACTGTTAGAAATCTCTCTCACTTCTTTTAAGTCCTCTGGGATTAGTCTCCTTCCAGGAGGCTCTCTTATCGACTTAGAATATGCAGATGATATAGTCATATTTGGTGAAGATGCACACAGCATTCAAGGTCTCTTGAACACGTTGAGTAACAATGCAGGCATATTTGGGATGCGCTTCTCCCCTCCCAAATGCAAAATGTTACTCCAGGACTGGCCTGCTTCTTCCCCCAAATTATTTATAGGGAGTGAAGTAATTGAATGCGTTGATCGCTTCACTTATCTCGGAAGTCTCATTACCCCTGGTGGGTCGGTGTCTGATGAAATCTCAGCGCGGATCCAGAAAGCTCGATTGGCATTTGCCAATCTACGGCACTTGTGGCGCAGACGAGATATCCGTGTCTCAACGAAAGGCCGGGTGTACTGCGCAGCAATCCGCGCCATCTTAACATATGGCTCCATAACGTGGGCCATGAAAACTCAAGATATACGTCGTCTCCAGATATTTGACCATAGGAATCTTCGGAACATCGCTCGTATACCATGGAATATCTGGACTAGTAATAGTGAGGTTAGACAAAAGGTTCTTGGGAAACACGGTAAATCAGTCGAAGAGGTCATTAACCTTCATCGACTGAGATGGCTGGGACATGTATTGCGCATGCCCGACCACCGTCTACCCCGTCGCGCCATGTTAGCTATGGCTGAAGTAGGATGGAAGAAGGTTAGGGGCGGCCAAACCAAAACATGGCATCAGTCCATGAAGTCCTTGACTACTGGCCTAAGCCATGTTGGTAGATGTAGACTACCTGGTTGGGGTCCGCGTGATCGCAACAAATGGCTGGAGACACTAGGTGATATGGCTCAGAACCGGTCACAGTGGCGCAAGTGTATTCACTCTTTAACCTCATCTAGATCTTAAATTCTATTGTTATTTCTGGACATCTTTACTTACTCTTCTCTCTTGTATTCTGTTTATACGTTACCTCAATATTCTCGTAGTGCTATTGTGGTATGGCAACTTGAACCTACAGGCGTTTGTGCCCGGTTCTACGTTGCTGATGATGATGATGATGATGATGATGATGATGATGATGATGATGATGATGATGATGATGATGATGATGATGATGATGATGATGATGATGATGATGATGATGATGATGATGATGATGATGATGATGATGATGATGATGATGATGATGATGATGATGATGATGATGATGATGATGATGATGATGATGATGATGATGATGATGATGATGATGATGATGATGATGATGATGATGATGATGATGATGATGATGATGATGATGATGATGATGATGATGATGATGATGATGATGATGATGATGATGATGATGATGATGATGATGATGATGATGATGATGATGATGATGATGATGATGATGATGATGATGATGATGATGATGATGATGATGATGATGATGATGATGATGATGATGATGATGATGATGATGATGATGATGATGATGATGATGATGATGATGATGATGATGATGATGATGATGATGATGATGATGATGATGATGATGATGATGATGATGATGATGATGATGATGATGATGATGATGATGATGATGATGATGATGATGATGATGATGATGATGATGATGATGATGATGATGATGATGATGATGATGATGATGATGATGATGATGATGATGATGATGATGATGATGATGATGATGATGATGATGATGATGATGATGATGATGATGATGATGATGATGATGATGATGATGATGATGATGATGATGATGATGATGATGATGATGATGATGATGATGATGATGATGATGATGATGATGATGATGATGATGATGATGATGATGATGATGATGATGATGATGATGATGATGATGATGATGATGATGATGATGATGATGATGATGATGATGATGATGATGATGATGATGATGATGATGATGATGATGATGATGATGATGATGATGATGATGATGATGATGATGATGATGATGATGATGATGATGATGATGATGATGATGATGATGATGATGATGATGATGATGATGATGATGATGATGATGATGATGATGATGATGATGATGATGATGATGATGATGATGATGATGATGATGATGATGATGATGATGATGATGATGATGATGATGATGATGATGATGATGATGATGATGATGATGATGATGATGATGATGATGATGATGATGATGATGATGATGATGATGATGATGATGATGATGATGATGATGATGATGATGATGATGATGATGATGATGATGATGATGATGATGATGATGATGATGATGATGATGATGATGATGATGATGATGATGATGATGATGATGATGATGATGATGATGATGATGATGATGATGATGATGATGATGATGATGATGATGATGATGATGATGATGATGATGATGATGATGATGATGATGATGATGATGATGATGATGATGATGATGATGATGATGATGATGATGATGATGATGATGATGATGATGATGATGATGATGATGATGATGATGATGATGATGATGATGATGATGATGATGATGATGATGATGATGATGATGATGATGATGATGATGATGATGATGATGATGATGATGATGATGATGATGATGATGATGATGATGATGATGATGATGATGATGATGATGATGATGATGATGATGATGATGATGATGATGATGATGATGATGATGATGATGATGATGATGATGATGATGATGATGATGATGATGATGATGATGATGATGATGATGATGATGATGATGATGATGATGATGATGATGATGATGATGATGATGATGATGATGATGATGATGATGATGATGATGATGATGATGATGATGATGATGATGATGATGATGATGATGATGATGATGATGATGATGATGATGATGATGATGATGATGATGATGATGATGATGATGATGATGATGATGATGATGATGATGATGATGATGATGATGATGATGATGATGATGATGATGATGATGATGATGATGATGATGATGATGATGATGATGATGATGATGATGATGATGATGATGATGATGATGATGATGATGATGATGATGATGATGATGATGATGATGATGATGATGATGATGATGATGATGATGATGATGATGATGATGATGATGATGATGATGATGATGATGATGATGATGATGATGATGATGATGATGATGATGATGATGATGATGATGATGATGATGATGATGATGATGATGATGATGATGATGATGATGATGATGATGATGATGATGATGATGATGATGATGATGATGATGATGATGATGATGATGATGATGATGATGATGATGATGATGATGATGATGATGATGATGATGATGATGATGATGATGATGATGATGATGATGATGATGATGATGATGATGATGATGATGATGATGATGATGATGATGATGATGATGATGATGATGATGATGATGATGATGATGATGATGATGATGATGATGATGATGATGATGATGATGATGATGATGATGATGATGATGATGATGATGATGATGATGATGATGATGATGATGATGATGATGATGATGATGATGATGATGATGATGATGATGATGATGATGATGATGATGATGATGATGATGATGATGATGATGATGATGATGATGATGATGATGATGATGATGATGATGATGATGATGATGATGATGATGATGATGATGATGATGATGATGATGATGATGATGATGATGATGATGATGATGATGAGGCGTCGTTGAAACAACTATTATTCGTCAGTGGCCACTTCTTTCAAAAGATGATAAGTTAAAAATTCGTTTATTTTTGAAAACTTATCTAACTAGAAACTGTTTGGATCAATCTAGTTTCTTATTAAAAAAGACTGCAAAGTTACTATCATTGACTGTCTGCTTTGATTGGCCTGATCAGTATTCTGATTATGTGGATTTTTTTAAATCCCACATTTTTAATAATTCATCTTACAATTTGATTGATCTCAGGATATCATTGGTTGGTTTATATTGTCTCCAGTGTATGTATGAATCGTTTTTAAATCCGCCAGAATTGATAAGTTATTCAAAAAGAACTGAACTTCAACAGTTTTTACGTAAAGAAACTTCTTCATTCTGCGGATTATTGTGCTCAATTATATCACATTTATGTAGCGATGTTAATGGTGTAAATTTAATGAACTTATCACAGTCTTATTTACTCAAAGAAAATTCTCATTTGCAACAAAATGGTCAACATTCTTTCTGGCATCCACTTCTCATATTTTTGAAATCCTTAATCAGTGATTGTTTAACGAATTCTGGGACTAAGTGTTATACAATAATTGCTTGCTTTGAATGCTTATGTGAAGTGTTAAAACTATGGTCTGGTCAGCCTGATTTATTAGCAGAAATTTTAATTCTCATATTTCTTTTCTCAATGATAGGATCTTCTCAGTGTTTATCAGCTTGTGTTGAATCAGAAGTAGCTCTTTCATTGTCATCTCGTAACTGCGATCTCCCCAGGTTGATTGGCCTAACTACTTTAACATGTTTACAAGAGTTGGTTGAAAAACGAAACATAGATAGTTTAATAAAACATCAATCTAGTTTTGTTTTTCATCTTATTATTTGTCATATTAACTTAGCTAGCGGTCGTATTGTACTGAATAAAATTTCTTCAAAAAATGATGAAAATAATAATCATGATATTTCTAGTACTCTTGCAATGGATAGACAGAAACAGGCTAGATGTGATGATTATGAAATGAAATTAGTTGAAATTATTCAATGTATATTGCCTAGTTGTTTAAAATTTATGTATGTAAAAAATAACACAAATAATAAATTTTCAATGAATGATTTAACTGCTTTTTTACAAGCATTTTATGAATTTACTTTTTTTACATCAAATTTTGAAACATATTTATCTTGTATGAATATTTGGTGTAGTATATTTGAATCTTTACAATTTTCTATTTGTCAATTATCTGATTTGTTGTCGTCTAATTCTGATGTACACAGAATACTCATTGAATTCGGTAATACTTTATTTTCTAGGCTTTTTTATAGTGAATCATCAGCCTATTTAGATACATTGGATTATGATATATTTGAAAATGAAGAATCATATATATCTTATCCTACTAATTATGAAAATAATTTATTGTATATTGTGTACCCAGAAGATTTGCATACAAACAATTCGACTAATAATTCACAAAACTATGAACCATGTGAATATATGATATTTATTCGTGAAAGTTTATCAACACTTCATCATTTAGTGGATTTATTACCTAATGATTTTACTTTGTTAATTTTTCAACGATTTCAATGCATTTTAAATGAATATACTTCATTGGTGAATTCAACTGGTTTATTATCTGGTGTATTTAATTATCCTAAAGGTCTACCAATTTATCGTATTCATTGGATCCTCAGAGATTTTGCTTCAATTGTACAGGTGATTGGTTTTATGTCGGAAAAATTCTGTTGTGAGAAATATCAAGAATATGGTCAACATATTCTTCATGCTCTTATGTATTGCTTACGTTTAAGTAGTACAATTTTTCCTGCTCTGCATAATATTAACGAACGACTTATACGATTAAGTTTTGTTGAAGTTATTGTTCAGATATTCTTTGTATGGCGTGCTTTAATTGTTTCTGGTTCAATTGGATTTATTACAGACTGTAATAATTTATCATATGATAAAATTTATCTTTCATCTACTGAATGTATACATTTCTATACTGAATTTATGGAAATCTTTCAATGTTTTCTTAAACCGCTTAATAACACTAGTTTATCATCTTTCAATTTAATCTCTTCAAGAATTATGTATAGTTGTGCTCAATTATTTAAATGTTTATTTACTACATCATTTCGTGATATACGCCCACCAAGTTCAATTATATTAAATGTTAATTCTAACACTTTCGTAATATTTAATAATCTATTTGAATCAATTTGTGAATATCAATGTCAAATACCAATGAATTATAATGTAGTAAATTTATTAGTATCAGGATTTTTATTTTATTTAACTACTGAAAATGAAATAATCAGTCATTTAACTAACTGTAAAAATATGAATAATGATGAACAAGATAAATTAACTTCTATACGAAATTCTTTACTTAATCGATTAATTGTACAATTATTTATGCCAAATTTAAATCAGCATCATTTTGATATTGCACAAAAACAATATATTATCTATTTAAGTTTACTTAATCATTGTATATTATCACTTGAAAATTCTGGTAATACCAGTCGTCAACTTGTTTATACATTATTAACAAATTCAGGTTTAATGGATAATTTAATTAGTTGTTTATTGAATAAAATTCTATCAAATGATCCTTCTTGTTCAATACATTTAACATTAGATATGAAGAATAAATTTTGTACAGCTTATTTAATATTTTTAACTACATTTATTCGTATTTTATCCATTTCTACTATCTCTTTATCATCAATTCCACAGTTAATTGGTCAAATTATTCATTCACTTCGTACAACGCTATCATCATTGACTATATCTAATTCTTTTTCAATTAGTGTAATTGGTCCTATAATTGACATATTATTATTAATAACACATCATAAGATATTTTTACCTATTTTACAAGATACGTTTGAGTTATGTATTTGTGTTTTTCTGCCTATCTTGTCAACAATTCCGAATGCAACATATACAGATGATGAACAATGTTTACGTCGTTTAGTGTTTAATGCTTGTGCAAGTAATAGTCAATTAATGCAACAATTATTAGAGTTGATATTTGCAATTTTATCAAATAATTTTACCTTCTTTTTTAGTCGCCATTCTGATGCAACTGTTAACACAACTACACCATCATCGTCATCACTAACATTATCGATGAATAAGGCAACGATATTAACACCAATTATACAACGTTGTACTTTAAATCATCCGGATATATTTCATCGTGTTATGTTTATCTTATCTGTTGTATTGCATTCAGAACAAGTTAATTCGCATTTAGTTAAATTTATTATTGAAAAATTGATACGTTTGAATTCATTACATAAACTATTTGATTTATATGATTTCAATAAAACATGGCTATCTATATTTATCACATCTATACTGAATTTGTTAATTGATAATAAACATGACTCGTGTAAAGATACATTGACCGAAAGTGTATATTCTTTCGCTGCTTCGTTTACACACTTGTCTTGCCCTCTAAATAGTAGTAGTTACAATTGTCTTAAGGACAACAGCTACAATGATCGTTGTACCATCGATAATAGCAATAGTAATGATTGCCAATCTAACGGTTTACTTCACTTTGTCCAACAATTTCTTCCGTCATATATGAATACAATACATGGTCTAGACAACGGTCAATGTGCTTCAATTTTGTCCTGTTTTTATGATACAAATCAAAGGCAGTTGTATTCAAAAGATAATACAATATTTAATCATTTCATAGAACTGCTGGTTTACAATGTACGTTATTATCGCTGTATTAATTTTGGAGTGACAACGGTTTCATTGGAAAATTCTCATACGTGAATTTCTTATTGTTTGTGTAAGTCAGTATGCTAATGCTTTATTATTTTCAATTTTTAATACCAGAATTGTAATTAAAACAGTGGATGCATAGCTGCTACCTTGACAGTCGGGCTTGAATATCGTAAAAATCCAATTGAGCTATATTGACCTAAAACACTCACAACTTTAAGTTCTTTCTTGCCGAGTAGGTTGATCTAAGAGGTGTAGCTCTAAGATCAATAAATCTAAGGTCGAAGAGAAAAGTCGTGCTGCCAACCTACAGAAATGTAGTATTGACGTGGTACTTTCTCCATACAATCAACAACGGTGGCAAATTTACTTTCCCATAAGCAAAAGAAAGAATTAGTAAAGGTCGACCCTAGAAATACAAACCTCATCATTCTTCATGTATCTTCTTTTCCAGCAATAAGGCCTTTAAAAATACGAAGTTGACACATTCAATACTACTCACAAAACGACTGTTTGTAGCTAACCTCAAGCATCTATCCATTGGGCTTTACCTCGACTCGCGATATTGGCAGAGGATGAAGCTAGGTAGGGTCTGTCAAACTAGACATGATTTCAGTCCATGAGGTCACTGACTGCTAATCTGAGCCATGTTGGTGGATACAGACTATCTGGTTAGAGTGCACAATCATCGTCACCAACAGTTGGAGACTCTGAGTGACCCGACTCAGAATCAGTCACTATTGCACAAGTGCATTCGCTTTGTTTTCGCTTAAATCATGAGTTTAAAATCACCTTATATCCTTAAAACCCAGATGTCTCGCCTACGCCACAGGTGACGTTGGTTGGTAAAAGTCGAACGCGTTTCCTAAATCCAGGCTAAGATTTCGTCTGACACCGACCCACCAAGGGTGATGAGACTTCTGAGGTAGGTGAAGTGGTCAACGTACTCAACTACTTCACTCCCTATGACGAATCTAGGCGATGATACAGACCAGTCCTGGAGTAACATCTTGTATTTGGATAGAGAGAAGCGCTTCCTAAACATACTTGCGATGTTACTCAAGGTGTTCAGGAGACTGCATATTATCAGCATCTTCATTGAATATGACTATGTTGTCGACAAGTAGGCTTCTTGGAAGGAGATCGGTTCTTGAAAAATTAGTCGGATAATGTGTAGTTTCTAAGAGGACATCTATGACAAAACTGAATAAAAGGAGAGGGATAAGGTGGGGAACGCTGACGAATACCACTTGAGATCGATAATTCTCGTGACTGTTCACCATAAGCTCTAACTCGACCAGTGGTGTTCGAGTAGAGAGCCTTTATCAAGTCTGTGTACTTTTCAGGCACGTCTTTTCATGATAAACACTACAACAATACCTCTCCATCTACGGAGTCAAACGCGACTTTTACGTCGAGGAATACAACTTGCCGATCGTTGGTAGCTATGTCTTTGTTCTAGGGTCTGACGAAGGGTGAATATATGATCCATGCATCCTCGTACAGTTCTGAAACCAGCCTGGTTTCATCGAGTTCGTTAGAGTTGGGTGGGGGGGGGGACATATGTCAATTTTTTTCTCAGGTAATTTGCGAATAGTTGGAAACGGGAGGGTAATTGAAGGCCGGTTTAGGTGTTCATAAATGTGTCCGGTCTATCAGTCTGATCTTCTAGATTGAGAGTGGATCATGAACCCATCCTTTCCCGAAATAATGTCACTGACGGCTTCCTAATACTAGTTTCCTTGATGAGTCAGAACAGTTATTTAGTATTGCCTATCGCCGCAATCGTTTCCGTCGCTTTTGTTTTTGTCACCCACCACTGTAACGACCCCTGCTCAGACTTTGTTAGTCTACATTTGAGTAATCTTCACCATTCTGCGATCCCACAGGAATAAGTTTTTGAGCTTCCAACAATACAGTAGAGGTTTAAGAAATCCATTGATTTTTCCTAACCTTTGTATTTGGGTTGGAAGCAGGTATCAGTGCTGCATTTATAACTGCCTTAAAATTGTCCCAAACTTTTTCACAATGAACTTTCTAAGCTTGATCGACTAAGTATCTAGCTAACTCTTCTCTGAATGCGTTCTTGGCTTTTTCGTTCACGAACCGACAACCGATGAGTTTTCTAGTTGTGACCTTTCTGCGTCCGGTAAGACGCTTAGGAATGCGTGCTCTAACTAGAGCATGATCAGAGTCCAAATGCGTTCTCCAAAATAAGCGGCAGTCTTCTACAGAGCCTCTCCAATGATGGTTAATGCCAATATGGTTTATTTGTGTCCATCTTTGAGTTGATGTTAGAAGTCGCCATGTTACACAATATCTCTGCTTATGCTTAAAGTTCGTGCTTGCTAAGAATAACCGGTAATCTGAACATAATTGTAGAAGACGGTCTCCATTATCCGTTCGTTGGGCTAGAAAATCCGCCTAGGTATTTTTTAGCCTGAATTAGCCTACAAACATGGGTGTTAAAATCTCCTGCTATGATCACTATGTCTGAGTGCTTCGTTTTCTAAAGGAGGATAAAGAACTTCCTGTGGAATTCGTATTTCACTTCATCCCAACTGCAGTCAGTGAGGAGGGCATTGATAGAAACGACCTAAAGGCATCGATCTGTGTCCCTATCTTTCCGAGTTCTTACTGTTCCATTTAGATGGACAGTACATAGACGGCTGTCGACAGGAATCCGTTCAGACTGCCTGTTCTGTTCTCAAACTTAGTGCTATACTTACACCAGCAAGATCACGAAAGCTTGTTACTGAGTCCTGGGATAGGCGGTGAGTATATCGCGCTGGTTCTCTTGACTGATTTGTTGACGTTAACTGAATGACTAAGCCAGGGTCATTTATGCGTGTTTCCGATACACAGCATATAACAATAGCGAGAGATCCAAGGGTTTTAGCTAGTGAGGCCTGTTGACTAATTTAACAAAAGATTCACACATTAAAAGCCCAAGTATCAAGTTTAGGGCAGTTTCAAGAAACCTAGAATAGAGCTACCTGGATTCGAGTCTCTAGGGGCACGTGTAGGAGAAGTGAAAGATGGAGGATAAAATTAAATACAGAAGAGCTATTATAAGGAGTATGGATGTGATTGTAAACGGGGTGATCTCGAGTGCTGTTAAAATTATAAGGGCTGTTATCACTTCCCAGTTGCCCACTCAATAGAAGGGCTCTTCTTCTTGATGTACCTGAAAAACAAATAGGGTTAGGGTTAAGTCTAAATGACCTGGGGGGGGGTCATGATTACAGTGCACAAGGAACAACTGCTTGAGGCCGGTCACACACGGTTTGCTTGCGTGAGGTTTTAGTTATCTTAGCTTCGTACTTGTTAAGGCCCTACTGCCAGAGACAGGAATCTGTGGAGTAAGTTGAGTTGTGTACTTTTAGGGTCGACCTTTTCTAACTCCACCCTCTGTGAGAAGGCAGCATCGTTGTCATGCTGGCTGTTTGAAGGAAATATCTTACTACCGCCACGTCTCTGTACAGTGGTATGACTTTACTCTCGGACCTTAGTCTTACCACTCTTCAACCGACTTGCCTGTTATGGTATAGGATCTTGAGTATAGCCCGATTGAGTTGTCACGATAGGCAAGCCTGACCACCACGTCAACGTAGCAACAATGGTAGGCAGCAACAGTTTGGAGTGGAAAATTACGAATTCAAAAGGAAAAGCATGATATATGGATCATAAAACTTCCTCCACTCATCTGTTATTATCCTCTGTCTGACTTTGCTCTCATTAAACTAACTACAATTTTTCCAGAACTATATTTCAGTAATCAAATGAATTATAGGATCCAGATTATTAAAGTCACTTGACTTTCAGCTCCTGACTGGCAGATTTGAAACCTGTCCCATAAATGTTAGTTTTTATGGGCTTTGTGTAGGATGCTTTCAAATATACCACTCACGCTTACTAGGATTTTACACGGTAATTTTCCTTGAAAAGTGCTACCAAATAGTTCATACAAGTTAAAGTAGCTAACTTTAAATAAAAATATTTGTATCAATTTATTTACACATTTATTAGATGAATTTATCGATCGTATGGCGATTAATTTTCCACCAGTAAGTTTCATAGAGGTGACTACATGTTATGAAGTCACTACTATATCATAACAACGTTCATTACTTCTAAATCCTCTTAATGTATCATCTTAGCTTACCCTAATAATGTTAAAATCAAATAGTGGAAAATTCATGTCATATGTCTCCATACCTCATGATGAATAAATATTACTAGATCAGTTTTCATTTTTATTTCCTGTGCAGTAACTTTTATATACCAGTGATTATATATACGCCTTGAAATCTTCCAGAATATATTTTTAATAGCCTTTCACCTGTTTAAAAGTTATTTCTAATTAATTTAGACACTTTCTTATGAGCCTGTTTGTTTGTCTATGTTTACTGCAGTTGAAAGAAAATCAATATAATTAAATGGTATACAACAGGAACTGAAACATCAGTCTAATACACTATTACTTGAATATGAAGATTGACTGTTTACTGATTTTTTGTAAAGTATCTTATTTAGCAAATAAGAATCCTGAAGATGTTAGATGGAGTCAAATAAAAGTATTGTTCTACTAACTAAGATTAAATGAACTTACAATTTATTAACACATCAAAATCTAGATATTCTAGTGTTGGTCATATGAGCGAAAGGCAGAAATATATTCAGTAAATCTGTATCCTGATCAACTGTAGCAGATAAACATTTAATGAAAATTGAAAAATGGACAAAACAAAGATAGATAGAATTTTACGTGTGCTGTTTTAAAATAATGTGTCCAACTGGTAATTAAAACATTTCAAAAATCATACTTCACTCTTCAGAATTTAGAATTACAGCACACTTATTAGTAATAAGTAGTATAACACAGATAACAAAAAAATGTAAGTACTGTTGCATAATGAAACCGAATTAACGTTAAAGTATAAAACTGTAACCAGGTTATCAATTTAGACTGTTTTTATTTATAAATATTGTTATATTGTGCCAAAGAATCAGAAATCATAGTTTACCGAGTGCTGTTGGGACCCTTACAGCTAAGCTGGATCTAGTTAAACATTCAGTAATTGTTATGTTTATCTAAAATTCTAAGCTTTTCACATATTCATTAATGATTGTTATATATGTTTTCCTTCCAGAATAATCGTAACTCTATTATGATTTTATTATCCTGAACCCTGTACATAACTGCCCTAATTCAATTTTTATTGTATTTTGTATTACTTGTTACATATTTATCCAGCATATAATGTATTAAAGTCGTTGTCTTTACTCAATAAATGATTTAATTTTAACTCCTATTCATTGATGTTAGTTTTTTCTGTCTATAACTCTCAGAAAGGCTTTAGTCACTCAGGTATTATGCCAATCAACTATCGTTTTCAAGTCTGTCAGTTTGTGGTCGTAACACAAGTCCCATCGTCTCTTTTTCCCCCACGCAACCGCAGTATCATTCCATATACGAACTGTGAAGTTGTACATTTAATTATTACACTTATTCCTTGACCGAATAGATTTAGATTAATCATTAAAGCTAGATTATTTATAGTTGTAATCCCCCTGTGTGTTTACCTGCATTGATTTATCTTAAATCCAATGCATTGATCAACAAATAATATCTATTTCGTCACTACTATTTTTACCTCGACACCTTAATCCTGGTTTCTAAAACCTTCATGCATCAAAGTTACGTAAGTGTATCTTGGACCGACTTCAATTTAATGTCAGTGTAATTATAAGGATTGAAATTGTCTGATTTTTCAACTATACATTCCGTTAGTAACTTGAAAAGTGGTATCTAATGTTGATTACTGACTAAAGGGCAATATTAATACATCAACCTATCATAAGTGTGCAACATCTTTGTTTAACACAGTGATAATAAACCTTAGGAAGGAAGTTATTGGTACAAATAACCGATTCAAGATCACAGCCCCTGAGGTTACTACTCTAAAGTTATTTAAGTATAAATATAAACATATTATGGTTTTACATTTGATTCTGGTCTGCTACTAAGCTTTTCTTGTCTCAACAATCTTCTAACTGTACACAGTAGATACTTCTCAAAGTTTAGCAGTTTTATTGGTTCACTTATTAAGATGAATCGGCATACACTTGCAAATATTGTTCTGTATTTATCAGTGTCAGCCTCAAAATTATTCGATCCTTATAGTAGAGAATCGAAATATAGCTAGTAGGTACTGAATGTTATTGTAGGGAAAAGTAGATTGGTACTTAAGTTTAACTGATAAAATGTAAGAATGCACTACAGTAGTGTGAAGGTTAAAGGCTAATTTTATAGCATGTGCTTACTATAAACAGTAATTTAAAGGTTTTGAGTAAAAGTCCGGTTTAAGTATTCAAGAATAAAACATGAATACCAATTAGGATTTCAGTTAAGATTGTAGTGAATATCAGTGTAAGTAATCAAGCGTTGTTGGTGAGTGCTTAAATACTAGTGATAATTGCAGTCATTTACATCCATAAATGATTTAGTGCTAGAATAGTGAATTACTTCAACACAATCTGTGTGATATTGTTAAGTCTGTTTAATATTGCACGATCGAGGTACCAGGTTTTATTTAAATTTGGTAAATATGTATGCGGTTACTAGCCTCAGTTAGTGAGGTGTCTGGGCTTCTGTGATGCATCCACTTCTTAATAACAAGGAAACACCCTGCAAACAAATGTTAAAGATTTACAGAAACATGCAGCAAACTACAGGCAGTAAAGTTTATGTATGTACCCACAATGATGTTCAAACTGGAAATATTGCAAATTGAGCATAAACAGGGGAACTGATACAAACAAACAAGAATCCGATAAGTTGAGTGAATTGTCAATTTTATGTTAGGAATCAAATTTAATACAATTTATATTAATAGAAGTTAAGCATCAACAACGGTTCAAGCAAAAAAGGGGAAACGTTTGCTCTCATTTAAACTTAGTAGGAAACTGTGATGTATAATATAAACTACTACATAGTAATAAGTAGTATGAATAAATACAAGAGAATAAGTCAATGAAACGGATTTATCAGACACTGATAATGTCAGCAGAAACCGTGGTCCAAGTTACGCATACAAATTCAGCCCATTAAGATAAGTACTAATTTAGTAGAGATAATAATGATATCAATGGTCATAAATGATGCTGGCTATAGTGTGATTCGAGAAAGTGAAAAGATAATTAATGGAAAGTGGAAAGTGTTTTAAGCTCGGAATCTTAGGGAAGATGGAATGCATACATTTGAGTTCGACTGATTCTTAGTCGTTTCATCCAATGTCTCCAACCAAGTAATCTGCACCTATTAACACACCTGAGATTGATAGTCAACAACTTCGTGAACTCATGTCACGTTTTGGTTTGGTCGCCGCTTAGAAGTAAGCGGTGATCGGCTATACGTAATACATAACTCGAACACCTCAGTAGATGGAAATTCATGACTGCATTGACTAATTTTCTATTTCTACCTTGCACCAAATATCTGACTTTAGCACTGCCTGATGGCTACAACAAGCACAAGCAATATTTCGAATACGTGTATGATCATAAACTGTTAACGTAACGTGTGAACACTGTTATTATTCTGTACTCTTATTAAATTCCTATCCTTTATGACATTTCTACCCCCAAACTGTGCATAAAGCTTATATTATGAATCTTTATAAAATCTATATTCTACTACATTTACTATATAACTAGTTCTTAATTTTTCTTCCCAAACCTGACATTTTGGTCCTGATAGAATACTGTCTCCTAACATTTCGACCTCATGTGATATCTACTACTCCAAAGCGCTAATAACTGTGCATGTATTACTCCTTATTTGAAATTATGTTTTTAGATAACTCTGTAAATAAAAAATGATGACGATTATGGTTTATGTTCCGACACCTTCCTACTCTAAAGTATTATCACCGGTTATACATTCATTTTTCACTTTATATTTTAAGTATTGGTATCTCTGTAACAAATGTTCAGTTGAAATAATTTATGTACTACGTATTCCCAAATAGCTCATAGTTATTATTGTTGTTATATCCGTATAGCTACGTTAATAGCTGAACTTTTTGAAAATATGTATTTAACCCTCTTTGCATTGGTCAATATCAAGGCCACTTGAAGGACGATAATTCCAACATCAGTTGTGTACTTTACTGACAGTAAGCAGGACTATAAAGTTAAATTCTTTGGGTAAAAGTGCTTTTTATACAGAGATAAATAATTTCTTTATCGGTTCCTTAAAAATCTATTCGATTATATAAAAACGAAAAGTTTGTTTTCTAAAAATTAAATGTAAATAACAATAAAAGTTGACCACATTGTTATCGCAAGCCAAAATGAAAGAAAGTAATGTGATGGCTGTGAAAACATGCTTTATTATATGTTATTGACAGTTTGCATTACAACAGATGTGCATCAAATCTTTAAAAGCGTTAATTTTTATCATCACTTGGTCATATGAAATGATTTTTCTGTAGAACTACATCATATTACCCTATTAATAAGGTTTTAGCAACAAATCTCGAGGTATTGGCGGATATTTGAATTAATGATATCAATACCATAGAGTATACTTTTTAGTATGGGTGACATTGTCATATTTATGTATCTTCATGATGTAGAAATACATCGAAAGATAATTTCTCTATTACTATAAACTTGAAATGATTGAAATGCAACAAGTATATATTCGTGTCAGCACTGTTATCATAGAGAATCAATGGGGTCAAATTTTTTTGTAGATCGTAAGCTGTTCCAAAATAAATTATGCATTTGTTAGTAAATTAGCTAATAGAAGTCCTCGTAATAACTGAAGCAGCATTATATAATACTAATGAAGTCACGTTTGTCTAATAGTATAAATATTGCAGCAATGTATACTTTGAAATTCTGTTACGGACTCGTGGATCCATGGGAGATGTTAGTCAAATTGTTGAGATTGATGAGTTTGTTATTCGTAAGAGAAAACAGAATCGCGAAAGAAACAAATAAACAGAATGATAAAGTAGATTTTGCATTTTGACTTGTATAAGTTATCGAAATATTAGATTGATCGCAAGGTTTATGGCATTTTGAGTCTTCCAGACAAAACAGTCACTAATTTGCTTTTAATAATCAACCATTACGATTTTATTAGGTACAACTATATATTTAGATAACTGAAACTTTATAGGAGAATATGAAAAATTAATCGCTAATGATAAATATGATTTCATGGATTCCGCAACAGTGTACATGAACAACATTGAGAGGATGAGGATTAGACTAAGGAAGTACAATAGACCCTACTATAGATTACGTCAATCAGTGTTGTGAAGTTATATGAATAAGATTTTAAATAGCACATTTCTTTAAATTTAAAGACTCGGAACCGTCAAATAACTTTGGAAGTTCATTAATCATATTATTTTGACATACACTTGCATTCTTCCCATTTCTAATCTACTCCAATAATAAAGACTTATTATTAACAATGTCACTTTTTGGTTGGTTATAAGTTGATCAAAGTCATTTTCAGAATCGCTCAAGATCAACAATCTAGTTAAGTTCTATCTTCGTAAGAATAGTTTGGCATAAAGTGGGCGCCAAGTATGCAGATATTAGACGTAAATTTGCGTTGTTGCATTAGTAACATTTATGCAAATATTATGTAGATATTTTTATAAAGATGAGTAGTTGCTGATTGTGCTTTGAGGTTACTTGTTCGGTTGACTGAGTAGGCTAACAGTTAATTCCAGTGTTGGTTTAGTAGTACAACGATAATCCGACTGAACGATCAAGATAAAGATTAGTCAGACATGCCACATATAGTATTGTTATTCTACTAACACAATCATTAACAGTCTCGGGTGGGAAATCACAAATACTAGGAGATATATATATATTGTTAGGCGGCCTATGTTTCACAAGGTGTAACAGGCGTTTATCAATTGACTGAATAATTGACTCCGTCCACTCAATTTTGATAATCGCCTATCTGATTTTGCTTTCATTAAATTAATCGCAACTTCTCAGGCCGGTATATTGTTATGTATTAAAAAAAAATACCGTGGCCTTGACAATTGCCAATCAGTATACGGATACGTCAGCCCCCCCCCCCACTACCAGTCTCCAAAGCCGGAATAGAGAAAACAACGATTTACGAGCCAAACAGACACAATCCAATCCAGTCGTATTGTATTTCAATCATGCCTTTATATATACACAAAATCAGACCACACAACAAACCAATCAGGAATTTTACACTAATAGAAACAGAAGAGATTGTGGCAGTGAATGGGGGTAACTTGTACTCAACTAATTAACTGTAGTCCGTAGTAAGAGACAATATAGTAACAGCAAATATACTAAACGGGAGGATAGAGTAAGAGGAATGTAACAATAAAAGAAATGTAATTTTCACATTACTCACGACCAGAATAAATGAATTAGTCCTCTAAAAAACAGTTCTGGAAGTTTTTCACTCTTCTTTAGTGGTCCGACATAACATATATAGATTTTGTTGGCCCCCTCTAATTTCAGAACTCGTACGAAGCGCTTCAATCGGTACTCACTTACACATGGAGTCAACTTCTACTACACTTCTTAAGTTGTTATTTCATGTTCTTTAAGATTGAATTTATGCTTACCTTTTTCAGAGCCAACTATGTATAAGTGTGATTTGATAATTTATTATCAACGTCTGAATAATGTTTTTGTACATTAATTATAAGCAAATGTAATGTCTCTGAATAGTAAAATAATGACCAGTAGAACTTTGGAAGCTTTCTCGCTTACACTCAAGAACTATATGATATATATATATAGCATTTGAGCGCTAAACCTATTTAGTACGATTGTGATTGGACATATACATACTTTTTATATATGATTTAGTAGTCAGATAAAGTGATGTTTAATTAGGATGTATTTGTAACTTCTCGTTGATTTGTCATGAAATGAAATTCATCAAACTGAGTTCTAGCCCGGTGTGAATATTAACACTAGAATGCAGGCAAATCCGGCTGACGAATCTTTAAAAAAGACGAAACGCGCATTCTGGATTCCTCTTGCCAGTCATAATCCAACTTAAACAATGTGATGTTCGTTTAGTACGTTAATTTGTTTGCAATATCGATTCCATAATTTACTTAAATTTTTGATTAGTCTGAAGCTTTACACGTTACTTTATAATAATCAATGTGGAACTCGTCAAGAATATCAGCTAACCTAGCTATACAGTCTACATCAGCATGATCACATAAAGTCTACCTAATGAATAGCAAAATAATTAAGATGATCGATACAATTTGGTTGGTCTTCATAAAAAAAATATGCAATAAATTCACGTCTTAGATTTCTTTAACTTGTAAATGTTTCGAAAATATGTAAAATGAAGGTTTTTAAACAGTGATTAGCTGATATTTATATTCATTCTTTAGTCTTGTTACTATGATATCTTGTTGAAAGCATTTTATGTATGATGCATAAATTCCACTGTAATTAGTTCTCGTTTTTCTTTAAAAAAATGATAAGCAAATTGGCTACCATGATGGTTCCATAAGAATTTATTACTAATTGTAAAAGAAATAAGGACAACTAAACGATATTAGAAGCTGTCTATTAGTAACTGAAAAATTAGTCGAGTAAAATCCGCAAGAGATTACATCATAAAAGTATTAAGATACGTAAAGCATCACAGAAATTGCAATTAGGTTACGCAACGGATTTGGAGTCACGAAATAATGACGATAATTTAGTAATGGTAATAATGGAAATGCATTGTATTATCTGACACTGGAAACACGAGCCACCTAGCAATAAATGAATCAAGCTCACATACAGTTCGGAACGATATATATATATTACTTATGCCCGTTACTCCTCTCTGAGGAGCATAGGCCGCTCACCAGGGTTCTCCATTCAATTCTGTCCTCAGCAATCCTTTCCAATTGTTTTCAGTTGCTGCTCATCCTTTTAATGTCTGCTTCCAATTCTTGCCGCAGTGTGTTCTTTGGCCTTCCTCTTTTCTGTTTCCCAACAGCATTCCATGTTAATGCTTGTCTCGTGATGCAGTCTGATGGTTTGTGCAATGTATGTCCTATCCATTTCCAACGTCTTTTCCTAATTTCCTCTTCGGCTGGAAGTTGGTTTGTTCTGTCCCATAGTAAGCTGTTGCTGATGATTTCCGGCCAACGCACATTCAGTATCTTGCGTAGGCAGTTGTTTATAAATACTTGTATCCGTCTGACGATGTTTGCAGTAATTCTCCAAGTTTCAGCTCCATACAGCAGGACTGTCTTGACGTTCGAATTGAAGAGTCTGACTCTGAGGCTAGTTGATATTTGTTTTGAGTCCCATATGTTTTTCAACTGTAGGAATGCTGCCCTTGCCTTGCCAATCCTTGTCTTTACATCTGCATTGGACCCTCCTTGTTCATCGATGATGCTCCCCAGATATGTGAAAGTATTCACTTCTTCCAGAGTTTCGCCATCAAGTTGAATTGGGTTGGTGCTCCCTGTGTTGTATTTGAGAATCTTGCTCTTACTCTTATGTATGTTCAAGCCTACCGATGCTGAAGTTGCTGCTACACTGTTTGTCTTCACTTGCATTTGTTGGTGTGTATGTGCTAAAAGAACTAGATCATCTGCGAAGTCCAAATCATCGAGTTGCATCCTACTTGTCCATTGAATCCCGTACATTCCCTCAGATGTGGAGGTCTTCATGATCCAGTCAACCACTAGGAGGAAGAGAAAAGGTGAGAGCAGACAACCTTGTCTGACTTCGGTCCTTACTGAAAATGCATTTGTCAGTTGTCCTCCATGCACAATTTTGCACTGTGTTCCGTCGTAAGAGTTCCGGATGATGTTGACGAGTTTCTCTGGTATACCGTAGTGTCGAAGAAGTTTCCATAGTGTTCTCCTATCTACACTATCAAACACCTTCTCATAATCAATGAAGTTGATGTACAGTGGCGAGTTCCATTCAATTTATTGTTCAACGATGATCCGTAGTGTTGCGATTTGGTCCGTGCACGACCGATCCTTACGAAAACCAGCTTGTTGATCTCGAAGTTGGGCCTCCACTGAATCTTTCATTCTGTTCAACAATACTTTGTTAAAGACTTTCCCTGGTATCGACAGTAGCGTGATCCCTCTGTAGTTGTCGCATTTGCTCAAATCTCCTTTCTTTGGTATCTTGATAAGATGTCCTTCTTTCCAGTCTGCAGCCAGCACTTGTTCTTCCTCCCAGATCTTTTTGAATAAAACGTGGAGTATCCTTACTGTTAGGTCGATATCTGACTTCAGTGCTTCAGCTGGTATATTGTCAGGTCCTGCTGCTTTCCCACTTTTGATTTGTTTGATGGCCATCTTGATTTCTTCCATGGTTGATGGAGTGACATCTATCGGGAGATCTGTAGGTGCTGCTTCGGTGTCCGGTGGGTTCGGTGGAGCTGGCCTATTTAGAAGTTCCTCAAAGTGTTCTACCCACCTCTTCTTTTGTTCTTGAACCTCAGTGAGTGTCTTGCCTTCTTTGTTCTTGACCGGTCGCTCTGGTTTACCATGTTTATCTGCCAGTTTCTTCGTTGTGTCATATAACTGTTTTATATTTCCTTCTCTTGAAGCCTTCTCCGCTGTCGTTGCAAGGCCTTCAATGTATTTCCGTTTGTCAGCTCTAATGCTCTTCTTTATCCGCTTATTTGTTCCTGTGTATTCAGTTTGTGCCTTGATTTTCTCTGCTCTTGTTCGGCTGTTGTTGATTTCTATCTTCTTGCTCCTCCTTTGTTGAATTTTGCTCAATGTCTCAGTGGAGATCCATTCCGTATAGTGGTGCTTCTTGCGGCCTAGAACCTCCTGACACGTTGACGTTAGTGCTTCTTTGATTCCTTTCCAGTTATCCTCCATAGTAGTTTCTTCTGCTTTCGGCAGATCTTGTAAGGCTTGGAATCTGTTGTTGAGGGATATTTTGAATTCGTTGAGTTTGTCAGTGTCTCGGAGAAAGCCTGTATTGAACCGTTGTACTGCTGCCACTCCAGTTGTCCACTGCTTCTCTAGCTTCAGTTTTATTTTAGAAACCACCAGGTGGTGGTCTGAAGCTATGTCAGCTCCTCTCTTGGTTCTTACATCTTCCATTGATCTTCTAAATTTTTTATTGATACATATATGATCGATTTGATTCTCAGTAGTATGATCCGGTGAGACCCATGTAGCCTTGTGTATGCGTTTGTGGGCGAATATTGTACCACCTATAACCAATTTGTTGAAGGCAAATAGGTTTGCAAGTCTTTCACCATTGTCATTTCTGTCTCCCAGTCCTTGTCGTCCCATGATTTCTTCATATCCAGTGTTATCCATTTCGACTTTGGCGTTGAGGTCCCCCATCAGGATTGTCAGATCCTTTCCTCGACACTTTGCTATAATTGATTGCAGTCTATCGTAAAACTGATCTTTGTCCTCGTCGCTGCTGTCGTTAGTATGCACTGGGGGGGGCATCGGCCTCATGACTTCCGAAGAATTTCGGCTTTCATCATGAGGCGTCATATATCCTGACACTCCCAGGGCAGAGTTTAAATGGTTTATCTTGTTTAATCTGGGTAAATTTTTTAGCAAGTTTGGGTTTTACGGGATGGGGGTGCTAGCCCCATGCCCAACCCTCCTCCTTTACCCGGGCTTGGGACCGGTAGTAACCCTAGGGGGGCTACAGGCGGAGTTTTATATATATATATAGTGTATCCATAATGTGAGTTATTTTAGAGATGTAACCAATATGACGTTCTATATAACAAAGGGGTAAGTTGGCAGACATGCAGATCAATACACGTGAGTAATAGGATACAAAAGTAATACAAATGTAGCAAAGAAATATAAGTTACATACTGATCAGAATTTACTATCGAAACTCACCACACTATAGATTCCAAACATTTTATAAAGGTGTTTGGGTTCACGCGATTCTCATACTTAAGCTGTCAGTTAGAGTCAAGCATGATACAAATCTGGAAAGATAGTTTGTTTAATTATGTTTTTGCTACCAGATATTTCCTTGAGTCTGACTACTTTCTGATTGGTAAATCTAGGCTAGTCACTAGACACTTAACCTTAGCGAGTGGCCAAGTAATAAGCAATACTGAACAACAACCATGTATTCTTCGTATATAATCAAGCAGTTTGATATTCATTAGCCTTCCACATCCACCCTCAAGCTGGAATAATCGCTAAGAATCTTTCATATCATACAATCGTCCATATATATAAAATATTTAGTACATATTCCATATAAATGCATAAAATGATCTCCCAAGATACGGCTTTTGAGTTTTAACCTTTCTGCAAAACTCGTTCATTATAACACTATCTAGAATCCTTATTGAGGAAATAAATGTTTCACTTAATAAAAAAAAGATAGTTCTAGAAATTACTATTTGTTTATTTCTTTTAGTTGTTAATTCCAGACTTGAAAATGAAAACTTTCATTTATTCTGTTAAAATTTATAACATCTTGCATTGAACTTTAGACTCATACTGTGACCTTTCTAGTCTGGAAGTAATAGGAAATGGCTTAGTTAGTTAAATGTAGGTTCTTTCGGTATATACGTTTCTGAGCCAATTATATATATATATATATATATATATATATATATATATATATATCGTTTGTACAATGCGTATTAGCAAACAACCCAAATCTGGGCATGGAAATACCTGTAAATCTTAGTACAATGTACCAAATATTGGATAAACTTATCCAATAGAATTACAAACCATCGTAAAGTATCCCAGTTATCCCAGTTCTAATTTAAAACAAATTTTCCTATCGGTATAGTTAGATAGACAAACAGACAGATAAATAGCTAAATTGTAAGGGCACAAAATACATGAAATTTTTTCAATTAAAAATCATTTACACTTGAATACGTTTTGTGCTGTTATTATTATTGATCAATTTTATATACCAATCAAAAACATGTTTTACTTAAAATATGAAAATTTCTAATTGATTAGGAACAAATCTAACTAATTCATTACACCACCCTATCTCATCCTACTTTATCACACTCCTCCTCCTCCTCCTTCACCTCTCCTTCATGTACACACATACTTCAGCTTATCTAACTTACCCTATTTTTCTATATTGAATGATATGAATAAATATTTTACAAATAGTATAAGAAGAGATAAACCACAGTAAAACATTGAATTATTCTTATTCCTATCCATCATTAGATTGTTTTATTATCAGCAAGAAAAAGAAAATACAAAGAGTGAAATACAAAAGACAATTTGAATTACATAACATTAATATTATTATTAATACTTGGTAAACATATAGATTGTCTGAGTAGTATATTACGAAGTGTATTACTATTTTGTTTTTACAACATAAACAATTTGTATTTCTGTTGAATACAATACAATAGAGCATAAACATACATTGTGAATATATTTTCTACATAAATTTATTAATTATGCCTTCTGAAATATGTCCAAAATGTCAAAAAGCTGTTTATGCTGCAGAAAGAAAAATAGCTGGTGGTAAAGCATGGCATAGTATGTGCTTAAAATGTGGTAAGTTATCAATATATTAATGATATTAATGTTGATTATTAATAATACTTAGGTAATTTTATGTTTATTCATATACACTATTGTAATTGATCAATCTTTATTGTTATATAAGATAAGTGATGCATATATTTGTAAAATTCCAATGAGTAGAAATTAAAATTTCTGACGTTTCGCGGCTTAGTGCAAGTCGCTTCTTCAGAGAAATGAATAACCGAATTGAATTAACACAAGATTAAATAATCCACAATGGAACAAATCTAAAATAAACTAAGTTCGTACAATTAAAATGTCAGTTTGATCGTGTCATATCAAGTCATTTGGGTCAAGGTGGTTTGAAATGAGACATGTATGTACATGTTTTCAAACCACCTTGACCTATATGACTTGACATCATAGCACGATCAAACTCGCATTTCGATTGTACGGGTTCATGTTGTTTTTGATCACTTAAACAATCTATCCAATACTCAATTTATTTAAAATTATCAAAGTTAACCTTGGTAATGATATGTACAAATTTATTGTTATATGTTTATTGTATTTAAGATTTATTACCACTAGAAATATATCAAATATTACTAATATTTGTAAGCTAAATATATATAGAAGCAATATATAGCTACAAAAGTTAATCATTTTCAGTTATGCATAGAAACAATAATAAATGCTGAACTAAACATTTATACCTATTGAACAAATTAATTGTTATTTGAACTCAATAGCATATGAAATAACTTGTTCTGTTTATGGAGAGAAATATTCTCGGTCAACACTGGGATGCAGTATATTCAGTAGACTATTTCAAGTATATTTTTTTTAGGAATTTTCGTCCAAAAAAAGAACGAAAATATTTACAAAACTTGGGCACCAAGTGTATGTAAAACATATGAATAGAATATATTTGTAAATAATCTCAGTGAATGAAATTAAAGAAAATTTCAACGTTTCGTTCGAATATTTATATTTGATAATTTTTGATCTTGGTTGTTTCTCTGAAGAAGCTCAGATCAGCTTGCCGAGCGAAACGTTGAAATTTTCTTTAGTTTGATCCACTGAGATTATTTACAAATATATTCAATTCACTTACATATTCCAAGTGTAGATTCTATGAATAGCCATATGTCCGATATTATAAAAAGAGAGATGTTATTTAATTAGTATATATTTAGATCTTGCTGTTGATTCATCATGGACTGAAATTAGTCAGTATCTGTTACTATATATGCGTGCAGAGTGGATTGCCTCAGTATAACGATAGACCACAAGCATTGTTTTGGTTGGAAGAAACGCGCCTCCTGGATTTTGCTTTCCAGTCACAATCCAACCTAAACAATATTTGTGAACTATCGCTATGTTGAGGCAATCCGCTCAGGATGCGTATATAGCAACCGAAACTGATCAATTTCAGTCCATGACGAATCAACAGTAAGATCCAAATACATCCTTATTATATATACATACCCGTGGCACAAGTCTAGCTACCTGGGCTCAGTAACCTAGTGGTGAACGTCACTGGTGTTTAGCGTGAAACAGACTTGGTTCGAGCCCGAGTATGAAAGCTTACGATGGAATGCAGGTGTGCCCAGCTGACGAGTCTCCAGTAGGATGAAACAAGTGTATTGATTCCTCTTGCCAGTCATAATTTAACTTAAACGGTAGATGTTATTATACATATTTCTAATTTCTGTAATTTGATTACACTACTAACTTTTCAGCTAGTTGAGTAGTTCATATTTTCGAATTTTTTCATCTCAAACTACTTTAAGAACTGACCATCACTCAAAGTAGTCCCGTCAATTTAACGAAGAGTTAAGAATTCTAATCATCTCAAAATAACACACAGTTGTACTTTTAGTTTACAAACTTTTTCAATGATTAAATCTTACCATAGAGATGTATCATTCATTGAATTCATTTTTTTCACGTAAAAGTATTTTAAAGACGTATGAAGTCACAGTTGACCAAAATCATTCACTCATTTTCATCATTAGTAATCCTGAGAATCGTGTAGTCGATTTCGGATTTCAGTTACTTGAGATATAAGTGAGTACCTGATGACTATAAATTTTAAAATAACTAAACATTAGCCCATCAAGTGAGAATTAGTTTATCTTAGAAATGTTTGAAAATATACTGCTGATCTCTATAATGAACTTATGCTGTACTCTCCTATCATTTGTTTTCACATTAGTATTTGTTGAACACAACTTTATATTCATTATTTATTCAGTTTACGGCGATAGTCACTATGTCTAAGTACTTTCCGGAAGTTCTATAGTTGGATAAGTAAATCACTGAAAATTAGGCAACACTGGACAGCAGTTCCATTAGTGTGTGGGAATCCATGAACCTACCGAAGATAATACCTCAGATCTTTAGGTGTGAAGGTCTTAATAGTGGCTCGATAGTTAGAACCTGATAAAAAGTAACTAAAAGTGATCCCTATATTTAGTTATCAGTCAATTTTGCATTTATTAAACAAACTACTAATATGGAAATAGTACTTAATAGCATACAAAATGAAATTAATGCACAAGCTTTATTAGAAACATCCAGATAGCATAGAAGATTCTAACAGGACTATGTTCTTACTTAAGTAACTCACCAATATCACTGATTTACTGCATAAATAGGGTGTCTGTTTTATCTGCTTAAAGTTACATAAGTTGATTAGATAGAACTTATGCCAACAACAGAGTGAATAATTCGGAACTTCAAACTCTGCAATACTTTTAAAACAAAGTAAACACTTTTATCCATCTCATTTTATTGAAACCACTCGAATCAGATTTTCAGTAACTTGAGATACATATGTAGCAGAGAATGTTTAGAAACTGAGTACTCAGTTAAATTAGTAATCATTATAATTACTGACATAGGGTTGAGGCGATTTTGTTGAGATTCATAGATTGACGAATGTCATCTCAGCTCAACTATAATATTCTGTTCACCAGTAGTTAACCTCACGATGTTCTTGAATTTCTAGTGAAAACTTATTCCTGATGGAATTCAGATATGTTGCGATTCAGATAGTTATCACTAATGTAAATGACTAGTTGTTACACTATAGCACAACATTTCTTATGGTTAAGCATTCCGTATTAGACGTGATGGTTCTGGGTATGGTTCTTGAGTTTGATCAAGGGTGTGCAGTGTAGTTGTCCGATCCCACTTGGCTTTTTAGTGAAACCCAACGGAGATCATTCTGTGACGAATGGATACATTATGTTAAAACAGACCCAACTGAACAACTAATCAGACAACTACAAGCCTATGAATCAGGTTATGGGGGGTGGGGAGGAGGAGGAAAAGACAATCAAAATAAGTTTGTTGCTAATCAGTTACTTGTGAAAAATCTCCAATAACTTACTTCGATTAGAAGTGTGTGTTAATGATTTTACCAGGAATGACTGTGATAGTTTTATGAACATATCATACAGTTTAGAGAAAACAATTTCCCTATTAACTGATAGTTAATAGAATAGATAACAGCTTGAAAACTTTATTATAATGCGTAGTTGGCATAGCTTGTTAGTCTACAAACATATTTCTTCTGAGTAACTTTTGAATATATTTACTATGGTGATTAATATCAAATTCAATAATGTGTTATTTAGACGTATCAGCATGAGAATTCTATATCTTAGTAGACATGTATTTCAACTGACATTTAATTCTAAATATGTCACTCATCGTAAAACTGAACGCAGCGATTTTGTGTAGTATTGTCAAGATGATAATTTAACATAATTTCCTATAATATTTAATATGAACATTCAGTATTCAATTTTTGTACTAAATTTTCCATGAAAATTTATTTTAGGAGTATGATATAAATAAGTATGATCCTTTCCAGTGTGATTAAAAGAACTGACATTGATTAGACGACCATTGAGAAACATGTAGGACAAGACAACTGTTTCGTTTTATAATCAATGTAAGCTAACTAGTGACTAATTTTATAGAGAAATTTTTGCATTCCAGTGAAAAGACGTGATCAATTGACTTCAACCATATAGGGTGTGAAATATTTACCCAAAGATGACAGTGGGTAGGGCCATGAATATATCATGCATTGTCTAAAGTTAAAAATATCGATTGTCTAATCCCTGCTCAGTGGTTCAATTGTTAAATGTATGCTGTGAAACCTTAAGAATCTGGAAAACCCTGGAGAGGTCATGAGTGAGCACAAAAACAGCTACCCGTGCTTTTTAGTTTTCAGTGATTGTCTAACTCAAGTTAGTTCCTGATATTTATTCCAAATTCTTAATAACACTTGACGGTAAAACACTTTTAATAGATTAAAAGAACTTGTTTGGTTTTAACGATTAACCAATAGACTTGTTTCTTATCATCATCAGAAACGATAACACCTACCACTAACTACAAGTATGCCTAGATAGTAAAATGCAAGTGTCCTCGTTGCTGACAAATGGTTGAGTAATCTACATAGGTTGGTAAATGAGTGGTATTTTTCCAATTCTTAAGTGTCAAATGAATACCACTTTGGTTATTAGTCCAGGTGACCCTATTGTACAATCTTTTGATGTTAGGCAGTCAAAAGTAGTCAACTAGAAACATTTCTAAACCTTGATTTCGCCTTAGTTGGTACTCGTCAGTAAGGCATACTGGTAATCTTTAAGTAGTTGATAATCCACATGAGATTTGGATTCAGATCACTCAGTTTCACTGTCTAATTAGTAAGATTTGGTTAGTGCTAAAAGAAATAAACAAACATCATAGTGGTTACTATTCAGTGATTAATCATCTTAAATAGCTAAATCTTAAAGGAGTTTAATTGCATTCCCAAATATGCCAATGGGAAAGTCCCTTACTTAGTTTACTTCTACAAGTAATATTAATTCTCTTACGATTATAAGTACACCTTGACAGTGGTGGTAATTAACATAGAACCAGTTCCAAAATGTCCCGTTATCTAACTTTATGTGCCTAGGATCTGAAAAGAGTGGTATATGCATACATGTCTTTCAATCCTTTCAAAACTTGATTGATATCCACATAAAGACATCGTGATTTATTTCATGGACCAATTCCTAATCACGCAATATAAGTTAATATTTACTTCATGGAGAATAGGGACTGTCTATTCTAGTTCAATATGACCCACTAAATAAACATTAAGAAATTTTAAAATTGAGAATGGACTTGAAGTGATTTTGTATAATAATTTAATTTGTATTATAAAATAGCCAGGTTTTTACTGGTAAACGTTTACTTAGTAATGTTGTTTTACAGGATGGGGTTACTCACCCCATACCCAACCCTCCTCCTTTATCTGAGCTTTGGACCGGCAGCAACCATATGGGGGCTCCAGGAGGAATACAATGAACAACATTGATGCAACTAGATGACTTGAAATTTTCAAATGACCTAGCTCTTCTTTCCCACACACAGCATCAAATGTAGATAAAGACGAACAATGTAGCAGCAGCCTCAGCAGCAGTAGGCCTCAACATACACAAAGGGAAAAGCAAGATCTTATAATATAAAACAATGAACACTAACCCAATTACACTTAACGGAGAAATTCTGGAAGATGTAGATACCTTGACATTTTTGGGCAAAATCATTGATAAACAAGGAGGGTCTGATTCGGATGTGAAGGAACAGTTTGACAAGGCAAGGGCAGCATTTCTACAACTGAAAATCATCTGTAACACAAGGCAACTGTCAATCAATTTTAAAGTCAAAATTTTCAGTGCAAATGTGAATATAGTTCTGTTGTATGGAGCTGAAACTTGGAGAACTACGAAAAGCATTCTTCAGAAGATACATGTATCTATAAACAACTGTCTGCGTAAGATACTTCGGATCCGTTGGCCAGATACTATCAACAACAACCTATTGTGGCAAAGAACAAATCAATCAATATCCGAGTAAAGAAGGAATTAGGAAAAGACGTTGGAGGTGGATAGGATATACATTGAGAAAATCATTAAACTGTATCACAACACAATCACTAATTTGAAATCGTGAAGGCCAGAGGAAAAGAAGATGACCTAAAAACACATTGAGTTGGTAATTGGAGACAGATATGAAGAGAATTAAGAGCACATGGAAAGAGCTAGAAAGGAAAGCTCAGAACAGAGTTGGTTGGAGAATGTTGGTCGGTGGCCTTTGCTCCACATGGGGTAACAGGCATGTATTGATTGATTTATAAAATAGCCAACATTTTATTTGATTGAAATCAGTCTAGAAAAAAACAATCTGACTGATATTAGATGTATTCTGAAATTTGACACTGTTTCTTCATTCTTGACCATTTAAAATCATATTTTGAAAGTTTTAAGTTATGCATGAATGAAATTCATAAACTGCATATAAAATATCATAACTTCATTTCTCTATGAAAAAGTTGGATAGTGTTCACACTAAAGTATTTCCGTATTATTTTTATAGGTCTGTGCAATAAAATGTTAGACAGTACAACTGTGGCTGAGCACGAAGGAGAAGTTTATTGTAAAACTTGTCATGGTCGTAAATTTGGTCCTAAAGGCTATGGATTCGGTGGAGGTTCTGGTGCATTGAATATGGATACTGGAACTCATGTCGGTAATAAAGAAACAGAAATGTCGTAAGTTCTTATATAGAGTTATTTGAAGTGAATATGATATGTTTCATGGAAAATTAGTTATATTTGTTTATATTACTAATCTGCCCTAAAGTTGATTAAGCATCACCCGGTAATTGTGATATTAGGTGTTCACTAACTTGTAGCCCCTGTAGCAGAATCTAGGGTGCACACTACCGAGGAGTCCTATACTAAGAAACAGAAGCTGTTCAGTGCTCCCCAGTTTCCAATAGCACCCTACTAATATCAATCTGTGGCAAGTTCAATCAACAACACGTTACGAATAGTCAGAATTAAAGTAGATTTTATAAATTGTGCGCATCTATCATCAAGTGAATAGTCTAAATAATATTGGGTTCTCTGAGCTGAATGTTTTATTGTAAGGCTTTCATCGTAGTTCGGAGCAGTTTCAACAGGCATACTCAGAGACGAAGTAAGAATGTTTTATTATTCTAAGAGTATTAGGTTAATCTTTCTTGCTGACGTCACCGACTGGTTATCTTATACATCCTATCACTTTTATTTGGCTTTGTTTAGTTGATCTCTGACCTTATAGTTAGTCTGTCTCTTCCATATGGATTTACAGACTGAATCCGTATTTACTTTTCTATATATTGGTAACTGGTAAAAATTCTAAGTTCCTGAAATTCTCTGGAGTTCCTGAAAATTCCTCAGTTTAATAGTTTGACATTCTCAATATTATATCGCTGACCATAGTTGTGTGTTTATAATGATAACACTTCGCACTTTTTAGCTTTTTGTTTACGCATATAAGCATATTACTAGAAAATTAACACTTATTAATTAAGATGACGTTATTAGAAGAACTATCAACAATCGATTCATATGTTGTATCCAGTCACAATCCAGTTCATTTTACGGGTGAGCACTGCATATTAGAGTGAAGTTTCATTTAAGATTTAACTTCAATTTCTAACTTTCATTTTTCATCCAATCCGTTGTTATGTTACACTAATTTATTCTCATTAAAATTCAATTACGGATAAATGAAGTGTTAAATAGGAATCATATTTTACTATACAGTAATCACCTTTTAAATAAACGGGAAAGCAACCAAAAATGCCAGAATTCACACATTTGTTTAACATCTACATGTAATTCGGATAATCTCACCCGTTATCTAATTAATGTAGTTATTTGTCGAGACTTCTAACTTATTTGGCTTCATGTAGTTATCAAATGTTTAAAGTGCATAGTTGTTACATAAAATTATAACTGCACACATAAGTATCACATTTCTTCTTCAAGCTATTAATCTGATATTGATTTATTACTTGGAGACTCTTTTACATCAGTTGACTGGTTTTTTTGGAAATTCTTCTTTCTCCTTCCCTTCAGAAATAAACCTACAGCTGCTGGGATGGGTGGTAAAGTTATATCACCTGAAGAGGGTGGTTGTCCACGTTGCGGTAAACGAGTATATGATGCTGAAAAAGCTATTGGATGTCCAAGTGGAGTAAGCTCATTTAAATATGTTGATATTAATACTATTATTACTAGTTATAGCAGTTGTGATAGTAACAACAGTAAGGTAGAACCTATCAATAAGTGTTTGAAGTGAAATACTGAAGCCATTTATGACAGTCGTTATAGGCTTACTTTATGGATTATTCAATGATCTACTAATAATTCGAATGATGTATTTCAATTATACGAATATATTTCGTTTTCGTTTGAAATGATAAGTCATTTAGAAATATTCAATAGTAACTACGTTTTGGGGTTTGTCTTGATATGCGGCACTTTCAAGTTGAGACACTGATAAAATCCAAAACCCATAAGGTTACGACATAAATGATTTGTCCAATAGTCGATAACTAACTCAAACTGAAAAAGTGCCGTTCAACATTCAAGTACAGTAATTATGAATTGAGTGTTCTGATTTCATTAGTATTATATTGAAAGTTGAAGAAAAAACAATCTGCTGGAATTTTTAGTGGTTCATTGAAAATGAGTTTAGGGAAAAGAATAATTATATAAATTCAAATCTACAAAAATTCCAAGATTTTTCCAGAAATTAAAGACTGACGAACTTTGGAAATATTATTTAATTTAGAATTGTACCACATCAGTTCTTTAGTTACCATGTTTATGACCCTGTAAAGGTGAAGTTTCCTACGTTGGCTGAAATAAGTCAAGGATATTCTAGATTACATTGTTTCATAAGAAATTATCCTATAAATTAGTCCATAATCATTTAAATATTGGATTGATATGAGTAGAGTACTCTTCAGCTCCATCATTTCTTACAATTTCGAACTATTATTAATCATAATTACATAATTACTAAGTTGATTTTCTTAATAAAAGCCATCATTGTTACAAAGGTATTAACATTTAATGCCTCTCATATCGTTTAATTCCAGTAGTACATCAGTCACTTTATTAACTAAGCATTTTTGTATTTCCTAGATGGTATTCGTAAAGACTGACTTCATTTGAGTTAATACTGAAAATCATTAAACACTGGAGAGCTATTTCGTCCTAGTTTGAACATATCAAAAGAACAGTCATTGTCAGTGATATTAAAACAGCTACATCATAAATTTATTAAAGTTAGAAATGTGTACTTTTAAGTGTCAACCCAGTAGTCTGATGATCAAATGATCAACACATGACCCGATGATCTACGTTCCTATTCCTTGAGAGATCGTGGTTTCGCACTGTTTAGGAATATTATACTAGAGTGAGAAACCACCATACAGTTCTTTCTAGTAACTAAATGCGATCTATCTAAGATAAATACCACCGATACATCAAGTTAACCTCCACGAACCCCCTACAAAAAATTGTTTTATTACTTTGTCGTTGATATTTTATATCTGTTTAATTTATTCATTTGTTTATTTCTGTTATTCTACGCAATCAGCTCAATTTTCATAAAGCTTGTTTCCGATGCAAAGTTTGTGGGAAATCACTTGATTCAACTACATTGTGCACACAAAAAGAAGAAAAAGAAGTTTACTGTAAAGGTAACATAATAATACTAGCTTTATTCACCACTATTATGTTCAAACTCAGTATAGAGTTCTAAGAATAAAATGTGCAAAACTACAACAAACCCCATATTTGATAAGCATTCACCTTGTGATTATTGAAAAATACATAAACACATACTTTTCAATTCTTTCCAAGTGCTGTTCATTATTTTCATGTGTGCCTTCGATTCCTAGCACAATGTGTCCTTTTGTCTTTCTTTTTTCTTTTTCCCTTGTGAATTCCAAGTTATTGCTTGTCTCGTGATGCAGTTTGACGACTCCCTCAATGTATCCTATCCACTTCCCCGTCTTTTCTTAACTTCTTCCTCGGCTGGAATCTGATTAGTTTGTTCTCTACCACAGAATGTTGTTGCTAGTGGTATTTGGCCAACGGATCCACAGTACTTAATGATAACTACTCATAGTTCATTACCACCAACTTTATTTCCACGATATCTGTTTCAATTATTTTCTTCTTTTCTTTTTTGAAGTAACAGAGCGTTGGATGAAGATGTATAAACAACTGGTGAGGTACTTTTGAGTTCATCGTTAAGTAGATTTGCAATAAGTTATAAAAGCGTTCAAAGACATGTGATTGACATAGTTAACTAATAAAGTGAAGTATATTGAAAAGATTTCACACCAATAAATGCATGTTAGAAAGAATGATGATCCAGAAGTTTGAGAAGACTGTCATGTTTTCAGTGTTACTCGATTATTCACATGTTCTTATTCTTATTAACATACGATAGGTTCCATCACTTGAAATACTATATATTCAGCGTATTGACTGATTTATTGACAAAGTACTTTTCTGAAAATTTAGTAGGTATCAAAATATTATTATTGTGGTAGTTAGTCACCATACAATTAAATTTCTTATTTTTCTGTACTTCATCTGTGTTGATGACGTAAAGAACAATCCCTACATCGACTGTGAAAAATTAAAAGTGTTAAGTATTTCATGTTGAATAGCTGTGAATATTGTAGTTTATATCGTGGAGGAGATGTGTCTAGATATCTATTAATAACCAGGAAACGATTAATAGTTACATCGTCTTACTATGGCAGTCGTTAGAAATGCCCGTCTTCAACCATATCGTAGAGCTTCAGTTTGACATTACAATCACAAAGTTAACATCGATTGGTTTACATCAATTTAAGATGCTACATAGACATCATTCAGGTCTATTACTGTTATGATACCAGAAAGAGAGAGGGTTTTAGTTGGTTGTAGCGAACGCCAATCGAGTGTGCCTGGCTGATAATGCACAACTGACCTAAGCCCACTGACCTCTGGCCGATAATAGAAGAACCAGAATTAGGAACCGGAAAACGGCGAGAGAAGAAATAAAAACCAAGAACTGAGAATGGAAAACTGAGAACTGGGAACGTATTGTATTTTAGTCATGCCTTTTTATATACATAAAACCAGACCACGCGGTAAACCAATCACAAATTTAACATTGATACAGAACAATGGAAAGAGTGGCAGTGAATGCGAACAACTTGTACACAATTATGTAAATGTAGTTCATAGTAAATAAAAATATACTAAGAGCAAATGTACTAAACGAGAGGACCGGGCAAGGAGGACGTAACAGTTATAGAAATGAAATGATTACATTATCCACAGTTATAATAAATGTTCTAAAATACAGTTCTTGAAGATAGTCAATCTTCGTTAGGTGCCTGGCATATCAGCTACTTACAATATGAATGAAGTCACTACTGATTACTTTCAAACCGACTAGATCATGAAATTTAAACACCTATTTGTTTAAATCCTAACGAGTTGACTACATTTAGTTGATTGGTCACTTTTTATCATGAAATACAACAATTCTTATCGGCAAGAAATTTGAATTTTTCTTTTGAAATTATTAAGTTGTATGTTTAAAGTTAAATCAGACGTCATAAATCCTGCAACCTTAGTGACTGATTCTCATAACCACCTTAACATTTTCAACAACTCTTCAAACATTTTTGTCTTTATCCGCCTATGAGATTAATTGATTTCCTTAGTTAAATAAATTTGATTTTATACTTTTCAGCTTGTTATGGAAAAAACTTTGGACCAAAAGGCTTTGGTTTCGGTCAAGGTGCTGGTGCATTAAATATGGGTTAATTGTTCTAACATGAAGTAATAACAATAACCAATAAATACTACTGAGATTAATCTCAGTAGTAGTAATAATAATAATAATTAAATGAAAATTATTCATTTCATTTAAGTCAACAACATTTTCGTTTTCAACAATAAGAAAGTATTTCTATTTCATTTTCCATTTTAGTTAATAGTTAAGCTTGATTACAATGATAAACAACCATATACACTAATGTTACACACACACACACATACATACATACATGCAACTCTTTATTTATCCTATCAATTCAATATTTTCATTTGAAACAAACAAACGAATACATTTACTTAAAGACAGAAACAAGAAAAGTATTATGTTATTTATAAATAATTATTCTAATCTCTAAGTATCTTATTAACTATGCTTTTGTTCTGAAGTAACCACTGTCGTAATAAACACTTTGAAAAAGAATTCCATTCAATACTGATGCTTTACGTCTTTTCCTTCTTCTTTGAATTCAATGAATTGTATGTTTCTTTTTCTTCGTCGATAAAATAGCATTTATCTGAATATATATATATATATATAGTAATTGTTATTATTAATATTTATACATATCAATTGAATTGTTATTTTAACTTAATAATGGTTAGTAAGATTGTGACTTCTTCTGTTACCAGCATTTTATGCTCATTCGATGTGTGAATATCGTACATTAGAATGCGACTTGTACTTACCAATTAGTGGATTGAATTTTATCAATCAAATTGTAATATGGTCATTAGTTTGAAAAATTTGATATTGAGTATACGAGAAATGATTTTGAATGTAGTTGGTAATTTACCCTGACCCTAGTTTTACTACTAGTTAACGTACTTGAAATATTGAAGGAAATGATTCTCTTTTGTTGATTTGAAATCGTGTTAGTCAACTGTACTATAATTTCAAGTGTGTAGATATCTGTATAGATACCTGTTATGAATATGCCAGTTTAGCAAATGCCTAAATGTTAAGTGGGAATCACAAAACTAGTGAAAGTTTAAACCTAAAATGAAATCATTTAATGAAACTTACACACAAGCTCTCTACATTTAACAATAAATAAACGGGAAAAATAATCGAAAAGGCCTAAATTCGTCGATTATTTATATGATATTGATATCAAAGAAAGGACACTGTGCTCTAATAATGCCAATTCCCTGTTTGTTACTGTTCCACTGAGAAGGATTGTTGATATTTTATGTAACTATATCTCGTCAACTAACTTTTAATTGTTATTTCTTTAGAAATTCTTACCGAGTTATTATTATGATGTCGTCCACTTAGTATTTGAGAGTGAATATTTCCTCTGTATTTATTGGGTTGCTACGGTTAGTTGTTTAGGACCATTACTAGCTTCTGTGTATATGACATATATACAAAACCTAGTTAAAAAATTAATAGACGAGATGTGCCTTTACAGGAGGTATGTTAATTATATCCTAGACATTCGTGGTAAATTCGATGATGCCGACAGTTTACGAAATAAACTGGACAGTCTTCTAAACTATATGAGTTTATCATATGAAGAGGAGAAGAGCAGTTTTTAGTGTATTTTGTGGTGCAGTACAATTTCGATTATGATATATAGAAACCATTGTCTTTACTCACTAAACTACTTGATCTTGGCTTTCACTCGCTGGCGGTTGTTCTCTTTATCCATACCACTGATGCAGGCTTTTGTCAATGATGTAACGCAAGTCCTTCAACAGTTGCAAAAGATTGTCTCAACAACAAACACCAACAGCTTTTAAACGATCTCATCATTTTCCGATTGTGTCTATCAGTTTACGTGTATGTGTGGGGACACACACATCTGGAGAAAAACTCGTGACCTGCGAGTATGAGTAACTAGCAACTAAATGGCTTCAAAACAAATGACAAGATGGGAGCACATGATAAGTAACTATCAACCTCTATAGCCAAACATCTGGTTGAGTGTTGGGTTTCTGCTAACGAACGTATAACCAGCAACACAGCAACCTGGAAGCTAAGCTATTTGCAACGCCCCAGCCCAGCTAACTAGAGAGAGAAGTCCAAAGGTCAGCAAGAAAAACGTTTAATTCCACAGGCAGCCGGCAACGAACAACATTCACACATCTCATGCGTATATATACAAAAAAAAGAGAGCGTCCTTGACATGTTACAAATAGCGTACTAAAATAAACAACGAACCAATAAGATTTAGCGTCTCACTAAGTGGGTAACACGAACTGAAGGTGAAAAGGGGAATTTCTGGCGCGAAAATAAGAAATTTAAATTTACATAAATAAATCACAAAAATAACAGGTTACTAAGAGAATTCTGGGGATCTAACATCCCCAACACCTCCCCCGTTTTAATAGCGAACGTTCTTGGGGTTCACTTGCAATTTGACTGTTGGTCGCCGCTGTCTGAGTGACCGTCTTCTGACACCTATGTTGATTGGCTCTTGGTCCGCTTCATCTACTTGAGATGGGGGTAGATTGAAAGTATCCAGAAGGACTTCCAGCGGGAGATTTTGATTTGAACTGGGTCGATCTGCAGTTATTCGAACGCGCAGCTGATTCCAGTGTCTAGTCCATCTCTCCCCCTTCACCTCTACTTCGTACATAACATGACCCCGTCTTTCTACCACACGGGCCTCCGTCCAGGGTCTGTGGTTGGGTCTATAATCACGAGCGTACACCGGACACCCAACCTCATACATCGGCAACTTCTTGGTCTCTGTGCATGCGGTCCTGCTTGGTAGCATCAGATTGTGGACTGTCTTAAGTTTCCTACCCATAAGGGCTTCCGCTGGAGACTTCTTCTCTGGCAATGCATCATTTGGAGTCGTTCGATAGACGAATAAGAAGTTTTGTAATGCTTCGATGGGCGTCTCCTCCCCTTTCGACTTAATTAGCGCCCTCTTGAAGGTATCCACGAATCTCTCCGCCTGGCCATTGGACTGCGGGTGATAAGGTGGTGAACGGTAGTGTGTGATGGCCAGCCGTCGGCAGAAATCCTGAAACTGGGTTGAAGTAAACTGGGACCCGTTGTCTGAAACGATCACATCTGGCAGGCCGTTTCTGGAGAAAATCTCAATGAGGATCTGTAGCGTCTTCGTAACAGTCGGTGGCACTACGGGGAAAATCTCCGGCCATTTTGAGAAAGCATCCACCGCGACCAAGTAGGTAACTCCGTTGACTGGGCCGGCAAAGTCGATATGTATTCGTGACCACGGGTACTCAGGCTGTGGCCAGGCTAATGGTGGTGCTCTAGAGTTGAACTTTGCTGCCTGCTGACATTGTGTGCACCTGCCCACCAAGTCGACAATGTGTTGGTCCATCAGCGGCCAGTATGCAAAACTGCGGGCTATGGACTTCATTCGTCTTGTTCCAGGGTGACCAGTATGAAACTGTTTTAGGACTCTCGATCGTAGGGACTTTGGCACAACTACCCTTTCTCCAAACATTAGACAATCATCCACGATGCATAATGAATCTCGCCGGTGGTAAAGCTGCTTCATATCACCCTCGAAACCGATGTGCGGCCACCCTTTCATGACATATTTCATAGCTTTTCTGATCAGTGCATCGTTCTTGGAGGCCATTTGAATGTCTGACACCGATACTGGCAACGCACGGACTGCGTTCGTCAAGTAGGATGCTGCGTAGTCTTCTTTGGATAGTGAGGCAATGACTGTGTCGTCTTCCACAATAGAGTTCTCGCTGATTAGTCGAGACAAGGCGTCTGCTTGACCGAAATTCTGAGTGCGCCTGTGCTGAATATCAAAATCATAGCCCAACAAGATTAGGGCCCAGCGTTGCAGACGATTTGCTGAATGAAGTGGGATACCGGACTTCGGACCGAAAATTGTGAGCAGAGGCTTGTGATCCGTCAGCAGTGTAAATCGCCGTCCATACAAAAATTTGTGGAAACGCCTTACAGCAAAAACGAGGGCGAGCGCTTCCTTTTCTATCTGACTATATTTCCTTTCCGCTTGAGTTAGTGCACGGGCAGCATGCATTATTGCTTTTTCCCCTCCATTAGGAAATACGTGGGATATAACTGCGCCTATCCCGTGACTTGAAGCGTCGGCCGCTACGATGATTGGTAATTTTGGATCGTAGTGCGTCAGCAGCATGTTAGAGCTCAGTACAGACTTCAGGTTATGAAAGGCTAAATCGCATTCCTTGGTCCAAATCCAAGGTGTGTTCTTCCCAAGCAGATGGTTTAGTGGGTGACGTATCTGATGTAATGATGGAACAAAAACTGAGTAGTAATTGATCATTCCAAGGAAGGATCTGAGTGAAGGGACATCTGTAGGTGCTGGCATTTGTTGAATAGTACGAATGTTTTCTGGGTCTGGTCGGCGTCCTCTTTCATCAAAAATGAATCCTAAGTATTTTACTGACCTCAGGAAAAATTGACATTTTTCACGGCGGAGCCTGAACCCATTCTCACAGATGCGTTGTAGCACTGTTATCGTACGCTCATGAAGCTCTTCTGGCGAAGTAGCGACAATCAAGATATCATCGAGATAAGCAGCAACCCCCGAGATGCCAGCTAAAATAGTATCCATTAGTTGCTGAAAGATGGAGGGCGCTGTCTTGACGCCAAATGGCAAACGGTTGTATTGAAACATCCCACGATGAGTATTAATTGTCAGTAGCTCTCTGCACTCGTCCGCCACTTCCACTTGTAGATAAGCATCGGCAAGGTCTAACTTTGCGAAAAATTTTCCGCCGTTTAGCATAGTAAATAAGTCTGCAGGAACTGGTAGTGGATAATGATGTTGTTCAAGGGCTGCGTTAAGGCCTGTGGAAAAATCTGCGCATATGCGTATTGTGCCGTTCGCCTTCTTGATAACCACAATCGGTGCCGCCCAGGCAGAGTAGGAAACAGGCGTGATAACCCCTTGCTGCTGTAGGCGATTGAGCTCTTCATCGACTTTGGGTAATGCTGCATACGGCACTGGTCGCTTAGGACGAAAAACAGGTTTAGCCCCTTGCTGTAGTCGTAGAGTAGCTTTCATTGTAGAGCAGCAACCCAGACCAGGTTGAAAGATAGATGGAAACTCTGCCAATATCTTCGACGTGTAGTTCTCTGGCTCTAGGGTTTGATGTACCAGTTGGCATACAGTGCTTAATGGAACGTCGGCTAAGCGCAGTTGGTCAAACCAATCTAATCCCAGCAAATTTAAATCAGTTGTCGTAACATAACATACCCCAGTGAACGTTATATCCTGAAAGGATATAACACACTTCAACTGTCCCAACATGCGCAAATAATTACCACATGCTGTACGCGCCCTCTGTGTAGTTGGCTCCATGCATGGCCTGCCCATTCTAATCCAAGATTTATGGGATATAATCGTAATATCTGAAGCAGTGTCTACTTGCAATCTAAATATATACCCATTAATATTTAGAGTAATAAATTTCCTCTTACCTGGGGTAGAGCTATGACACGATGCAAGCAAACTCAGTGAATTTTTGCTAGGTCGTGAAGCAGGCTTCTTAACGTTTTTGTACCGATGTGAAGGCTGCTGCAGCTTCTGGCGTTTGCAATACCCATCCTTATGACCGATGGAGTTACAGGTTCTGCAACGATGGAGCTTGTACGGGCAGAATCTAACAAAATGCCATGCTCCACAATGCCAGCATGGCGTTGGGGGCTTCGTTTTCGATGACAGAGCTAAGTTAGAATGTGATGAGCTGGATGCAACAACTGAAGGCGTGCTATTATTAGAAGACTGACGTACCGTGTGGACTTCAGAGTTGTATTTACCACCAGACTGGACCATAGAAGTATCACGCTGGATGTTGATCAAACGTTGATATTCATTAGCGATGTCAGACAGCGTTAATTTAGGATCTTGATCAAGTCGACATAGCAGCCGTGTTCTAATATCGCTAAACTTCTGCGATTGTAGACTGCAAATAAGAATAAGGGCTTTGAACTGATCTTCTGTAAGAGATTTAAGACGAAAACGTTCACATTCGCGATTTACGATGCCAACGTGAGTAAGGAAGTCACTATCTTCGTTCATAATTAACTTGAGGCATCGGTAACGAGTATTGAATAGGGAGGAATTGTCTCCAAACTGCTGACTCAGTGACTGGACAGTTTCAGCAAACGAGCGGTCACGTGGGTTCTGCGGTAGGATCAAATTGCAGTATTTGTCTAACTCACTTGGACCCAACTTGCGAAGTAGCAGCCGGACTTTCCAAGCATCATCTTGCGTTGCAAAAACAAATTTAAACAGATCTTCATAGCGCCGAAACCACATATCAAAAGTAATGTTTGAATCAGGATCATAGTGAAACTCAGCAATGCTGCTTGCAACGCCATCGACTGAAGGTGCAGTGGTAGTGGATGTGCTAGGTGAGGAAGTAGATGAAATTTTCGCGTCCGCAAGCATTTGAATCAGCTTTAGCTGCTGCTCCCATAATAAGTCTATTTTTGATGAATCCATTTTAACACCAGCCCCGTCGCCACTTGTTGGGTTTCTGCTAACGAACGTATAACCAGCAACACAGCAACCTGGAAGCTAAGCTATTTGCAGCGCCCCAGCCCAGCTAACTAGAGAGAGAAGTCCAAAGGTCAGCAAGAAAACGTTTAATTCCACAGGCAGCCGGCAACGAACAACATTCACACATCTCATGCGTATATATACAAAAAAAGAGAGCGTCCTTGACATGTTACAAATAGCGTACTAAAATAAACAACGAACCAATAAGATTTAGCGTCTCACTAAGTGGGTAACACGAACTGAAGGTGAAAAGGGGAATTTCTGGCGCGAAAATAAGAAATTTAAATTTACACAAATAAATCACAAAAATAACAGGTTACTAAGAGAATTCTGGGGATCTAACATCCCCAACACCTCCCCCGTTTTAATAGCGAACGTTCTTGGGGTTCACTTGCAATTTGACTGTTGGTCGCCGCTGTCTGAGTGACCGTCTTCTGACACCTATGTTGATTGGCTCTTGGTCCGCTTCATCTACTTGAGATGGGGGTAGATTGAAAGTATCCAGAAGGACTTCCAGCGGGAGATTTTGATTTGAACTGGGTCGATCTGCAGTTATTCGAACGCGCAGCTGATTCCAGTGTCTAGTCCATCTCTCCCCCTTCACCTCTACTTCGTACATAACATGACCCCGTCTTTCTACCACACGGGCCTCCGTCCAGGGTCTGTGGTTGGGTCTATAATCACGAGCGTACACCGGACACCCAACCTCATACATCGGCAACTTCTTGGTCTCTGTGCATGCGGTCCTGCTTGGTAGCATCAGATTGTGGACTGTCTTAAGTTTCCTACCCATAAGGGCTTCCGCTGGAGACTTCTTCTCTGGCAATGCATCATTTGGAGTCGTTCGATAGACGAATAAGAAGTTTTGTAATGCTTCGATGGGCGTCTCCTCCCCTTTCGACTTAATTAGCGCCCTCTTGAAGGTATCCACGAATCTCTCCGCCTGGCCATTGGACTGCGGGTGATAAGGTGGTGAACGGTAGTGTGTGATGGCCAGCCGTCGGCAGAAATCCTGAAACTGGGTTGAAGTAAACTGGGACCCGTTGTCTGAAACGATCACATCTGGCAGGCCGTTTCTGGAGAAAATCTCAATGAGGATCTGTAGCGTCTTCGTAACAGTCGGTGGCACTACGGGGAAAATCTCCGGCCATTTTGAGAAAGCATCCACCGCGACCAAGTAGGTAACTCCGTTGACTGGGCCGGCAAAGTCGATATGTATTCGTGACCACGGGTACTCAGGCTGTGGCCAGGCTAATGGTGGTGCTCTAGAGTTGAACTTTGCTGCCTGCTGACATTGTGTGCACCTGCCCACCAAGTCGACAATGTGTTGGTCCATCAGCGGCCAGTATGCAAAACTGCGGGCTATGGACTTCATTCGTCTTGTTCCAGGGTGACCAGTATGAAACTGTTTTAGGACTCTCGATCGTAGGGACTTTGGCACAACTACCCTTTCTCCAAACATTAGACAATCATCCACGATGCATAATGAATCTCGCCGGTGGTAAAGCTGCTTCATATCACCCTCGAAACCGATGTGCGGCCACCCTTTCATGACATATTTCATAGCTTTTCTGATCAGTGCATCGTTCTTGGAGGCCATTTGAATGTCTGACACCGATACTGGCAACGCACGGACTGCGTTCGTCAAGTAGGATGCTGCGTAGTCTTCTTTGGATAGTGAGGCAATGACTGTGTCGTCTTCCACAATAGAGTTCTCGCTGATTAGTCGAGACAAGGCGTCTGCTTGACCGAAATTCTGAGTGCGCCTGTGCTGAATATCAAAATCATAGCCCAACAAGATTAGGGCCCAGCGTTGCAGACGATTTGCTGAATGAAGTGGGATACCGGACTTCGGACCGAAAATTGTGAGCAGAGGCTTGTGATCCGTCAGCAGTGTAAATCGCCGTCCATACAAAAATTTGTGGAAACGCCTTACAGCAAAAACGAGGGCGAGCGCTTCCTTTTCTATCTGACTATATTTCCTTTCCGCTTGAGTTAGTGCACGGGCAGCATGCATTATTGCTTTTTCCCCTCCATTAGGAAATACGTGGGATATAACTGCGCCTATCCCGTGACTTGAAGCGTCGGCCGCTACGATGATTGGTAATTTTGGATCGTAGTGCGTCAGCAGCATGTTAGAGCTCAGTACAGACTTCAGGTTATGAAAGGCTAAATCGCATTCCTTGGTCCAAATCCAAGGTGTGTTCTTCCCAAGCAGATGGTTTAGTGGGTGACGTATCTGATGTAATGATGGAACAAAAACTGAGTAGTAATTGATCATTCCAAGGAAGGATCTGAGTGAAGGGACATCTGTAGGTGCTGGCATTTGTTGAATAGTACGAATGTTTTCTGGGTCTGGTCGGCGTCCTCTTTCATCAAAAATGAATCCTAAGTATTTTACTGACCTCAGGAAAAATTGACATTTTTCACGGCGGAGCCTGAACCCATTCTCACAGATGCGTTGTAGCACTGTTATCGTACGCTCATGAAGCTCTTCTGGCGAAGTAGCGACAATCAAGATATCATCGAGATAAGCAGCAACCCCCGAGATGCCAGCTAAAATAGTATCCATTAGTTGCTGAAAGATGGAGGGCGCTGTCTTGACGCCAAATGGCAAACGGTTGTATTGAAACATCCCACGATGAGTATTAATTGTCAGTAGCTCTCTGCACTCGTCCGCCACTTCCACTTGTAGATAAGCATCGGCAAGGTCTAACTTTGCGAAAAATTTTCCGCCGTTTAGCATAGTAAATAAGTCTGCAGGAACTGGTAGTGGATAATGATGTTGTTCAAGGGCTGCGTTAAGGCCTGTGGAAAAATCTGCGCATATGCGTATTGTGCCGTTCGCCTTCTTGATAACCACAATCGGTGCCGCCCAGGCAGAGTAGGAAACAGGCGTGATAACCCCTTGCTGCTGTAGGCGATTGAGCTCTTCATCGACTTTGGGTAATGCTGCATACGGCACTGGTCGCTTAGGACGAAAAACAGGTTTAGCCCCTTGCTGTAGTCGTAGAGTAGCTTTCATTGTAGAGCAGCAACCCAGACCAGGTTGAAAGATAGATGGAAACTCTGCCAATATCTTCGACGTGTAGTTCTCTGGCTCTAGGGTTTGATGTACCAGTTGGCATACAGTGCTTAATGGAACGTCGGCTAAGCGCAGTTGGTCAAACCAATCTAATCCCAGCAAATTTAAATCAGTTGTCGTAACATAACATACCCCAGTGAACGTTATATCCTGAAAGGATATAACACACTTCAACTGTCCCAACATGCGCAAATAATTACCACATGCTGTACGCGCCCTCTGTGTAGTTGGCTCCATGCATGGCCTGCCCATTCTAATCCAAGATTTATGGGATATAATCGTAATATCTGAAGCAGTGTCTACTTGCAATCTAAATATATACCCATTAATATTTAGAGTAATAAATTTCCTCTTACCTGGGGTAGAGCTATGACACGATGCAAGCAAACTCAGTGAATTTTTGCTAGGTCGTGAAGCAGGCTTCTTAACGTTTTTGTACCGATGTGAAGGCTGCTGCAGCTTCTGGCGTTTGCAATACCCATCCTTATGACCGATGGAGTTACAGGTTCTGCAACGATGGAGCTTGTACGGGCAGAATCTAACAAAATGCCATGCTCCACAATGCCAGCATGGCGTTGGGGGCTTCGTTTTCGATGACAGAGCTAAGTTAGAATGTGATGAGCTGGATGCAACAACTGAAGGCGTGCTATTATTAGAAGACTGACGTACCGTGTGGACTTCAGAGTTGTATTTACCACCAGACTGGACCATAGAAGTATCACGCTGGATGTTGATCAAACGTTGATATTCATTAGCGATGTCAGACAGCGTTAATTTAGGATCTTGATCAAGTCGACATAGCAGCCGTGTTCTAATATCGCTAAACTTCTGCGATTGTAGACTGCAAATAAGAATAAGGGCTTTGAACTGATCTTCTGTAAGAGATTTAAGACGAAAACGTTCACATTCGCGATTTACGATGCCAAGTGAGTAAGGAAGTCACTATCTTCGTTCATAATTAACTTGAGGCATCGGTAACGAGTATTGAATAGGGAGGAATTGTCTCCAAACTGCTGACTCAGTGACTGGACAGTTTCAGCAAACGAGCGGTCACGTGGGTTCTGCGGTAGGATCAAATTGCAGTATTTGTCTAACTCACTTGGACCCAACTTGCGAAGTAGCAGCCGGACTTTCCAAGCATCATCTTGCGTTGCAAAAACAAATTTAAACAGATCTTCATAGCGCCGAAACCACATATCAAAAGTAATGTTTGAATCAGGATCATAGTGAAACTCAGCAATGCTGCTTGCAACGCCATCGACTGAAGGTGCAGTGGTAGTGGATGTGCTAGGTGAGGAAGTAGATGAAATTTTCGCGTCCGCAAGCATTTGAATCAGCTTTAGCTGCTGCTCCCATAATAAGTCTATTTTTGATGAATCCATTTTAACACCAGCCCCGTCGCCACTTGTTGGGTTTCTGCTAACGAACGTATAACCAGCAACACAGCAACCTGGAAGCTAAGCTATTTGCAGCGCCCCAGCCCAGCTAACTAGAGAGAGAAGTCCAAAGGTCAGCAAGAAAACGTTTAATTCCACAGGCAGCCGGCAACGAACAACATTCACACATCTCATGCGTATATATACAAAAAAAGAGAGCGTCCTTGACATGTTACAAATAGCGTACTAAAATAAACAACGAACCAATAAGATTTAGCGTCTCACTAAGTGGGTAACACGAACTGAAGGTGAAAAGGGGAATTTCTGGCGCGAAAATAAGAAATTTAAATTTACACAAATAAATCACAAAAATAACAGGTTACTAAGAGAATTCTGGGGATCTAACATCCCCAACACCATTGGACTGCGGGTGATAAGGTGGTGAACGGTAGTGTGTGATGGCCAGCCGTCGGCAGGAATCCTGAAACTGGGTTGAAGTAAACTGGGACCCGTTGTCTGAAACGATCACATCTGGCAGGCCGTTTCTGGAGAAAATCTCAATGAGGATCTGTAGCGTCTTCGTAACAGTCGGTGGCACTACGGGGAAAATCTCCGGCCATTTTGAGAAAGCATCCACCGCGACCAAGTAGGTAACTCCGTTGACTGGGCCGGCAAAGTCGATATGTATTCGTGACCACGGGTACTCAGGCTGTGGCCAGGCTAATGGTGGTGCTCTAGAGTTGAACTTTGCTGCCTGCTGACATTGTGTGCACCTGCCCACCAAGTCGACAATGTGTTGGTCCATCAGCGGCCAGTATGCAAAACTGCGGGCTATGGACTTCATTCGTCTTGTTCCAGGGTGACCAGTATGAAACTGTTTTAGGACTCTCGATCGTAGGGACTTTGGCACAACTACCCTTTCTCCAAACATTAGACAATCATCCACGATGCATAATGAATCTCGCCGGTGGTAAAGCTGCTTCATATCACCCTCGAAACCGATGTGCGGCCACCCTTTCATGACATATTTCATAGCTTTTCTGATCAGTGCATCGTTCTTGGAGGCCATTTGAATGTCTGACACCGATACTGGCAACGCACGGACTGCGTTCGTCAAGTAGGATGCTGCGTAGTCTTCTTTGGATAGTGAGGCAATGACTGTGTCGTCTTCCACAATAGAGTTCTCGCTGATTAGTCGAGACAAGGCGTCTGCTTGACCGAAATTCTGAGTGCGCCTGTGCTGAATATCAAAATCATAGCCCAACAAGATTAGGGCCCAGCGTTGCAGACGATTTGCTGAATGAAGTGGGATACCGGACTTCGGACCGAAAATTGTGAGCAGAGGCTTGTGATCCGTCAGCAGTGTAAATCGCCGTCCATACAAAAATTTGTGGAAACGCCTTACAGCAAAAACGAGGGCGAGCGCTTCCTTTTCTATCTGACTATATTTCCTTTCCGCTTGAGTTAGTGCACGGGCAGCATGCATTATTGCTTTTTCCCCTCCATTAGGAAATACGTGGGATATAACTGCGCCTATCCCGTGACTTGAAGCGTCGGCCGCTACGATGATTGGTAATTTTGGATCGTAGTGCGTCAGCAGCATGTTAGAGCTCAGTACAGACTTCAGGTTATGAAAGGCTAAATCGCATTCCTTGGTCCAAATCCAAGGTGTGTTCTTCCCAAGCAGATGGTTTAGTGGGTGACGTATCTGATGTAATGATGGAACAAAAACTGAGTAGTAATTGATCATTCCAAGGAAGGATCTGAGTGAAGGGACATCTGTAGGTGCTGGCATTTGTTGAATAGTACGAATGTTTTCTGGGTCTGGTCGGCGTCCTCTTTCATCAAAAATGAATCCTAAGTATTTTACTGACCTCAGGAAAAATTGACATTTTTCACGGCGGAGCCTGAACCCATTCTCACAGATGCGTTGTAGCACTGTTATCGTACGCTCATGAAGCTCTTCTGGCGAAGTAGCGACAATCAAGATATCATCGAGATAAGCAGCAACCCCCGAGATGCCAGCTAAAATAGTATCCATTAGTTGCTGAAAGATGGAGGGCGCTGTCTTGACGCCAAATGGCAAACGGTTGTATTGAAACATCCCACGATGAGTATTAATTGTCAGTAGCTCTCTGCACTCGTCCGCCACTTCCACTTGTAGATAAGCATCGGCAAGGTCTAACTTTGCGAAAAATTTTCCGCCGTTTAGCATAGTAAATAAGTCTGCAGGAACTGGTAGTGGATAATGATGTTGTTCAAGGGCTGCGTTAAGGCCTGTGGAAAAATCTGCGCATATGCGTATTGTGCCGTTCGCCTTCTTGATAACCACAATCGGTGCCGCCCAGGCAGAGTAGGAAACAGGCGTGATAACCCCTTGCTGCTGTAGGCGATTGAGCTCTTCATCGACTTTGGGTAATGCTGCATACGGCACTGGTCGCTTAGGACGAAAAACAGGTTTAGCCCCTTGCTGTAGTCGTAGAGTAGCTTTCATTGTAGAGCAGCAACCCAGACCAGGTTGAAAGATAGATGGAAACTCTGCCAATATCTTCGACGTGTAGTTCTCTGGCTCTAGGGTTTGATGTACCAGTTGGCATACAGTGCTTAATGGAACGTCGGCTAAGCGCAGTTGGTCAAACCAATCTAATCCCAGCAAATTTAAATCAGTTGTCGTAACATAACATACCCCAGTGAACGTTATATCCTGAAAGGATATAACACACTTCAACTGTCCCAACATGCGCAAATAATTACCACATGCTGTACGCGCCCTCTGTGTAGTTGGCTCCATGCATGGCCTGCCCATTCTAATCCAAGATTTATGGGATATAATCGTAATATCTGAAGCAGTGTCTACTTGCAATCTAAACATATACCCATTAATATTTAGAGTAATAAATTTCCTCTTACCTGGGGTAGAGCTATGACACGATGCAAGCAAACTCAGTGAATTTTTGCTAGGTCGTGAAGCAGGCTTCTTAACGTTTTTGTACCGATGTGAAGGCTGCTGCAGCTTCTGGCGTTTGCAATACCCATCCTTATGACCGATGGAGTTACAGGTTCTGCAACGATGGAGCTTGTACGGGCAGAATCTAACAAAATGCCATGCTCCACAATGCCAGCATGGCGTTGGGGGCTTCGTTTTCGATGACAGAGCTAAGTTAGAATGTGATGAGCTGGATGCAACAACTGAAGGCGTGCTATTATTAGAAGACTGACGTACCGTGTGGACTTCAGAGTTGTATTTACCACCAGACTGGACCATAGAAGTATCACGCTGGATGTTGATCAAACGTTGATATTCATTAGCGATGTCAGACAGCGTTAATTTAGGATCTTGATCAAGTCGACATAGCAGCCGTGTTCTAATATCGCTAAACTTCTGCGATTGTAGACTGCAAATAAGAATAAGGGCTTTGAACTGATCTTCTGTAAGAGATTTAAGACGAAAACGTTCACATTCGCGATTTACGATGCCAACGTGAGTAAGGAAGTCACTATCTTCGTTCATAATTAACTTGAGGCATCGGTAACGAGTATTGAATAGGGAGGAATTGTCTCCAAACTGCTGACTCAGTGACTGGACAGTTTCAGCAAACGAGCGGTCACGTGGGTTCTGCGGTAGGATCAAATTGCAGTATTTGTCTAACTCACTTGGACCCAACTTGCGAAGTAGCAGCCGGACTTTCCAAGCATCATCTTGCGTTGCAAAATCAAATTTAAACAGATCTTCATAGCGCCGAAACCACATATCAAAAGTAATGTTTGAATCAGGATCATAGTGAAACTCAGCAATGCTGCTTGCAACGCCATCGACTGAAGGTGCAGTGGTAGTGGATGTGCTAGGTGAGGAAGTAGATGAAATTTTCGCGTCCGCAAGCATTTGAATCAGCTTTAGCTGCTGCTCCCATAATAAGTCTATTTTTGATGGATCCATTTTAACACCAGCCCCGTCGCCACTTGTTGGGTTTCTGCTAACGAACGTATAACCAGCAACACAGCAACCTGGAAGCTAAGCTATTTGCAACGCCCCAGCCCAGCTAACTAGAGAGAGAAGTCCAAAGGTCAGCAAGAAAAACGTTTAATTCCACAGGCAGCCGGCAACGAACAACATTCACACATCTCATGCGTATATATACAAAAAAAAGAGAGCGTCCTTGACATGTTACAAATAGCGTACTAAAATAAACAACGAACCAATAAGATTTAGCGTCTCACTAAGTGGGTAACACGAACTGAAGGTGAAAAGGGGAATTTCTGGCGCGAAAATAAGAAATTTAAATTTACATAAATAAATCACAAAAATAACAGGTTACTAAGAGAATTCTGGGGATCTAACATCCCCAACATTGAGACAAGACACAAAGTTGGTAAAAGAGTTGTTTGAGGCGTATACCAAGGTCTGTCGAACTCTTAGAAAGACGAAGTTCAACCCACCTTTCTCTTTTGTGTGTTTATAACTAACCCTGGTAATACTGATTTCATATACACAGTGGACAGTTTTATATTATTTTTATTTTATCTTCTAGTTTGTCTAGTTTGATTATTTTATCGCAAATAACTGTCTTAATATGTTTATGCGTGATCAGATTGTTGGAAATGTGTATTGCTCAATTACATCACATAGCTCTGATTAACTTCATATCGTATTATCATAAAAGGCATTCATAATAGGAAATTAACGTAACGAGTACCTAAGTAATTAGTTCTAGTTCATGAAATAAAAATGAAATTATAGCAGTCAGTTAGGATGAAGTTGTATCTTCCCGATAGTTGGTTATGGAGTGAAGCTGGTCAGTCTCTATTGTTATATGTACATCCTTGGCGGATGACCTTGATATGGCCATTAATCACAAGTGCTATTTATGTTGGATTGTTACTGGCAAGCGAAATCCAGAACGCGCGTTTCGTCCTATTTGGGACTCGTCTGCCGGATGTACCTGCATCCCGATGTTGATGATTACACCGACTAGTCCTAAATGGGACGAAACGCGGGTCCTGGATTCTGCTTGCCAGTCACAATCTAACTTAAAAGATAACAGTCAGTGTTTTGTGATATCTCTGTGTGAGAAGTTATGATTAGCTCATTGAAATTGAGGATAAACAGGCTATTATGACTTATATATTTAACGTTTTGTTAACTATTTGCGATTTCTAAGTCATTGTCATGCATCATTCTCCTGTAGTTCTTGATTATTCAGCCGATATTTTGTGCCTGAGTAGAATCAATAAGGAAAAGTTGGTACTAAGTGTTAACTGTCATGTTGCACAAATAAAGCCTCATTTATCCAATCAGCTACCCAACATTGTCAACATTGTATATATGAGCACTAAGATGTGGAAAATATTGAAATTAAGGGAAAAAAAATATTTAATAAACATGCAAACAAACTATATGAAATAATCTTGCTAAAAATAGTTCTAGGAGTTTAGTCATTCTGCTTAACTCATTCTTCACAACTGTTCTATAAAATGAAATCAAATTGATAACAGTGATAAACATTTAAATGTTCAGTTATGTAGTAAATAAAACATGTCTATCCAATATTAATTACGCATCAAATGTAAACGTTACTAAATCAATAGTTTTATTTTTCTGCTTAAAGAAGGCAGATAAATGTGTAAAAATGGTGAATTTGACAAATACAGCTATTTGTGTATGTAGGGATAAGTGTGTGGAAGAATGTATATAAAAGTAGTTGGCTACAGTATAGTATGAAGGGATTCTTAAACTGTCCTCAATAAAGCGATTAATATTAGACAGTCAGTGATGATCTGTAAAATCCGGATCCGGTTAGAAATTACTTATACCTGCATTTATATTTGTGTATATTATACAGAAAAATTCATGGTGTTAAATTTATCGAATATCAAACTTATCATAAACAAACGATATATAACACATAAACTAACACCATGCTTAGAGGAAAACCTGTAACGTACACTAACCCTACCGATAAAAATAACCCTAGCATTACCTTTACAATGAAATTTAACCAGAATCCATTTGTAAATACATAGAAGACAATTTGAGCTTCTATATAAAGTCTTAGAATAATGTTGTTATGTAGCTATATAAATGAATTAAGATGTTGTTGTTTCTTAATTTATAAACAGAATACCCTTTACCTATCGTGAATGATTACATTAATCATGGCAATGCTGTATACCATTACTAGTATTATTTTGTATACCTATAAAATATTCATTTACACCAATTGACTTCAGACTGGATATAAATCAGCTATAATTCGGTGGGACTGATAAGTTCATCTGCAAGCTTAGATTTTTAAAATCTACACTGATTTGATTGGATATATCACAGATTGATGTTGGCAGCGTACCATTGAAAATTAGGGAGCACTGGACAGCTGTTTCAATGGTACCCTACCAACATCAATCTGTGATATATCCAATAAAATAAAATAACCAATCTCCACAAAAATAACCATCCCAACTGAACTACATTGATTTATTAAAATGATTATTCAACAAATGCATTCAAACAATCGCTCATAATTATCACTATACTATGTTGTAGCCTTTGGAGTAATTATAACTAAATAAAATAGCAAAAAACACAACCCTATTACAAAAAGGTTTTTTAGTTAGTAAATTATAACTAATATAATATGAAAAGGTAAATTGTTACTTAGTGCATTCAAACTAACTGATAAGTAGACTGAATGACTAGGAAAATGTCCATTCAATCAGTCAACTAGTTAAAAAACTAATCAATTTACTAAATTAAACCTATTGCAACTGTATTTAGCATAAATCAAGGCAAATTACTCGTGTTTATAATCGAAACAAATATTTAATTAGATTGTTTTTTTAAACACATAGTCACATTTTTAAGTTGGACTGTGACTAGCAACCAGAATCCAGGACATGCGTTTCTTTCCACTTGGAACTCGTCGGCTGGCAGTGCCTGCACTACAATGTTTATGTTCATACTAGGATTTTAACTCTGTCCGATACGTACCTAACGCCACCGCGTTCACCATAATGCTGCTGAATCCAGATAGTTATGGTTGTGTAACGGGTACCTATGCAATTAGAATGAACTTGTACCTCCTTGTTGATTAGTCATGGTTTGAAACTGGTCAGCCTCTATTACTATAACTGCATCCTGAGCAGATTGCGTCGATATTGCTATTAATCATATGGTTACATTTATTAATTTTTAACGAAACAAAAACAAAAATCTACGCAGAATATGATGAATTCATTCTATTTTTTTGTTGGTTCCCATGATAGTTAAATAAAGAATTGAATAAACTTTTATAAAGAAATTTATGTGGTACACATTACTATAATGTAACAAAGATGTAAAATATTGTATAGACAAACCTTATTATAGAGAAAACATTCTGGGATGGTAGTAAAAGACCAAAGATATAGAAACAACTAGTTATGTGATTAATGTAATGTCTGATGAGAATTAGAATATATCAATGGAATAGAGTTCATTCAGTTAAAAATGAAGTCACTGACTTAGTATACAGTCGAAGAAAAATGATATAACGACGTATGAAATCAGAAAATGAGTTTATAAAATGGTTATAATGTAATGAAATAGAGTTCACTTTAGAAGCAGGAAAAGGTTTACAAATATTTGAACAAATAACCTGTATTTTTGAAGTCTAATTGCATATGGTTCAGTAAATGTGAGATTTAGCTTAACTGATTAGAAACCATATGAAAGTATTTTAAAATATCAACGTCCACGACATGTATCGAGGATGTTCGTCCTCTTGTAAATAATGTCTAAAGTTTCAAGAAGTGGTACTTGTAAGCATTTTGTAAACTCTTGACTTGCTAGAGATGCAAACGGATTTAACATTTGGAAAATCGGAATTACTTTGCTAGTGAGGCTGATCTTTAATGAGATGACTCCAACGTCTCCACAAGCCAGCCTACAACTATATGAGAAAGTTAAAATATTCAATGTGATATTAAAAAGTACATCTACATAACCCATGCATTTTAAAATGAAAGCTTATTTCATAAGTGAAGGTTTGGCCTTTGATATGCTCTATCACGGCTATAGGTGAGGAGAGTTCGCCACTCATCTCAAGATGTCTTCTTATAGCCACTCATCTAGACTTTCACGGATAGTAATACACAATTCTTTATCTCGGTGGGGTGTTGCTTCCGAAAATGGGAAGACGGAAGAGAACTTCTGGACTCACAAACCGGGTAGGTGGTCACAGAGGGTCCACCTAAGTGAGCTGGAAAACCCTGATTCCAAACCACTGATGCACATCTGCTTCATAATCTTAAAGGAACGAAGGCGTACGGAGCCGACTTTAATCACCGGCTATCCATGGACTGCATCTCCTGATGATATTCCACTGCCTTGTGGATTGGTTTGAGATCAAGGGCTCAGGGTGGTGGGCCCCATAGAAAAACCAGCTAATTTGATTTAGGTGACTGAGAGATGTTTCAACCCACACAATTACAGTGACTAAGAATTATGAAGAAAATGGTCTGTTTATTATATTACCTATACTCAAACGATATTTAACGTATTAATTATTTATTATTGTTTTAATGTAAATATTAGTTCTATTTTGCATCTTGTTTTCACATTTTTGATACATTCACTTATTTTTTTAATGTTATTTAGTTTTACTCGTAGATCGTCGAATGTTTAAAACTTTTAACCTGTTCAGAAATGGATCTTAGTCGCTAGAATGGTGGGTTTTTGTAGGTCCACAGTATCGAGATCTGATACAACCTTTTCAGGTACTATAAAAACGATTATTTGTTCTATCTGAGATTCGTATATACAGACTTTAAGATAAACCACCTTTCTATCCATCTGCCAATTAATATTGGTTCCATGTGCGGTTTCCGGGGACCTTGTAACATCGAACGCTGTATCACACTAGGCGCTAGGAGAAAGGGATTACAACCGACTGGATCCCCAATAACCAGTAGAATATGTACTGACTACAGTTTAGTGCTATCACTGCTTGCTTGCGTTTAGTAGTCAGCAAAAACTATTGCTAACAGATTAATACTGGTAATTGCAACAGATTATGGTGTAACAAATATCAATCATAGTTAGGTTTTAATCTACTGAAAGTGTAGACGAGCACTGGATAATTATTATGACATCATTAAAATACACCCGCCATGTCTTAGATGTTGCGATAAACGTTCCCACTTATATGTTACTAAAATGTTTCTGAATCTTCGACCGTTGATTTGTCATGGAGCAGTGGTCAGTCTCGTTGATATGTGCATCCTAAGAGAGCTTGCCTCGATATATCAGATAGTCGCAGTATTGATTGAGTTGAGTGTGGTGGCAAGTGAAATCGGGCATGCATTTCGTTCTACTTTCGACTTGTCGGCCAGTGTCGTGTTGACACCTAGGACTCGAATTCTTCGTCCGCTTATAAATATTGGGTTTCAAGTTCCTTCAAACTCATTAAGGATTCGTAAGGTTACAATAAATATAGCTTCTTATGTTAGTTAACGTCGAGATATTCTGCATTGAAAGGACAGGGAAACTTTAGTGGTCTCGCATGACAGAGTTGGGTAGTGGTTATACCTGGTAATTATCAGAGCTCTTTCAAACGGCAAAACCAACTAGCGTCAAGGAGTTGGTGCCAGGAAGTAATCCGATGATGGGTGATACTCTAGCCGTCTACATCATAGATCATCTCAGACAATGGGCTGAACCATCGCGAGTTAGGTAGAGGGTTCATGACACAAACAACTCCGATCAGATGGACTTTCCTTCTCTTTCTGATGATTGACTGAGACATCTAACTAAGAGGAAATCCGCAAGAATTCAGGTGACCAGAGATGCACCCTAGAGAACTACAGGTTGTTCGGAAAGCCTAAGAAAACAGAATTTTCTCATTTTGAAATGAAGTGATCATGAGTCTCATCTTGCAACAGGTCTAACGTAACAAGTGTACACACTGTGAGAGCGGGGTTGTCTACTAATCGATACTTCCACATTTCTGTTTATGACAACATGCAGAAAACTTTCTCTTCTAAAAAGTCTTCTGAC
>CM068308.1:32783817-33021317 GCA_034768735.1 Schistosoma mekongi
CTGGTCACACACGCACCACTATCCACTCTCACCTCAAATGCACTCACGTCAGTCCACCAACCCACATTGAACAAGACATCTGCGTGTCATCGTGTTAGTTGTAGAATGTGTGCCAAAGTATTTCATGCATCAACGCCCTACGGTCCGCAACACATCTACTCAACGTTCACGCGTTTTCAGGCTATCTCTCTTAAGTTGTCCGAACAACAATTTCAGCCTGTTTTGCACCACTCAAACATTCCCTCAACCAACCACTCTCCACAAACAGATTCACTTTAGTTTCACGAGCTACCCACTCAGTCAATCTGCAATCTCTCTACTCACGATAGGTTTCTCCTTGGCAAATCTTGCAAATGTTGACAACACCAGCCGAAACCATGTCAATAGTCAGTTAGTTAGCAGCTAGTAGTTTGTTAGTGCCATTATTCATTCAATCTGTCATTTAAGTCGGTCAACCAGCGACCTACACACCTTCGCGGAAATTCAACAGACTACGGGCCGGCAGTTAGCCACAGAGACAGCAAGCCACAAGAAACACAGATAGATTCAATTTTATCCTCAGTCTCACACCACTACGTATTTCATTGCAAATTGACTAATATAATAATCCCGTCCATACAAAAATTTGTGGAAACGCCTTACAGCAAAAACGAGGGCGAGCGCTTCCTTTTCTATCTGACTATATTTCCTTTCCGCTTGAGTTAGTGCACGGGCAGCATGCATTATTGCTTTTTCCCCTCCATTAGGAAATACGTGGGATATAACTGCGCCTATCCCGTGACTTGAAGCGTCGGCCGCTACGATGATTGGTAATTTTGGATCGTAGTGCGTCAGCAGCATGTTAGAGCTCAGTACAGACTTCAGGTTATGAAAGGCTAAATCGCATTCCTTGGTCCAAATCCAAGGTGTGTTCTTCCCAAGCAGATGGTTTAGTGGGTGACGTATCTGATGTAATGATGGAACAAAAACTGAGTAGTAATTGATCATTCCAAGGAAGGATCTGAGTGAAGGGACATCTGTAGGTGCTGGCATTTGTTGAATAGTACGAATGTTTTCTGGGTCTGGTCGGCGTCCTCTTTCATCAAAAATGAATCCTAAGTATTTTACTGACCTCAGGAAAAATTGACATTTTTCACGGCGGAGCCTGAACCCATTCTCACAGATGCGTTGTAGCACTGTTATCGTACGCTCATGAAGCTCTTCTGGCGAAGTAGCGACAATCAAGATATCATCGAGATAAGCAGCAACCCCCGAGATGCCAGCTAAAATAGTATCCATTAGTTGCTGAAAGATGGAGGGCGCTGTCTTGACGCCAAATGGCAAACGGTTGTATTGAAACATCCCACGATGAGTATTAATTGTCAGTAGCTCTCTGCACTCGTCCGCCACTTCCACTTGTAGATAAGCATCGGCAAGGTCTAACTTTGCGAAAAATTTTCCGCCGTTTAGCATAGTAAATAAGTCTGCAGGAACTGGTAGTGGATAATGATGTTGTTCAAGGGCTGCGTTAAGGCCTGTGGAAAAATCTGCGCATATGCGTATTGTGCCGTTCGCCTTCTTGATAACCACAATCGGTGCCGCCCAGGCAGAGTAGGAAACAGGCGTGATAACCCCTTGCTGCTGTAGGCGATTGAGCTCTTCATCGACTTTGGGTAATGCTGCATACGGCACTGGTCGCTTAGGACGAAAAACAGGTTTAGCCCCTTGCTGTAGTCGTAGAGTAGCTTTCATTGTAGAGCAGCAACCCAGACCAGGTTGAAAGATAGATGGAAACTCTGCCAATATCTTCGACGTGTAGTTCTCTGGCTCTAGGGTTTGATGTACCAGTTGGCATACAGTGCTTAATGGAACGTCGGCTAAGCGCAGTTGGTCAAACCAATCTAATCCCAGCAAATTTAAATCAGTTGTCGTAACATAACATACCCCAGTGAACGTTATATCCTGAAAGGATATAACACACTTCAACTGTCCCAACATGCGCAAATAATTACCACATGCTGTACGCGCCCTCTGTGTAGTTGGCTCCATGCATGGCCTGCCCATTCTAATCCAAGATTTATGGGATATAATCGTAATATCTGAAGCAGTGTCTACTTGCAATCTAAACATATACCCATTAATATTTAGAGTAATAAATTTCCTCTTACCTGGGGTAGAGCTATGACACGATGCAAGCAAACTCAGTGAATTTTTGCTAGGTCGTGAAGCAGGCTTCTTAACGTTTTTGTACCGATGTGAAGGCTGCTGCAGCTTCTGGCGTTTGCAATACCCATCCTTATGACCGATGGAGTTACAGGTTCTGCAACGATGGAGCTTGTACGGGCAGAATCTAACAAAATGCCATGCTCCACAATGCCAGCATGGCGTTGGGGGCTTCGTTTTCGATGACAGAGCTAAGTTAGAATGTGATGAGCTGGATGCAACAACTGAAGGCGTGCTATTATTAGAAGACTGACGTACCGTGTGGACTTCAGAGTTGTATTTACCACCAGACTGGACCATAGAAGTATCACGCTGGATGTTGATCAAACGTTGATATTCATTAGCGATGTCAGACAGCGTTAATTTAGGATCTTGATCAAGTCGACATAGCAGCCGTGTTCTAATATCGCTAAACTTCTGCGATTGTAGACTGCAAATAAGAATAAGGGCTTTGAACTGATCTTCTGTAAGAGATTTAAGACGAAAACGTTCACATTCGCGATTTACGATGCCAACGTGAGTAAGGAAGTCACTATCTTCGTTCATAATTAACTTGAGGCATCGGTAACGAGTATTGAATAGGGAGGAATTGTCTCCAAACTGCTGACTCAGTGACTGGACAGTTTCAGCAAACGAGCGGTCACGTGGGTTCTGCGGTAGGATCAAATTGCAGTATTTGTCTAACTCACTTGGACCCAACTTGCGAAGTAGCAGCCGGACTTTCCAAGCATCATCTTGCGTTGCAAAATCAAATTTAAACAGATCTTCATAGCGCCGAAACCACATATCAAAAGTAATGTTTGAATCAGGATCATAGTGAAACTCAGCAATGCTGCTTGCAACGCCATCGACTGAAGGTGCAGTGGTAGTGGATGTGCTAGGTGAGGAAGTAGATGAAATTTTCGCGTCCGCAAGCATTTGAATCAGCTTTAGCTGCTGCTCCCATAATAAGTCTATTTTTGATGGATCCATTTTAACACCAGCCCCGTCGCCACTTGTTGGGTTTCTGCTAACGAACGTATAACCAGCAACACAGCAACCTGGAAGCTAAGCTATTTGCAACGCCCCAGCCCAGCTAACTAGAGAGAGAAGTCCAAAGGTCAGCAAGAAAAACGTTTAATTCCACAGGCAGCCGGCAACGAACAACATTCACACATCTCATGCGTATATATACAAAAAAAAGAGAGCGTCCTTGACATGTTACAAATAGCGTACTAAAATAAACAACGAACCAATAAGATTTAGCGTCTCACTAAGTGGGTAACACGAACTGAAGGTGAAAAGGGGAATTTCTGGCGCGAAAATAAGAAATTTAAATTTACATAAATAAATCACAAAAATAACAGGTTACTAAGAGAATTCTGGGGATCTAACATCCCCAACATTGAGACAAGACACAAAGTTGGTAAAAGAGTTGTTTGAGGCGTATACCAAGGTCTGTCGAACTCTTAGAAAGACGAAGTTCAACCCACCTTTCTCTTTTGTGTGTTTATAACTAACCCTGGTAATACTGATTTCATATACACAGTGGACAGTTTTATATTATTTTTATTTTATCTTCTAGTTTGTCTAGTTTGATTATTTTATCGCAAATAACTGTCTTAATATGTTTATGCGTGATCAGATTGTTGGAAATGTGTATTGCTCAATTACATCACATAGCTCTGATTAACTTCATATCGTATTATCATAAAAGGCATTCATAATAGGAAATTAACGTAACGAGTACCTAAGTAATTAGTTCTAGTTCATGAAATAAAAATGAAATTATAGCAGTCAGTTAGGATGAAGTTGTATCTTCCCGATAGTTGGTTATGGAGTGAAGCTGGTCAGTCTCTATTGTTATATGTACATCCTTGGCGGATGACCTTGATATGGCCATTAATCACAAGTGCTATTTATGTTGGATTGTTACTGGCAAGCGAAATCCAGAACGCGCGTTTCGTCCTATTTGGGACTCGTCTGCCGGATGTACCTGCATCCCGATGTTGATGATTACACCGACTAGTCCTAAATGGGACGAAACGCGGGTCCTGGATTCTGCTTGCCAGTCACAATCTAACTTAAAAGATAACAGTCAGTGTTTTGTGATATCTCTGTGTGAGAAGTTATGATTAGCTCATTGAAATTGAGGATAAACAGGCTATTATGACTTATATATTTAACGTTTTGTTAACTATTTGCGATTTCTAAGTCATTGTCATGCATCATTCTCCTGTAGTTCTTGATTATTCAGCCGATATTTTGTGCCTGAGTAGAATCAATAAGGAAAAGTTGGTACTAAGTGTTAACTGTCATGTTGCACAAATAAAGCCTCATTTATCCAATCAGCTACCCAACATTGTCAACATTGTATATATGAGCACTAAGATGTGGAAAATATTGAAATTAAGGGAAAAAAAATATTTAATAAACATGCAAACAAACTATATGAAATAATCTTGCTAAAAATAGTTCTAGGAGTTTAGTCATTCTGCTTAACTCATTCTTCACAACTGTTCTATAAAATGAAATCAAATTGATAACAGTGATAAACATTTAAATGTTCAGTTATGTAGTAAATAAAACATGTCTATCCAATATTAATTACGCATCAAATGTAAACGTTACTAAATCAATAGTTTTATTTTTCTGCTTAAAGAAGGCAGATAAATGTGTAAAAATGGTGAATTTGACAAATACAGCTATTTGTGTATGTAGGGATAAGTGTGTGGAAGAATGTATATAAAAGTAGTTGGCTACAGTATAGTATGAAGGGATTCTTAAACTGTCCTCAATAAAGCGATTAATATTAGACAGTCAGTGATGATCTGTAAAATCCGGATCCGGTTAGAAATTACTTATACCTGCATTTATATTTGTGTATATTATACAGAAAAATTCATGGTGTTAAATTTATCGAATATCAAACTTATCATAAACAAACGATATATAACACATAAACTAACACCATGCTTAGAGGAAAACCTGTAACGTACACTAACCCTACCGATAAAAATAACCCTAGCATTACCTTTACAATGAAATTTAACCAGAATCCATTTGTAAATACATAGAAGACAATTTGAGCTTCTATATAAAGTCTTAGAATAATGTTGTTATGTAGCTATATAAATGAATTAAGATGTTGTTGTTTCTTAATTTATAAACAGAATACCCTTTACCTATCGTGAATGATTACATTAATCATGGCAATGCTGTATACCATTACTAGTATTATTTTGTATACCTATAAAATATTCATTTACACCAATTGACTTCAGACTGGATATAAATCAGCTATAATTCGGTGGGACTGATAAGTTCATCTGCAAGCTTAGATTTTTAAAATCTACACTGATTTGATTGGATATATCACAGATTGATGTTGGCAGCGTACCATTGAAAATTAGGGAGCACTGGACAGCTGTTTCAATGGTACCCTACCAACATCAATCTGTGATATATCCAATAAAATAAAATAACCAATCTCCACAAAAATAACCATCCCAACTGAACTACATTGATTTATTAAAATGATTATTCAACAAATGCATTCAAACAATCGCTCATAATTATCACTATACTATGTTGTAGCCTTTGGAGTAATTATAACTAAATAAAATAGCAAAAAACACAACCCTATTACAAAAAGGTTTTTTAGTTAGTAAATTATAACTAATATAATATGAAAAGGTAAATTGTTACTTAGTGCATTCAAACTAACTGATAAGTAGACTGAATGACTAGGAAAATGTCCATTCAATCAGTCAACTAGTTAAAAAACTAATCAATTTACTAAATTAAACCTATTGCAACTGTATTTAGCATAAATCAAGGCAAATTACTCGTGTTTATAATCGAAACAAATATTTAATTAGATTGTTTTTTTAAACACATAGTCACATTTTTAAGTTGGACTGTGACTAGCAACCAGAATCCAGGACATGCGTTTCTTTCCACTTGGAACTCGTCGGCTGGCAGTGCCTGCACTACAATGTTTATGTTCATACTAGGATTTTAACTCTGTCCGATACGTACCTAACGCCACCGCGTTCACCATAATGCTGCTGAATCCAGATAGTTATGGTTGTGTAACGGGTACCTATGCAATTAGAATGAACTTGTACCTCCTTGTTGATTAGTCATGGTTTGAAACTGGTCAGCCTCTATTACTATAACTGCATCCTGAGCAGATTGCGTCGATATTGCTATTAATCATATGGTTACATTTATTAATTTTTAACGAAACAAAAACAAAAATCTACGCAGAATATGATGAATTCATTCTATTTTTTTGTTGGTTCCCATGATAGTTAAATAAAGAATTGAATAAACTTTTATAAAGAAATTTATGTGGTACACATTACTATAATGTAACAAAGATGTAAAATATTGTATATACAAACCTTATTATAGAGAAAACATTCTGGGATGGTAGTAAAAGACCAAAGATATAGAAACAACTAGTTATGTGATTAATGTAATGTCTGATGAGAATTAGAATATATCAATGGAATAGAGTTCATTCAGTTAAAAATGAAGTCACTGACTTAGTATACAGTCGAAGAAAAATGATATAACGACGTAATGAAATCAGAAAATGAGTTTATAAAATGGTTATAATGTAATGAAATAGAGTTCACTTTAGAAAGCCAGGAAAAGGTTTACAAATATTTGAACAAATAACCTGTATTTTTGAAGTCTAATTGCAATAGGTTCAGTAAATTTGAGATTTAGCTTAACTGATTAGAAACCATATGAAAGTATTTTAAAATATCAACGTCACGACATGTATCGAGGATGTTCGTCCTCTTGTAAATAATGTCTAAAGTTTCAAGAAGTGGTACTTTGTAAGCATTTTGTAAACTCTTGACTTGCTAGAGATGTCAAACGGATTTAACATTTTGGAAAATCGGAATTACTTTGCTAAGTGAGGCTGATCTTTAATGAATGAGCTCCAACGTCTCCACAAGCCAGCCTACAACTATATGAGAAAGTTAAAATATTCAATGTGATATTAAAAAGTACATCTACATAACCCATGCATTTTAAAATGAAAGCTTATTTCATAAGTGAAGGTTTGGCCTTTGATATGCTCTATCACGGCTATAGGTGAGGAGAGTTCGCCCTCCATCTCAAGATGTCTTCTTATAGCCACTCATCTAGACTTTCACGGAAGTAATACACAATTCTTTATCTCGGTGGGGTGTTGCTTCCGAAAATGGGAAGACGGAAGAGAACTTCTGACTCACAAACCGGGTAGGTGGTCACAGAGGGTCCACCTAAGTGAGCTGGAAAACCCTGATTCCAAACCACTGATGCACATCTGCTTCATAATCTTAAAGGAACGAATGGCGTACGGAGCGACTTTAATCACCGGCTATCATTGGACTGCATCTCCTGATGATATTCCACTGCCTTGTGGATTGGTTTGAGATCAAGGGCTCAGGGTGGTGGGCCCCATAGAAAACCAGCTAATTTGATTTAGGTGACTGAGAGATGTTTCACCCCACACAATTACAGTGACTAAGAATTATGAAGAAAATGGTCTGTTTATTATATTACCTATCACTCAAACGATATTTATACTTATGCATTATTTATTATTGTTTTAATGTAAACTCTTATTCTATTTTGCATTCCTGTTCTTCCCATTTTTGATCCATTCACTTATTTTTAATGTTTATTTAGTTTACTCAGTAGCTCGTGAATGGTTAAAATTTTAACCTGTCAGAATGATCTATAGTCGCTGAATGGTGGGCTTTTTGTAGGTCACCATCAGTATCGAGATCTGATACAACCTTTTCATGTACTATTAAAACGATATTTGTTATATATCTGAGATTCGTATATAAGACTTTAATGATAAACCACAATTTACTCTCCATCTGCCAATTTAAATATTGTGTTCCATGTGCTGTTTTCCTGGGACCTTGTAACATCGACGTCTGTATCACACTATGCGCTAGAGAAAGGGATTACTAACCGACTGGATCCCCACTAACAGTAGAATATGTACTGACTACAGTTTAGTGTACATCACTGTTGCCTTGCGTTTCAGTAGTCAGCAAACTATTTGCCTTAAACAGATTAATACTGGTAAATTGCCAACAGATTATGTTGTAACCAAATATCAATCCTAGTTAGGTTTTTAATCTACTGAAAGTGTAGACGAGCACTGGCTACTTATTATGACATCATTAAAATAAACAGCCATGTCTTTAGATGTTGCGATAAACGTCCCACTTATATGTATAACTAAAATGTTTCTGAATCTTCCCGTTGATTTGTCATGGACTGAAGTTGGTCAGTCTCCGTTGCTATATGTGCATCCTAAGAGGATTGCCTCGATATATCGATAGTTCGCATGTATTATTTGAGTTGGATTGTGGCTGGCAAGTGAAATTCGGGACATGCATTTCGTTCTACTTTAGACTTGTCGGCAGTGTCGTTGTTGACACCTGGACTCGAACTTAGTTCGTCCCGCTTATAAATATTGGGTTTCCAAGGCTTCCTTACAACTCATTAAGGCATTCGTAAGTTTTACAATAAATATAGCTTCTTATGTTAGTAAGTCGAGATATTCTTGCATGAAGGACAGGGAAACCTAGTGGTCTGCGCATGCCAGAGTTGGAGGTAGTGGTTATACCTGGTAATTATCCAGAGCTCTTTCAAATCGTCCAAACCACTAGCGTCAAGGAGTCTGGTGCCAGTGAAGTAATCGATGATGCTGGTGATACTCTAGCCGTTAACATCCTAGATCATCTCAGACAATGGGCTGAGCCATCCGAGAGTTAGGTCAGATGGTCTATGACACAAACAACTCCGATCAGATTGACTTCCCTTCTCTTTCTGATGATGACTGATCCATCTAATGAAGAGGAAATCAGCAAGAATTCAGGTGACCAGATGACTGAACCCTAGAGAACTTACAGAGTTGTTCGGAAAGCCTAAGAAAACAGAATTTTTCATCATTTTGAAATGAAGTGATCATGATTCTCATCTTGCAAAAGGTCTAACGTAACCAGTGTAACAACTGTGAGAGGGGGTTGTCTACTATCGATTACTTACAAATTATTGGCTTCCATAATACTTCGTAGATTGTGCACAACTCGTAAAAGGCTGACACGCGAGGGGTGGGTTGCTATTCGATCAGATCGAGAATGTGTTGATCATATTTTCACTCTTCGCCAAATATTTCAACACCATCGAACGTATTGCAGGCCAACAATCATTGTTTCTTGATATTAGGGTTCATTAGATTCATTGGATAGGGCTTTCTATGAATTTGACTGGTGAGGAAGGGTGTTCCTGAAAAATTTGTTAACATCTTAAACGACCTGTAGACAAACGCCTCAGGCAGAGACAGGGTATAAAACCACATTCTCCACTGTTCCAAGGCAGCAGTGGGATTAAACAGCGTTGCTCAATATCATCATTCTCCTCCAACTTCGATATCAATGATATTCTAGAAGCATTACGAAAGTCAAATCAGCTTATGTCGAACTGGGTTATCTTTATCGTAGTTGTAATGTGAATTCGAATTTACAATGCTTAAGCGAAAGTAGTCCCGCTCTATACTCACAAACCCTGGTCTTTGGGATGTTCGGTGTCTCTATGTTTAACCATTGTTGTCTCCGAAGAATTGCTGACATCAAGATAGTAATTCTGAGGTTCTGCACCATGCGTTCAAGAGCAGTGACGACAACTCAATTGGTGTCGCCATTTTGGAACAACGGCTTCAGTGGCTTGATCGTGTTTTACGAAGTTCATCACAAATGCTTCCATACCGTACTATTTAACGACGTTGGGACTGGCTGGAAAATCTGGAGAGGTGGTAAGTTTATGACATGGGACCATAGAATGAAAGCTGTATAGGGCTGGTATCTACCCTAACGTTGCTCCCATCAGTCTGGTCCGTCCTTCTTAATAATTACATAAATAATTAACTGTCTATAATAGTTAAAAATTAGACAGAACTGTTGTTCATCCTAAAATTTTATTTTTTAATTACCAGTTAACATGTTGTAGCCAACACTTTCCCATCCCTTCTATTCAAATTATTGTTTTTTGTCTATATACGCAATACTCCTGCTGCTAATCTTTCTCTGTAAGCATCAAATCTTAAAACAATCCTAGTACCGTTGAAACCAATCCAGCATCTTGTTCCTAGTGAATGCTGTGCTTTGAACCTATCTCATGTAATTATTATTATTTTCGAGGAATATATTTGATATATTTGTTTGTTCATTTATCCAACATAAAAGAAAACATTGAAATCATTACATTTGATAAGATATATGCAATTTTGTTGCTCTGTTTGAACTATATCACTGAATTTTGCTAATGTAGACAGTATCACTGGCACGAAAATATCATGTTTATTTAGAATCTTTCTGTAAATTGTTACTGCCATTATCATACAGATGCACACACACACACACACACTTCACTCGTTCACACATACCATACACATTCAATACAATGATATGCTAGGATGACCTCTGAGTGCAAAATTGTCACGGACCAAATTCAAATTTGGCAATTTTTATGATTTCTCTAAAAAAAACCTCTGAACAGATTGCCTAGCGTAACAATCAAATGTATGTATTTTATCTACAATCAGTATGATTCTTCAAATACCATTTCACATTTGATCTGTTTCATACACTAGAAAACCAAGTTTTTCAAATTATTCGTTCCAATTTTAACGAATGTTCATATGTGATAATAATCTGCTTAAACTACATTATTATTGGTCATAAACCATATTATCAAGTGATTAGAATAGAATTGACCAATAATCTTATGGGTAAATGTGTACTTCACTTACAATCAAGGTGGCACAGATAGTATGACATTTTTGTTATATTCTGCATTATGTAAAAGATTTCTTACATTAAATTGTCATATTTGTGAAAAAGAAGACGTAGAAATTACATGTGGTGTATGTAGCCTCCACAAAACCAATTTTCTTTATTCTAAATTTAGTAACCAGCGTGATATTTTTATCGTTAGATTTCATTCCATGAAATTTGTCATATTAACTGTTTATTAGAATTCATACTATCTTCTAGTTGTTAATATAAAAAACAGTATTTACGATACCATTTATATTATCTACAAAATCAATATGAAGTAAGAAGTTGTGCATAGGAGTATAATTTCATCCTTATGACATATTTGGCCTACGCACGAAGTGGTTGGTTAGTGAAAGCTTAGGCAGATTAGTGACGCTACATGGGGATACCAACGGTGAAGTTGATTTACTTCTTATTTACAATCAGTATGATTCTTCAAATACCATTTCACATTTGATCTGTTTCATACACTAGAAAACCAAGTTTTTCAAATTATTCGTTCCAATTTTAACGAAGTTCATCACAAATGCTTCCATACCGTACTATTTAACGACGTTGGGACTGGCTGGAAAATCTGGAGAGGTGGTAAGTTTATGACATGGGACCATAGAATGAAAGCTGTATAGGGCTGGTATCTACCCTAACGTTGCTCCCATCAGTCTGGTCCGTCCTTCTTAATAATTACATAAATAATTAACTGTCTATAATAGTTAAAAATTAGACAGAACTGTTGTTCATCCTAAAATTTATTTTTTAATTACCAGTTAACATGTTGTAGCCAACACTTTCCCATCCCTTCTATTCAAATTATTGTTTTTTGTCTATATACGCAATACTCCTGCTGCTAATCTTTCTCTGTAAGCATCAAATCTTAAAACAATCCTAGTACCGTTGAAACCAATCCAGCATCTTGTTCCTAGGAATTTCGACTAACTGCTGATGTGGCCTTATACGCATCAATTACTGTTATTATTATTATTATTATTATTATTATTATTATTATTATTATTATTATTATTATTATTATTACAATCATCATCATTATCAGCAGCAGCAGCAGCAGCAACGTAGAACCGGGCACAAACGCCTGTAGGTTCAAGTTGCCATACCACAATAGCACAGAATACAAGAGAGAAGAGTAAGTAAAGATGTCCAGAAAATAAAAATAGAATTTAAGATCTAGATGAGGTTAAAGAGTGAATACACTTGCGCCACTGTGACCGGTTCTGAGCCATATCACCTAGTGTCTCCAGCCATTTGTTGCGATCACGCGGACCCCAACCAGGTAGTCTACATCAACCTACATGGCTTAGACCAGTAGTCAAGGACTTCATGGACTGATGCCATGCTTTGGTTTGGCCGCCCCTAACCTTCTTCCATCCTACTTCGGCCCTAGCTAACATGGCGCGACGGGGTAGACGGTGGTCGGGCATGCGCAATACATGTCCTAGCCATCTCAGTCGATGAAGGTTAATGACCTCTTCGACTGATTTACCGTGTTTCCCAAGAACCTTTTGTCTAATCTCACTATTACTAATCCGGTTATTCCATGGTATACGAGCGATGTTCCGAAGATTCCTATGGTCAAATATCTGGAGTCGACGTATATCTTGAGTTTTCATGGCCCACGTTTCGCAGCCATATGTTAAGATGGCGCGGATTGCTGCGCAGTACACCCGGCCTTTCGTTGAGACACGGATATCTCGTCTGCGCCACAAGTGCCGTAGATTGGCAAATGCCAATCGAGCTTTCTGGATCCGCGCTGAGATTTCATCAGACACCGACCCTCCAGGGGTAATGAGACTTCCGAGATAAGTGAAGCGATCAACGCATTCAATTACTTCACTCCCTATAAATAATTTGGGGGAAGAAGCAGGCCAGTCCTGGAGTAACATTTTGCATTTGGGAGGGGAGAAGCGCATCCCAAATATGCCTGCATTGTTACTCAACGTGTTCAAGAGACCTTGAATGCTGTGTGCATCTTCACCAAATATGACTATATCATCTGCATATTCTAAGTCGATAAGAGAGCCTCCTGGAAGGAGACTAATCCCAGAGGACTTAAAAGAAGTGAGAGAGATTTCTAACAGTACGTCTATGATGAAATTAAATAAAAATGGGGATAAGGGGCAACCCTGGCGGACTCCACTTGAGGATGAAATTTCTCGTGACAATTCGCCATATGCTCTGACTCGACCAGTGGTGACCGAGTAGAGAGCCTTTATAAGGTTAATGTACTTTTGAGGTACGCCTTTTAATGACAAACATTGCCACAAGACTTCACGATCAACAGAGTCGAACGCTGCTTTTAAGTCAAGAAATACAACTATAGTTGGACGTTGGTACATATGTCTGTGTTCGAGGACCTGGCGCAGGGTGAATATGTGATCAATGCAACCCCGGCCAGGTCTGAAACCAGCCTGGTTTTCTCGAGTCTGTTGCTCCCTAGTATTGGTTAAACGTCGGATGATTATAGTGGCTAATATTTTAGATACTATATTAGTCAAGCTGATTCCTCTGTGGTTATCGCAAGAGGATTTCTGTCCCTTTTTGTAAATTGGAACGATCAGCTATCGAGACCAGTCAGATGGAATGGAGTTTAGTTCCCAGACTTTGGCTAATATATCGGTCAACCTGTACGCTAAAACTAGACCACCATCCTTAAAGATATCGGTAGACAACATATCAGGCCCTGCTGCTTTCCCTCGTTTTAATTTACTTATGACGTTTTCAACTTCACTGAGAGTTGGGGGACCTGTGTCAGTTTTCCATTCGGGTAGCTTGGAGATTGTGGGTAAGCTAAGAGTGGCTGGGGGCCAGTTAAACTGTTCCTGAAAGTGTTCTGCCCATCGTTCTAATCTTCTAGATTGAGAGTAGATCAACGACCCATCTTTTTCAGAGATGATTTCACTAACTGCCGATTTTTTGATACCGGTGTCCTTAATAAGTCGGAACAGCTGTCTACTATTGCCTGCCGCAGCTGATGCTTCTATCGCTTTTGCTTTTGTTGCCCACCACTGTTCACGATCCTTACGCAAACTCTTTGTCAGTCTACGTTTCAGTTGTCGTCGCTCTTCATCATACTCCGAGCCTGCTGGAATGAGTTTTCGAGCCTCCATCAGTTCCCTAGAAGTACTAGAGATCCAATAATCTTTCATTGGATTGGGGTTAGATGCTGATAGCGCTGCTGCGTATACACCTGATTTAAAATCATTCCAAGCTACTTCGGGGGAAACCTGTTGGTCATGGGCGAGTAAATGCTTAGCCAAACCATTCCTAAATGCAATCTTAGCGTTCTCACTCTCAAAGTGATATCTAAAGGGTTTTCCTGATGTAACCTTTCTGCGACCAGTAAAACGCATAGAGATACGTGCTCTCACTAGGGCATGGTCAGTGTCTAGGCAAGTGCCCCAGAAAGAGCGGCAGTCCTCTATACAACCTCTCCAACGATAGCTGATGCCGATGTGATCAATTTGTGTCCATCGTTGCGTAGATGTTGGAGGTCGCCAGGTTAAACAGTGTCTCGCCTTATGCTTAAAGTTTGTGCTAGCTAAGAATAAACGGTAATCTGAACATAACTGCAACAGACGATCTCCGTTGTCTGTTCTCTGGGCTGGGATGCCGAGTAACCCACCCAGGTGCTTTTCAGCCTGATTTAGTCTACCTACTTGGGCATTAAAATCTCCTGCAATAATTACTATGTCTGAGTGCTTAGCTTTCTGAAGGAGGCTAGAGAACTTCATATAGAAGTCGTCTTTCACTTCATCTGTGCTGCAATCAGTGGGGGCATAAGCTAAGACGACAAAAAGGCATCGGCGTGTGTCCCTATCTTTCCGAGTTCGTACTGTGCCACATAGACGGACAGCACATAGACAACTGTCTACAGGAATCCACTCGAGAAGAGCCTGTTCTGCTCGTAAGCTTAGTGCTATACCTACACCAGCAAGGCCACGTGAGCTAGCTGTAGGGTCTCCAGATAAACGAAGAGTGAAGTGTGCAGTTCCATTGTATTGACTAGGTGAGGTCAAACGGATGACCATGCTGGGATTCTGTATGCGTGTTTCGGAGACACAGCATACATCAATTGCAAGAGATTCTAATGTTTTAGCCAAGGCAGCCTGTTGACCTATTTGAAACAGCGTACGCACATTAAAAGCTCCAACATGAAGTTTAGAGCGTGGCTTCAGGAGACCTGGTATGACATTTTGGGAACTCGGGTAACCAGTACAAGTGGCGCGCATAGAAAATGTAGGAGAAGAAGTGTTATAAGAAGAGACCAGAGATGGAGAACGTGTTTGATCATGAACAAGGTGAACTCGAGTGCTGTTAGCGGTATGAGGGCGGTTATCACTTCCCGGTTGCCCACACCGTGGAAGGGTCATTCTTGAGGAACCTGAAAGAGGATTAGGGGAGGTCGTGATGACCTGAGAGTGTGACCGCAGTGCCCAGGAGACAGCTGTTTGGGGTCGGTCAAGTATATTAATTGTTGCTCCGGTTGTCAGAAGGGGAGGCATCGGCCTCATGGCTTCCGAAGGAGCTCGGCTTTCACCATGAAGCGTCATATTAGTCCTTCCAACTTCCAGGGCAGAGTTAGAATGGTTATAAAGATTTTTATTCGTAAGCTGTTTTTTAGCATGGTAGTTGTTTTACGGGATAGGGTTGCTAACCCCATGCCCAACCCTCCTCCTTTATCCGGGCTTGGGACCGGCAGAAACCCTGTGGGGGCTCCAGGCGGAGTTCAGTTCCAGGCCGAAACAGGAAGAACATAAGCAGATGAGCCAACCGGACAAATCAAATTATATTTCAAGCACTCCTTTATATATACATAAAACCTGACCATACAGTCAATCAATTAGGAAATTAACATCAATACATCATAAGAACTATATTGATAGTGAACAAAAGTAACGAATAGGCAATTAGTTAACTATAGCTCACAAATAGATATTGACATACCAACAATCAGAAGGTCAAACGGAAACTTAGAGTGAAAGGGTCGTAATAACAATAGAAATAAAATATTCACTTTATACATGACCAAAATAGGCAAGTCTTCTAAAGCACATTCCCATAGGTTAGTTTTACTTCTTGAATCACCCAGTCTAACACTATATATACATATATATGAAAACCAAAAAAGAAGTTGGTTCAACGTTGAGCTACTTAAGTAACTTAATTTGGTGGTAACATGAAAGTAGTACCTATCAATCTATAATTATGTTAAGGAACATATTGTTTTGTATACAATAATCAGCCTGACGATAGGTTATGTTCTGGTTAGTGTGGTCGTAAGTCATTGCTTGATCGTCTCTCCTGCTCATCAGCTATAGATCGAAGTTAGATGAAGATAAGTTTCCTCATAAGTTTAAGTTCTTTCAGCTTCTCTTTTCCAATTTTGCCATATATGTCAATAAACTTCTGTGCATGCTCATTCTTTATAGACAATTTTTGACTTCTGTTAGCACTCCTTCTAGTTTATCGGCAGTATATATATTTACTGTTCTATTGATTATGGTTTTAATCAATACATTTGTCTAGATAACTGAACAAAAGCTACTAAAACTTTAATATCTTTCTGATAAACTGAACGCTGAATAGTCCTATCCTCCCTTTGTCGTATTGCAACATTAGGAAAGTGTTCCATAGAAAATTGGATATTACAGTGGATCACGTAGAGAAATTTCAGAAAATTGGTTCCATGTTATTGATTGTTAAATACGAAAAATGTATCGTCAACATACCCTGAATAAGGAATCATTTCAACAATCACTTCTTTGAGTTTAGCCCTATCAAAATTCGTAATAAAAATATCTTTTAAGACGTGACCTAGTGCACTTCTTATCGTTAAACCACTTGTATACTGTTTAAATTACAAAAAGGCTACAACTTATAACTAAACTGCTAAATATCATCTTTGTAAGTCATGAATGAAATTCAATGAATCATCGATAATCATAGTTGGTACCAACATTTGTTTACTTATTAAAATAATATAAAACCTACTAAATACAAGTGTACTAACTAATCGAATATTCCCTTCATGTAAACACTATGAAAAAAAAGTTAATCGTATCCAAACAAAAGTATATAATGGAAAAAAAAACTCTATTTTAACAAGCAGCAGTAACCATAGAAAATATTTTCAATGATTTGTACAGTGAATGAAAACAGTGACATGTTTACAAAATGTAACAGGCACAAAATACTGGAAACGAAGTATAAACAGAAAGAGACATATTCAAATTAAATAGAGTCAATGAATACGAGAATTAATAGCAAATGATACTTTGTTTACACCAACTACTGGAGGAGAGTTTATGAATGGTGATTTATGTACAGACGGGATATTAGCAATTGGATTATCTTCCATAACTTTCAAATTGTTTGTCATTTCGGTGATAAGTCGTTGCATCTCACGAATACCATTATGACGCTGAGCTAAATACTATGATAAGAAATGGGACAAATACAAACATGAGTAATCTTCCATCCAATATATATATATATATATATATATATATATATATATATATATATATATATATATATATGTAATTGTGAAGCAATCACTGATTGTTGTGCTGACAGAGCTCCCTCAGATAGCTAGGCACGACTGAAGATGGGGAAACTTCAGTATTCCTATTAAAATTCTCTTATATGGCAACACAAATATAGCTCCTGAAACAGAAATCATACCCACTGCTATTAATCAGATGGGGTATTGTTTACGATAGTAAACATTTGGCGATCTACAGGGTTTCTGGATATGTAGTTAGAAATAATTGATGCTAAATTGACGCCAAGATGGTGAAGGAATGAATAGCATATGAACCTTTTTTGGTAACCGGCTACCACCACAGCATCCTAAGGAAGCCACCTGCTTCGGTCCGGACAGTATCCCAGTCTAAACACAATTACTTGATGCGCACATAAATTGACGTTTTCAATGTGAGACGTTACCACTGAGTTTTATTTTAAAAAAATTGAAATGGAAACCAACAGGCAAGCCTGATATTCATACCTAAATTCCGTAAGTTTACAAATGACTTACAACATCCATATCCAACAATTAATGTGTTTATTTAATTATATAAAACAACTCATAATTGTAGAACAAATAAAGAAGCATAGTAAAAAGTATTCAACCACAAAAATTTCTTTTGGTGGTCAGCAGACAGGGGAAAGCGCACTTATTTTAAAGAAAACGAAATTTTCTGTCGAAACTTTATGCAATTTCTGTAGATCATTAATTTTACACTGCAAAATAGCTCACCGTTTTCCGTGGAGGGGGTGACCGTTGCAGATTCGAAATCCCTAAACATATAATTGTTCAGTAAACCAAGTGAGAAGAGCTGTCGTCATTTTTTTGTAATCTTGAACTGCATTACATTAATTTAATTCAACGTGAGTCACACCCCAGAGTGGTTGCCATGACATTTAATTGTATGAATAAAATGTTACATTATGTACACCTGTTATATGAATTAGTGATTTCATTTTGATGAATAATCACTGTATTCACACAAGTTTTGTTCGCTCGTCTTGCCTCAGTTTTTCCAACAATACAATCTTCCTAAAAGTCCAATCTTTTGGAGTAACTGTGTCTCTAGAAGGAACAAAGTCGTGGTATCTGATCTGAAGCATAACTGTCAGAGAAAACGTTCACATTAACGGTGTTGACTATCAAGAAAGTCAGATACATAATCCGGCTACTCCAAATTTCGTATCTGTATAGCACTGCGAGCAGTACTGAGTCAATAGGAACCCTCTCATTTGTTCCATTTCAGTCATGTCAAATCATATGGCGATCAATAAGTCAGTCTGATATCCATGTCTCAGTTCCTATTTCTCGACTGACCTAGGAGATCAATACCTAACAATCATTAGTGATTTCAATGAATTTTGATCATGTTTATTCTGTGTATAGATCCAAACATGGTTATTGATTTGTATGTGCTGTACTACATGAGGACTAAAATCAGTATTTGATAATACAATAGATAATAAATTAAGCAACAAGCAAATGGATGACTGGAGTTTGGAAGTGAATCGATGTAATTGTAACCCACATTTCAAAGTAGGATCATCTTAATAATAAGAGTATTAACTGAGGTGATCAAAAGGAGTTTCGCAGTGAGGTACACAATAAGGATACTAGATGATCCTTCGTTAGGAAAATTATCATCTACTGAGCAGTGTGAACAATCCTGTTTGATAAAATTTAGCAAATTGTTTATGCTACTTATAAGTAGTCTGAAAGAAGCGTAATAGTAAGTTCAGAAAAAAACTGACTTTAGATGGTCACCTTCGTAATATTATGCAAGAAAACACTTTCTTTTAACTAAACAATAATTACTGCCTTAAACAACGAGAAATGCTCCGAAAATCTTCATACTTCCGAAGTAACAGACCTGCATAACATAAACGACTTCTTTGCCGTCCACCAATTGCTATTGTTGTGAGCTTTCGCTACACATTAAAAGAAAGATTCATATTGAACCTATTTTATTACCATGATCAAAGTCTAATTTTTAAAAAGCCATTATTGTACTCTCCTTATCTTCTCTATTGACCATTCGCATCTAGTTGGCTTATTTTTGCTGTTAAATCCACTTCTAATTAAATCTAACCACAATTTCAAGTTAACTTCGATGGTATTCTTAATAAACAGACTCATAACAACTGGCTTTCCAGTATCTTAATAAGAATAACATTTTATATTTTTGTTTGCTATTTTTGTTATCCTGTTAAGTAAATTGTTACTGATGGACATTATTTCAGAATAATTCCCATGAAAAGAAAACTTTTTAGTGAATCACTATTCATGTTTTATGCATCAGTAAGGGGATTTTCTGTCAACATTGACAGTGTACATAATCTGTGTGCATTTCTAAAGAGTCTTGTACTAAGAAGAGACGTTGTCCAGGGCCACATGGTTTTTAGAGGTGCTCAACTTATTTTAATCAGTGACGGATGCAAACATGAAACCAAAACCAATTTCTACTAAACCATCTCAACTTAACTTTGATATTACAGTATTAAGTTGGTAGGTTAAATATGACAGATAATAAAGAAACTGTAACTAGTAGAAAAATTCCTCACCACCTAATCCGAATATTTATTTACCGACATACTAAAATTAATGATATACTCATGGTTTAATTGAATACAGACTGAAAGACATTATAGGAGAGAGGTGATATGCTGGATGATACTAAGCAGACCAAGTTCTGCTTTAACATCATACACTATTACTTGTGGAAATTAATAATTGGGTTCGAAATTCAAAGCATCTTATGTAATTAGTCTTTAACATCTGCATAGCGAGTATGTCAGTTCATAAGAAAGCATACTGTAATTGAATCGGACAAAAACATAGTGAAGTAATAGATCTAATCAATTAAGAAAGAGTTATATCACTCAAGAGATCCACTGAACTTTATAACTAGTTTTTTTAAAGATGGTTTACTAGAGTTATTGACGGTGTGTTTTAAGTCTCTCTGAAATCACTACCAAAACGAATCAACCAATAAATTGTAATAACGGAGAGAAAGGTTACACAAGTATATTGACTGGTATACTAATACTGATTGTATGGATGTATGATCGATCGTTTGCTTGCATGTGACCAAATGATAACTACTCACCCCTCCCAATCAAAGAATGTAAGAAGACAGAATAATTTATCAGCAAGTACCAGTCATCCCATATAAAAAATAAACATGACTAAAATCTATTAAGATCTCGTAGGTCACTCGCGAAACTATGAGGTTAAGATAAAAATATCAGGCTCACTTATTAATCGCCATATCAAGAACACTATAGAAGCATGTGATACATTGGACGTTAGGATTTTTGTCATACAAATATACAATTGGTTCTAATTCTCATTTAACTGCTTAATAAATATGAAGTAAAACTTCATACTGTTGAAGAGTGCAGTAAGGAGTTCGGACTCAAAAGTGATTTTATGCATTTTTAAATGATAACCTGCTGAAGGCTTGAAAACGTATGAGTCCCCTGCTGACTAACACTAAGTATTGAGTGTCAAATAGTGATATGAAAATGGGTAAACTGAAGAAACAACATACTCAACGTTTAGGCAGAGACTGAATACTCAACGGGAAGTATGTGCGCCACTTACCTCTTTCAATTCGTTTAGAGAATCAGGATCTAAACTCCATGATGAATAACCCTCTCCAGATTCTAATGAAAGAACACCCTTATAAACCGAACCAGTATTCTCTTTATCTCGCTTGTTAAATTCAGAATAATTGCGAAGTGTAGACAGCGCTTCTTGAAATCGAATACGTAAACCTCTTGGTGCGACAAGTTCCGACCAAATTCTTTCTAGCTCACAACGCATTCCTTCTTCCTCTGCACTTATAGCGAACCCACATCGCCTATGTACTTCTTGATGTTTTAGAACCTTAGGAAAAAACGTGTTTTCAAAAGAGGTAAGTTCAAAAGATTATGTAACACAGTTTTCATTCTCATTTATTATGGATAAAGGAGTACTACAACCCAAGATCTAAACTAAGATAATGAGTGAATGAATTAGAGCAACTGTGAAGGTTCCCGACTATTGACCACCGTAATCGTGATCTCAAGCAATCTAGTCTGCACCACCTAACATCGCTCAGACCAATAGTCAATGATTTCATAGACGGATACCATAAATTTGTTCAGTCACTCCTAGCTGTCTTCTAGCTTACTCCTGAATCAGCGAACAACATGAAAAATGAATGTCCCACCCAGCTTAATCGATGAATATTAACTGACTTATCAACCGATGAACAGTCGATTTATATCATCTTGTGCTTAACTTTAGTGATACTCATGATGTCGTCTCATGACACTTGAATGATGCTACGAAGACGCTTACAATCAAAAACTTTTAACTTACGTATTCACATATCCTGTATTTTATATCCATCCACACACCATTTTGAATGAAACATAGGAAGAAAAGTGTTGAATCTATTAGTTTTACACCTTTGAATAAATAACGACTCAGTTACTGAGATTACTGCAGAAATTACATGTCGAAACTTACAACAGAGTAAGATTCGAGGAAGATGAGGAGGTTAGAGATATTTATTAGACAGATATGCTGTGCTTAAAAAATAAGCTAAAAATAGCTGAACAATTTTTTTCCCTTTTTGTTTACAGTATCGCCTGAGAATAAATGCGATCAAAAACGTGGTAGTATAGCTTTCCTATTGTGATGAACCAATCGAGCCATGTTGATTAAAAAATTAATTCAGTTAGATTTTAGTAAACGAGGCAGGTTGAATGGACAGCGGTAAAAAAATAAGTAAGCTCAAAGTGTCATGGTGAAGTCATATTATTTACTGTAAAGAAGTGTGACTGCAGGAGGACCTTTACAACATATCGCTATTCATTAAAAAGGTGATGTAAGATAAGCCTCAAGCAACTTTCCTATGGACACATCGGTCATGCCCTCCCTAGATAGTCATGACCACCTCTAATATAGTATCTGTTTCAGGTACTTTAAGGAGAGTGATGTTTCCATAGTGTGACCAACTGGCAAGTAAAACCAACTCTCATAATTCCAATAGTGCTCGACATTATTCAGTCCAAAGCATCTAATACAATGATTTATTGTTCCAAACAGGTAGTTATACCAGTAACAAGTAGAAAACATTCGACAAATGACTAGTATTTGTTGCAATCACTTTTTGTTCGTTAGCTACCAACGTAATAATCTAAGTATTCAAGTAAATCTCAACCTAATTATTTGTATGAAGTCAATTACCAGCCATAAGTAGTATATAACTAAGTACGCATCTGAATCAGTTCAATGTATTATAATTCGCATTAGTACATAGTGGAAAATAAGTATCAAGTAATATTAAAAGATAAAAGAACCATGTTTCATTAAAAAAAAAAGAAATTAAATAATCACTATTTAACAAAATAAAGCAATAGATACAATTGACTCACTTTTAACACTCTATGACTTAATTCAATTTGTTTACGTTTTAATTGAATAAGCCTTTGAGACATACTAAGCTGACCAGTGCGTAGTTTAGACACTAATTCAGTGATATGCTACAAAAATAATTGATGCATACATGCATAAATTATCATAAAAACGGACAACGATGTAAAGATATTGATGATAGTTATTACAAAAAAGTTCTATTACAATGAACAGGTTTATAATAAATGAATATGAACAAAAGAGGATAAAATGAAATTAAGCAAATATGAATAAACGTAAATGGAGAATATTGACAAGATAACATTCCTAGTAATGTCAACATCACACAGGAAATATGTAATAGGGTAATAATTCTTTAAAGAACGAAATACACTAACTATAATAATTAATAAGTTAACATGAAAATTATTAAGTGAAAAGCAATCAAAATAAATTGAACAAATAAAATTGAGACGATCTATTTAGTCTGTCAGTAATGTACACTGTAAAACCTAGCATATGTGAATCCGAACGGACTGACATACTGCCATTGTGAAAAAGACCAATTGGCCAAGCAAGGATCTACTTGGCGAAAACAGAGTATGTCATAAAATATTACATACATTACGTCCAATCATCAATTTGCACATCCTCCGTGTTCTCTGGACTGTGTCGTTCATTAGCTTGATTCTCTTGGTTGTTCTCGATTCGCCTCTGTATTTTAATCATGCTTTACTTCTTGCCACCTCGCAACTCGTCTTGTATGCTGTTTACTGATTCTTCCTAATTTATTTGACGCTCTGCTACCTACTACTTATTGATGACCTTATAAGTAGTATCCACCACACCATCAATCAATCATGATGGACATCAAAGTTGTAGCAATCTCAACAATTATAAAACGAGATTATGTATAAAGAATATACGAAAAGTCAGATCCTAAAAGTCCTAGAACAAAGGAGAGGCAAAAAGAGAATATAAACGAGCCATTGAAGTCGATTAGAGCCACATCACTAAAGGTCTCCAACATTTGGTTGAAACAATCTTACAGACCCCAAACCAAGTAGTTTACAACTACCACTTTTTTAACATAGTATCGTGCATTTAGCTTCAACATTACGCACTCGATGGTCCCAAAAAACGCTAGCGATGTTTTGAAGATATCTACTATCAAATATTAATAATCTACGAATGTTATACACATCTCACTTCCATATGGTAAAATTAAAGTAGACTGTTGCGCAGTACATTCATCCTTTAATTTTTAGACCGGCATCTAATCTACATTGTAGATGACATAGGTTGGCAACAATCAGACAAGAATTTTAGATCTATGTGGAAGTTTTGTCAGACACGAATTAACTAAGGCAATTAGGTCTAGGTGTATGAAGTGGCGGACGTGATCAACTGTTTTATTCCCTACCTTTTGTTCAAATGTTGATGCAAATTAGCATTGAAGTAACGTTTGGTATTTAGAGGGAGAGCAATACAACTCGAACATGCTGAGAACGTCTTTTAATGTAACAAAAAGATTCCTCATTCTATCAATCTTCAACAAAGAAGGTTAAGTCATTTGTGTATCCCATGCTGATAAGTCAGCCTATTAATAAGAGATCAATCCCTAAAAATTCGGACGAGTAAAGCATTATCCTAGTAGTAATTTGATGATGAAACTAAACAAAAATGGTCAGTCTTGAAAAACACCATTGAAGGTTTTAAATTTAGATGATAATTTGCCCCAAGTCATAAATCAATCAATTCTATTCGATCCAACAGCCTTTCTAATGTTTATTTGATATCAGATAAGAAAAAGAGGTGTAAGAATAGTAGTTCCTAAGAGGTTCCAAATAGAACATCCATTGCATACTAACTATAAATTGAGATGATATTTGTATTTATGGAAGAAGGCTTCAGTAAATATTTTAAAGAGAAAATACACATGATTGGTAGTTTTTAGAAAATTTAAAATTTACACAGATGATCATTGAATAAGCATGCTTTCACGAAAAAGAAATCATTACATTTTAAGTACGGTTACAACAAAATCTTGATAACAAAGCAATTATAAAAGTCTACATAGAAAGAAGTGATTCAGCAAAAAATTATGCGACATCATACCTTAATCATATTACTCTGTTGCTCACCGAAAGCAAGTTGATCACATTTACGTCTTTTTAAATCAGAAAACCCAATAAACGGGATTGGTATCATACGATCTGGGTGCGGATTGTCAAAACAAGCCTATATAAAATTCACAAATCTCAAATTTAATAAAACAGAGTAACAGGTCATTGTATAATAGATATCGATAGCTTACGAGTGTGTCAACAAAATAAAAGATCTGAGAGTTGAGAACAAATCAATGATATCACTAGATGTATCATTCTTATTCACTAACGTTCCCCTACTAGAAACAGTAGACTTCATATGCAGCGAATTTATTAAAACAAACAAAGAAACTGAAGTTCCAGTTTCTACACTAAAAGAGGTAACCCTTAGACGCACAAGGAACGTAAACTTTCAACTTAATAATGAGTTTTACAGACAATCAGATGGTGTCGCAATAAGATCACTATTAGGCCTACTAATCGCAGATTTTTTCTGTCAAAATTAAAAACGACCCTCTCAAAACTGAGATCAGCCAATTAACATTCTATTCTTGTTATGTGGATGATACATTGATAATCCTCCCAGATAAAATAGATACGAATGGAATACTTGGAAGATTTAACAACGTCTATCCATCAGTCACTTTTACCTTAGAAAAAGAGCATAGTGATAATATTTCATTATAAGATATCATATTAACTCGAAGAACAGATGGTACAGTAAAAAGAGGCATATACAGAAAATCAACGTCGGTTTGCCAGTACACTCATTTCTGCAGTTCCGTACTACTAAGATACGAAGGGAATCTAATAAAGAATCTAATATATCGCGCTAGATGCATATGCTCTGAGGATACTGTGGACGAAGAATTAACCACCATTCGCAACATGCTCAGTATGAACGCTTACCCGTTGAAATTCATAAATAAACACATGACACCTACAAAAACGAAATCGGAAAACCTAACCGTCCGTAAAAAATCGATCTTTCTAAAATTACAATTTGTAGATGGCAACATTAGTGAAATCACAATGCAGCGAATTAGAAAAGTGCTGCAAAAGACGTTTATCGCAGCCAAACTGAACACTATATTCTACAACCACCCTGTCATAAGGACAGGAACTAAAGACAGACTCGCTGAATTCGCTTTATCTATGTGTATGTACCAATTCAACTGCTTCTGTGGAGAGAGTTACATTGGGCGAACGATTCGGCAAGTACGTCGTAGAATTTCAGAACATGACCCACCATGGCTGAGTAAAGGTCAACTACGGCAAGTAAACAGCACTGTACTTGCACATTTGGTTGATATGAAACATCAAGTAGACGTCAAGAGAGCTTTTGAAATCATCTATCGAGTCCCACCCAATCTGTCGTATGGTTTACACATACGTATTCAACATATAGCGGAAGCCATCGGTATCCACATTCTCAAACCGGACCTGTGTGTACATAAGAAATCTGTACAGCCCCTTTCTTTGCCTTGGCTATTATAATAGCCGATGCTCGAATGGTTTACAAATGACTTATTATACTCAATCCTCTGATTATTATTATTATTATCATTATTATTATTATTATTATTATTATTACGATGATATACAATTCTTTTCATAACTTCAAAAAATCTGTTACCTGTTAATTGCGACTTAACACATACGTAACTGTCTTGACCACCAGATTTCTTATAATTACTTTATCGGTTTCTTCTCAATAGATATTATGTAACCAACAGTATGCCAACCCTTATCATTTTCACACTTTCAAAACGGTAATTACCTTATTAACCTTCATGTATTAATTGCTTTGTTAATCAGTTGTAATTAGTATACAACCACCTTTAAACCTGTAAAATTATTATGTAACACCCCACCAATTATTTGGTAATGATTTTAAGCCTATTGTATATATATATATATATATATATATATATATATATATATCTGACTGAATCATATCTTAGAGGATAAAGTTAGTAATGCTTTAATAGCTGTCCAATTCGAAATAGGTAGACAGGAGTTCGGACCGACAACCTATAGATCGGAAAACGACTGTTTTAGCCACTCTATATAATAATAAGATCAAACACATTAACTGAATACTAAAATAAAATTTAGTACAACAAATCGAAAACGTTTGGTAATTAAGGGAACTATAGAATTACCTGTTGCCATATTATTCGATCAAAACCAGCTGGTGGATTCTCGTTATAAGCAACTATCTGTGCAGCAGATGGAGAAATTTCCGGAATTAAACGATCCACACACAATTGTTGTTGAAGTTGAGGTCCAACCGATGGACTTGACAAATACTTTGCGAGTTCACTGGCAGATATAGTTGATGTTGTACCTTAGAGGAAAAAAAAATTTTAAATACTAATAAGAATATTTTATAAATGATCTAGAATAAAACTAAAAGAGACTATCTGTTTCACAAAAGCTAATAATTACTATACAAGTCAATTAGTAGAAATAAATCATTAATGATGTACATTTTATATCGTAGACTTTAAGCCTATTGACCAGCAAATCAAAGAAGTAGAAAAAAATGCATCAGTTTAGTTTGACAGACATTATATTAAAACATTGAAAGTACATTAACATGACCTGAAGTAAAGTACTGAAAATGAAAGTAACAGCCGTAGTAAAATGGAAAACCAAAAAGATATGCTGTTACAGCATCTCGAGTTTCCCCTTACTAGACACAGATTGATGATGATTACTAAAACAATATATGTACACAAGTAAATGGAATGAACCTAATCTTGCATGTTCAGAAAAAATTGAGTGAACTGTGGGACCTCGAAATGTAGGAAGATACGGGCATTCGAAATTCATAGAAAGCCAATATTTATGGGAGAATTGTGGTACTATATACACACAAATATAAGTCGCTTGTGAAATAACTAATTGGTTATAAGGAAAAGAGAATTTATTATGGATTTTTACACATTACCTTGGATTTGCCGAACTATAGATTAATATTGGTAGACAAGTAACAGCGAATGCGTGTAAAGTAACTCAAACAATTACAAAGTATGCATTTAAAATAACTGAAAGGAATTTTAACGTGACGACCATCCTACCCCTGCCAACAAACATTAGATGTAATAATTACCAATATGAACGCGCACTAATTTAACACTTCAACAGCTAAATCTTATTTCGAATGACCTAATATTCACGTTACATTAAATAGTACTTTGATAAAACTGTCTACTAAAGTTATTTGGACTAATATATGCATTTCGCTTAAGTCTATTGGAATATATTGCACTAAAGAGTAATCGAACTTTAAGCATCGCCTTATTCAAGCTACTTAAATCAGTTAAATAAATAATATTTGCAGCTAATGCAATTCATCTACTCAAACTTGCAAAATATAGGTCAGCTCTAGAAAAGGAAAATGATTAATTTGGGAAAGATTAGGGAATAACGATAACTAAAAGGGAAAAGTTCAAGGACAGAAAGTATTTGAAAAGATATTTGATATAAATTTAAGTAACTCGGGTAAAGAATTCACACGTGAATCTAAATTTCGTTATTTTTTAACTCGTTGTTCAAAACAGCTAAATGCTTGTAAGATGTGTGTAAGTAGTGGAAACAGTGAGAATATGAAGTTAGAGATACATATGACTTATTATTAGGGATATGAAAAGGAGCTCATCACTGCTGCATACCTATTAAAGTCAAACTTTACTGAAAATGATGGGTTGTAATATTCCTATTGAATGGAAGGTCATATTATACTAACGAATTAACATTAAGTAAAATATCTAAACTGATCACATTTTGAAAACAAGAAAATACAGTAAGATGAGGAAACTGTTACTGGGACCAACAACTATGATATAACCGGTAGATCGGGTAAAAACAGCTCACCTGTAGCTAGTCGTTCAACGACTTTCAATATAACTTCAGTACTGTTCTCAGCCTCAGCACACGGACGAATTTCTTCCACCAACAACTGTAAATTAGGTCGACCACCTAACAGTCTAAATAAAATATCCTGTACAGATTGACGTTGATTTGCAACTTCAGAGAATGGACGAGCGATATATAAACAAACAAGTCCGTCTGCATCAGTACTTGTAGGCAAAACATTATATCCAATCGACTTTAGTCGAGCAAACGTATTCTCTGGTGTGTAATTCACTATACCTATAGCGCTATAACCAATACCAGTACCCCACATTGCTTGTAGTTGATTCCAGCGCGCTATAACTGAATCACGTTCGTCTCCAAATAGCATAGGCTGAGATAAAGATGCGAAAAATGCATCAACTGTATTCTGTTGCACAACATGTTGTTGTTGTTGCTGCTGAGTATTTATGTAAAGGCTTTGATCAATGCCAAAGCCTTGTGCTATAATAAGAAAGTGTTTTATTAAGATGCGATTATATTACAAACCACAATTACGGAATGATAAAGTGTAATGCTATAAGTAAAACTGGTTTAAAGACGTAATAACATGAATTAAGTTGAAAAACTTTTCCAAAGTAATATCAACACTAACATCATATATCTCAAGGTCTGTAACCAAGTACGGGTGATTTTTAATAGGCTTTGAGTAAAGATTTATGCTAGGACAAAATAATACAAGTAACACACAGGAATAAACAGACAAAAGTTTAAGTCTACGAGCCATGATCAGTCATGTTGGCAGACTTTTTTCACAGTTTCGTCGTTGACATATCCGTCATATTTCCGTGTGTTTGGGGCAGTAGATCACTAGTTAAAGAGTTTGACTTTAAGTCACAAGTTTCAGGTTTGATTGCTGCTCCACCTACCTCTATTTGGGTGACTGGGTAGTGACGCTAGATCTCATTATATGTATATAATAGTAAGTTATTGATATCCATTATACAATGACCTGTTACTCTGTTTTATTAAATTTGAGATTTGTGAATTTTATATAGGCTTGTTTTGACAATCCGCACCCAGATCGTATGATACCAATCCCGTTTATTGGATTTTCTGATTTAAAAAGACGTAAATGTGATCAACTTGCTTTCGGTGAGCAACAGAGTAATATGATTAAGGTATGATGTCGCATAATTTTTTGCTGAATCACTTCTTTCTATGTAGACTTTTATAATTGCTTTGTTATCAAGATTTTGTTGTAACCGTACTTAAAATGTAATGATTTCTTTTTCGTGAAAGCATGCTTATTCAATGATCATCTGTGTAAATTTTAAATTTTCTAAAAACTACCAATCACGTGTATTTTCTCTTTAAAATATTTACTGAAGCCTTCTTCCATAAATACAAATATCATCTCAATTTATAGTTAGTATGCAATGGATGTTCTATTTGGAACCTCTTAGGAACTACTATTCTTACACCTCTCTTTTTTATCTGATATCAAATGAACATAAGAAATATTTACTGAAGCCTTCTTCCATAAATATAATTATCATGTTAGAATATAGAAGGGGACAAAGAATGGACACGCCTGCACCAATACCAACGATTTTGAACCATGTCACCTAAAGTCCTTAACCATTGGTTACGATTATTATGAACTAGCTCCATGTTTTGGTGCGGCCGCCCCTACCTATTTTCCAGTCTACTCCTACACGAGACATCACTGTTCGTCGAGGTAGGCAGTGGTTGGGCACACGCAATACATGTCATAATCACCTCAACTGAGGATTCACTACTTTACCAATTGATTTACCATATTTGCCTAGTACTCTACTCCTAACCTACATACTGCTTACTTGGTGGTCGCATAGAACACGGCTAATGTTTCGAAGACATCTATGACCGAATACTAAAACCTACGAATATCCTCTATCCTTAATAGCAATGCTTTACACCCTTAAAGTAAGACGGATATGACTGCTGCGCAGGGGACACTTTGAAGACATATCTACTTTTAGAGCCCACGGTCCAGAGTCATAGGGTAGTAGATTGGGTTCTGAAAATGAAAGTGGGTCAGAATAAACAAAGTTTCGAAGATGACTTCTGAGGTGCTGGAGCTAATAAGAACCTAACTGCTTCACAGTAGGCCAATGTTAAATTAAATATACAGAACTTGATGAAAACGTCAAAATACATAGCATTTAAGGCAATTCTGCACGAAAAACAGACTCAATAAGGTCTATCGTAAAACGGATGAAATTATTCATACAAAATTACAATACAAGGAGAGTAACGGTGTTCTGGATATAAAAACTAATGACATAAAATCCTTATAAAAATCATATTTTATGATTATAACGAAAAGAGTGATCGGATGAATTTAATCATGTAGAAGTTAGTTTGGATGAAAAAACCGTAGCTTACTTTTCGGAACGTTAAAAACACCTTGATTCGGTTGCGTAAAGCTGAAACCAGTATTCTGAGTTGTTTGCTGACCAAACTGAGATCCGAATAAATTTAAACCTTGCTGAGTAGTAGTAGCAGTGGAAGAAGATAAAGTAGAACCAAACAGACCAGTAGACGACTTTGGAGTATTTAAGTTAAAACCTTGGAAAGGTGTTGGATTTTGTCCAAATCCAGGAAAGGTTGTATTTGTTGCCTTTGCTGCTGACGCTTGAAATAATCCAGAATTCATAGTTGAAACAGTAGACCCCAAGCCAAACCCCCCAAATGGCGTCGTCGTATTGGCAGTCGATGGCTGCAGACCAAAAGCAAGAGTTGGAGCTACGGCAGCAGTGCTTGTCGTCGGTTGTGAAAACCCAAACAACTTAGGGGACCCGAATAAGCTCATCTGTAAGTAAAGCAAAACACTAACCCCCAAAATATTCATACATGTAAGACAAGTTGCGCATAAATTCCACTTTCACCACTACATTCCAGATTTTTAATAGGCACTTAAAAGTGAATTTATAAGTATACATAAGGAACACATTCTTAACCTAGTAACCAATAATTTGCTTAGGTAGTCAGCGTTCAGTTACATCTATTGTATGAGTTACGGGTAGTAGCCAATTAAGTGAAACGAATCTAGGTAAATCTTAACATTACAACTCGTTATCAAGTCAAGTACTTATACTCCTGGGTAAGTTTCGCTGGTAAATATTAATAAAAAGCAATAAAGGTAGCAATAATCTCAAGTCAGAAACAACTATCAGTTGACCTAAGTTGCTTCGGTCTTCATTATAACTAACTCAACTAATTGCCACAACCTCTGGAGTCAGTGAGCCTTATTTGTTGACAAAATAAATGTTTGTAGAACAACGGACAATAATGTTGACTAGCTTAGTATGAGAGCTGGTTTAAAAGCATTTGATTTATGGCCCCACTGATAAGAGTCAGGACATCAATCTGTTTAGTTGATCATGGCAACAGCACACAGAAATGAGACACATAGGAAGGAGGAAAAACATGCAGACCTTGAAATTTAAAAAGACGAATAAGGTAGCCTTGAAAAGGAAAGCCAAATATCGAATACACAGAATATTTTTTTGATGTAATCGTGTAAGGCAAATTGATCACATTGCACTTTTTCTGAGTTCGAGCCTAAATCTTTGGTAGCATCCAGTGACGTTAGTCTATCAGTATGAATGTCCTGGAAATAGCCAAATTAAATCAATAATAGGGACCAAAATGTTTTTCTGACAATCTCTTCCCCCCTATGCTTGTAGTAATTTAGTGACCATCTGTCCGTTATTCGAGTGGCTAAACTTGTAGTGCCTAAACTATTACTTCAAATGAGGAGACATCTTGAATACTGATTGCAGGCAGCAAGTCCTTGTCTTATATATAGTGTCATAAAATCGACATACTTCAATCTAGACCTCGAACGTCACTCTTTGACCTTGTATTTACACACAAGTTTGACGATGTTACATAACTTAAGTTTCTATCTCCACTTGTTAATAGAGACAACGTTGTCATGTTCTTTGGTTTGAGACCTATGATAGTGATAATGAATCTGTTCTATCTAGTCCATATCTACGCGCAGAGAACATCCCGACAACTAGGTACCAAGCTGCTTCAGTTAAGTGGTCGGCTGCCAGAAGTCACTTAATTATGGGAGCGTGGCGCGAATTTAAAGAAATATTCCCTGAAGAAACTAGCATATTTGTTCCATGGTCAGTTCCACTTAAATTATCACATCATCCTTCATGGATTGACGAGGACGCCCGAAAACTATTACGACGCAGAAAAAGCCTTTGGGGCCTGTACGTCAATGCGAGTTGCGATAATTTTAAGTAAAATTAGAGTGAGTTCAGAAACCCTTGTAAACTAACTTTTGACCTATCTCGTACAACCTACGTAAAGCAGCTTGCACATGGTAGGCTCACTTATCATAAACGATTATTTCCTTATACTAAGAGACGAAATAAGAGAAATGATGAGATCCCTTTACTAGTGATACACGATAAGCAAATTGTGTTAGCTGACTTGGGTTTGAGAGAAGCTGGAAAAATTATTAGAACATTTCAATGAAATTTTCTTCATAGGTACTAATGTGTACTTGAATCAAACAAACACAACTGAACTAACTGCAATAGAATCAGTCCATAGTACTACGGAGAAGGTTTATCAATGGCTTGGTCACCCAAAACTACGCAAGTCGCCGAAACCTGATGGAATGCACACTAGGCTGTTATCCTTACTGTCGGACGGGCTGGGCACAAACTGCTAATAATGGACTGTTTATTGAACTAATATTCATTGACTTCATCAGATTATTTGATTAAGTGTCTCACTTCGACCTTATTTGGAAACCACCTAATTTCGGAATAATAGGGCTGATTCAGAGTCAGATAAGGAATTCCCTATGTGAGCGGAAGCAGAGAGTTCGAGTTCATGGATCGCTCTCTAAATGGAAGCCTTTGCTAAACAGAATCCCCTTCCAAAGTACTATATTGGGTCACTTCATATGTTTAGTTTATATTAATGAATTGTCCACTTTGAATCTTGCTTGGTCACGTAAAATGTGTTCATCCTTTCAATGTAGTCAGATTTTGTTTATCAAAACAGCACTGCAGCCTTTATCTGGACGTAATATCGTTGACTAATCATTCATTTTTACCTTTTGTATAGCATTCTAATGTCCTTTAGACATTGTTCTCGATTCCATAGTGGTTATGTAAAGTATCAGTTTGCGATGACATCTAATTTGGATTTGAACCAAAATTTTTACCATCATCCGTTGGATACAATTCTTCAAATCGATCGAGCGGTTTTCTGAAATGTACCCTAGCACTTATTCTATCGATATTTTTCTTCGGAAGATGAAATTTAAATTCAAGTGATGGAGCTTCGTATCATGCACGATTCAATTTAACACTCAACTAATTATAGCCGAAAATTTCCCTTCTGAGAAACCTTCACACTTATGTTCTTTTACCAGTCTTCGTAAAGGTTTATAGAAATTCGCGCAAACCTTCATTTGGAGATCATGAACAAAATTCATGAATTTTATTCAACAAACGATATTTAGGTTGTCAAAAACTTTATTAAAAGCACTGGCGTCAGACATCGATTTGTGATCAGTTATGTTAATCGCAGTTTTTTTAAGGATTTTGGCAGATTACATGAACCTAAAGTTTTAGTAAAACGACGAGAAAAGTAAAATAATTCAAGACACTCATTAGGAACTTGTCTTTAGAAACTTTGCAGATATTCTGCACCGTATGGTCATCAAGCTAATCAGTGACATAAAGTATTTAGAAGAGGGGCCCTTTTACGAAATATCATACACTTTGTTCCTTCTCTTATTTTCAATAAAGCAAGAACGAATATAATTGAATTATTCAAAGTATTCATCACGTAAAAAAACCACTGAGATATGCTAAAGCGACTGCCATTAAAGCCTTAAAACTAAACTTATGTGTCCAAAGTAAACCGCCATAAGCCCTTATTTACCTTGGTAACCTAAATTTTGTGTCATTATTTTCATCGTTATTATTCTTCCGCCAAATTTCATTTATTACCTCGATATAACTTTTTTCTGTTTAGATCAGATTTAACGTTTTTTGTTACGTCACCGTTTTTAGATGGATAAGTTCAACTTACGTACTTAATTAGTCACTTTAAGTCCAACAACTGGACTTAATTCACATTATTCTCAGATCTTTACATCCATCTCTTACTGTGCAATCACTTGAACTTTGATCTCCATTTTGCCTTCAGGTACTTCCTTTTGTATCAGTTATATATTTACAGCATTTTTTTCAACATTTTAGTCATATTCATATGTCTAACATGTTTATATAAATTCGATTTCAACCAAGTCCAAGCATTCTCTTCAGTATGTTAAACATTGTTTCAAATATCAATTTTGTAAAACATTATCCTAGATTTTATGCAGCTGATAAGAGATTAACGAAATAAAATGAATTCATCCTATCCTGCACAAATGTGTTCCCGCTCTGTTGAAAAGTAGCACTAATGCTGTCCCAAGAAGCTTGAAAGACTTTTAGAAGATTGGAACCTCATTGACCTAAGACTATTAAAGTATTCTTCTAGACGAAGGAAGGGATTAAAATCAATGTAATTCGGTGCTATGCACCAATCAGCTACAGCCACGGAGGCGACAGAGACCAGTTCTATGGGAAGCTGCAATCAATTATCGGGAATCGCTCGGCCAAGGACTCGACAATTCTGATGGAAAACCTAAACTCATGGGTTCGAGTGGACAACAGTGGATATGGAGACATCATGGGACGACATGGACGGGGAGAGAAGAACAGAAACGGTAAGAGGTTTGCAAACTTATGTGCCTTCAACATTATGATTATCGGTGGCACCATATTCTTCCACAAGCGTATGCACAAATCTATATGTATTTCACCGGACCACATTACAGAGAACCAAATCGGCCACATCTGCATCAATAAGAAGTTTAGAAGGAAGATGTAAGAGCAAGGACAGGAGCTGACATAACTTCAGATCACCATGTGGTGGTGGCTAAAATGAAACTTAAGCTGAGGAAGCCCAGAACAACTGGAGCAGCAGTATTGCAAAAGTTTAACACAGCCCTTCTCCGGGATACTAACAAACGCAACGAATTCAAAATAACTCCCAATAGTAAGTTCCAGGAATTTTACGATCTACTAAAAAAAAGTGGAACTAATATGGAAGACAACTGGAAAGAGATTAAGGAGATAATAACTTTAACATGTCAGGAGGTTTTGGGTCGCAAGGAACACCGTTATAAAGAATGAATTTCTGTTGGTACTTTGGACAAGATCCTAGAAAAGAGGAGCAGAAAGAAAGCAAAAGATAGCCGGACAAGAACAAAGGAAGTCAAGACACAGGCCGAATATGCCGAAGTCAACAAGCAAGTTAAGAGGAGGATCATTTGGCTGGAAAAACGGAAATACGTAGAGGACCTAGCAATGACGGCGAAAAAAATCTGCAAGTGAAGGAAACATGAAGCTTCTTTACAATATAACGAATCAGCTAGCCGGGAAATAGGGTAATCCAGGACGGCCAATTAAGAACAAGGCTGGCAAACCAATCACTGAAGTGCATGAACAACGAAACAGGTGGGTAAAACACTTCGAAGAAGTCTTGAATAGACCAGCCCAACTGAGCCCATCAGTCATCGATGCAGCAGCCACGGATCTCCCTATAAACACTGACCCATCAACAGTCGAAAAAATCAAAATGGCCATCCGTCAAATCAAGAATGGCAAGTCAGCAGGGCCAAAAAACATACCAGCGGAGGCACTAAAGACAGATACAGAAGCACCTACAAAGATGCTTCACACTCTCTTCAGGTAGATTTGGAAGGAAGAACAAGTTCCACCAGACTGGAAAGAAGGGTACCACATCAAGATACCAAAGAACGGAGATGTTAGCATTTACGAGAACTACAGAGGCATGGCTCTACTTTCAATATCAGGAAAAGTCTTCAACAGAGTGTTATTGAACAGAATAAAGGACCCAGTCGACGCTCAACTCCGAGATCAACAGGCCGGATTCCGTTAAGACCGATCGTGTACCGATCAAATCGTTACTCCACGGTTCATTGTTGAATAACAATTGAATGGAATTCACCACTTTACATCAACCTCATCGACTACGAAAAAGCATTCGACAGTGTGAATAGGTTATTATGGAGCCTTCTACGACATTATGGCATACCCAAAATGATAGTCAACATCATACGGAATTCTTACGACGGACTACATTGTAAGATCGTGCATTAAGGTCAGCTCACAGATTCATTCGAAGTGAAGACTGGTGTCAGACAACGCTGCTTACTCTCGCCCTTCCTATTGCTACTGGTAATCGACTGGATCATGAAGACTAAAACATCTGAAGACACTCTCGGAATACAATCAACAACATCGACGCAACTAGATGACTTGGACTTTGCAGATGACCTAGCTCTTCTTTCTCACATAGAGTATCAAATACAGTTGAAGGAGAACAATATAGCAGCAGCCTCGGTAGCAGTAGGCCCCAACATACAAAAAAAGAAAAGCTAGATCCTTCGATGCAAAACAACGAACGCTAACCAAATTACACTTGACGGAGAAATTCTGGAAGATGGAGAAACAATTACATATTTGAACAGCATCATCGATAAACAAGGAGGGTCTGATTCGGATGTAAAGGAGCGGATAGGCAAGGTAAGGGCATCATTTTTACAACTGAAAAGCATCTGGAACTCAAACCAACTGTCAGTCAATTTTAAAGTCAAAATTTTCAATACAAATGTGAAGACAGTTCTGTTGTATGGAGCTGAAACTTGGAGAACTACGAAAAGCATTTTTCAGAAGATACATGTATCTATAAACAAGTGTCTGCATAAGATTTTTCTGATTCGTTGACTAGATACCATCAATAACAACCTTCTGTGGCAGGGAACTTATAAACTTCCAGCCGAGGAGGAAATTAGGAAAAGACGCTAAAAATGGATTGGACGTACATTGAGGAAGTCATCAAACTGTGTCACAAGACAAGAACTAACTTGGAGTACTGGAGGAAAAAGAAAAAGAGGATGGCATTGCGTCACGATATGTAGACAGATATGAAGAGGATGAAGAGCAGTTGGGAAGAGCTGGGAAGGAAAGCCCAGTACAGAGTTGGTTATATAATGCTGGTGGGCGGCCGATGCCCTGAATGGGGTATCAGACATTGATTGATTGATTGACGTATTGGCTGTGGACTGCCATCAAGAAGATTCCCTACAGTAACTCGGAGGGTTATGGCCAAATCCGTCTCTGAAGTAGAAGGAATAGATCCGAACCCAATAAGTGTATACACAGATAATGTATCCTGATTGTCTACAACTGGCATTCTACACTTACTGATATTATGAAAAGGTAAGTCGGTGGAAGTCTATCTATGCACTCTATCCAAGTCCTTCTGACGAATCATGATATCAGAGGAACCTTGAATCTTTCTCCAGATCTCAAGATCGTTTGCATACAGAATGGTTTGTGGCTCTAGGTTAGTAGGAATGTCATTTGTGAATAATTAGAAGAGAAATGGTTCAAGGGTGGAACTTTGTGGTACTCCGTTGTTCATTGTGAACCAACTAAGCAATACAAGGCGAACCCTGACTACTAGGCACCTGTCACATAGGTAGTACTTTAACCACTTAGATAGGCACCCACTAATACCCATGGATCGCAATTTGCAAAGAATTCGATAATCCGCTCTGTCGAAAGCTTTGGAGAAATCAAAAGAGGCAATAGGCATGGGATAGTTGTACTCTGCGGATAGTGTCCTACTATCCCACGCTATCAGAAGTTTAGTGTTGCAAGACCTGTCTTGATGGGTGCCAAGCTGAGATACAGATAGTAGGAAAGTGTTAAGAAAATGGTTAAGGAGACAATCGTTGGTATTTCTTTCCATGACCTTCGCTACTGTGGAAAGCAAAGAAATTCCATGATAGTTAGAAGCCTTCGTTTTGTTGCCCCTTTAACGTATAAATATAGCCACCTTTTTCTTCAACTCAGAGGGTAGTTGATTGGCATCTTAAGAACAGTTAAAGAGGTAAGGGAGTAAAAAGATTCAGTCTATACATTCCTTTGGACTGTATTACATATTAGCCATGCTGCACATGGATTCAATCGCCTCAGCGTCCGTTCGATCACGTCAAGCCTTAATTTTGTGGCCAGTTAAATAACGAACTCTACTACACGCATAGTGATTCAACTTGAATTTGAATGAATTTAAGTTGTTTGGTAACGACTGTAAAGATGACATTGCTTAGAATGCCTTACTAACTAGTTGACGTCATGAACTCATCACAATACAGTGTGCGTTGATGCATTCGTAGCTCTTCCTACTATTATCATCTTATATTCGACCAAACCAGTTAACCGTTTTGTAGTAACCTATTATCTTTTTCTCCACGGTTAAGGTGGACCAAACTAATTAAGTAATAAAATGTTGTAAACCTGCGTGAGTAAACCAGTGGTCTTGCGAGAATAACTAGATTGACGGTTATGCCCAATGTAAAATCAGTTACTCATATCTATAATACTCTATTATGCGTGTGCTAATAGAGCTGTACACTAGTTTGCTTTTGTGTCCTACAAACCCTATCAAAGCGGTCTGGTGGTTTATTATATTTCAGTTGATTTTTGGTGTGCATCTTTTGAATGAGTCTAACATCTAATTAGTCCATCTAATTAATTCAGAAATCACTAGTTGTTCTAGTTTTTCGGGTGATAGACCACCTCATAGATATAGCTTTATGACGTTTATTACCAGGCCAGTAAGAAGTGATATAACAATCAGCTGGCTAGATAAGAATATCTCCAGTTCGATACTATATTTTGTCCACGACAAGATAATAACATTCAGTTGGCCAAAGTATTTTTTCCAGATCTGCTTTAGTTTCATCTCAGTTGGTTTTACAGTTACTGCTACGCTCTGTTATTTCCGCGTAATTCAAGGCAAGAAAGCTCAAATAATAAAAGGGCATCGTAACCACTGAGCAACAGAATTAGGGTTTTTAAGTTGAAAACGTGAGTTCCTTGATTGGCGAAAGTACAATGTAATCTAGAGGCATTTTACATCGAGCGCCCAAAAAGTATATTCAGCCACGTTGTGAAGCAGCTGGTGATCATTAAGCAAGTACTGAAATCGGTTGCGAGTTCAAAGTTGCAATCCGGGAGAAGTTAAGTTCATCCACTAATGGTGTGTATGTAAAGTTTAACTTAGATATCGAGTGAACTGCCTAAAAAGTAACCTACCTATGGCTACCTTGTCGTCCGTATACACCAGTCAAAAGCCATAGTGTTTTGCGATGGCCAAATCAAAGCCACGAAAATCCGAAAGCAATCAGGGAAGAGGACATATAAAGGGCCACGCAAACTTCCCCCTCCCCCGCAGGTTATGCAGGTCGTTCCAGAACGGCTAAAAGACACCAGTGAGTAGCCAAACATTGGTAATTTTACTATGGTCAAGGTTCTACAGAAGGCATTACACTAGGCTGTTTGTGGTAAAATATCTCACTGGTTTTAGGCATTGTCGACTGTAACTGCCGCACATTACTACATAAATGAATAATGGCAAGCACCGTTCAGTAGTAAACTGGTGATGTAGAAGGTTGTTAAGGGAGAGGACGAGCTTGTCTCTATATGGTTAACCTCATAAGGATTTGGAGAGTAGAAAGGGTCGCGTCTTTGTTAATGCTCCATTAAGTCTGATTGATCGTCTTAGGTTGTAAGGTAATGGTCTAGTCTTCAGACTCCACTGGTGCGATGTTTAATTATCAGTTATAGTGAGGATGTACCCCCCCACCACCACATAGCACTATCCTCTATTCTTGCCGAAGTGAACATGTTCTTTTTATGATCCTGATCCCCATCAAAAGGCGTGAAACATACCTTTCTAGGACGATAGAGAAACGTCATCACTTTCTGGTTACTCAGGTTTTACTAGTACAAATGTAGAATTAGGCGGGTGTCAAATGAGCTATTCAGTGTAATTTAATTACTCGTCTGGTTTGCACGCTATTAGCAGCAAGTTCCTCTACGACGAAACCATCCTGACACTTTTATTTATTTTTATCACATACTACTCATTTACAATAAGCGTTGTGAAGAAATCATTTTGGGCTCCATCAGTTGAGTATAATAATTCAATAAATCAAATTAGCGAAAAGTCAGATGAAAGTTAATTAAAATACAATCTACCCTAATCGACCTGGCCCCGTTAACCTACTTGTTTGGAAAGCATGATGACATAAAAATAGATAAGGCAAGGCAAACTGAAACGCTCCTTAATTTTATTGCAGCATAAGTTGTAAAGTAACGCATTTCGCTTCATATCTTTACGTTTCACTTTATTTTAATCACATACTACTCATTTACAATAAGCGTTGTGAAGAAACCATTTTGGGCTTCATCAGTTGAGTATAATAATTCAATAAATCAAATTAGCGAAGTAGTATTAAGAGTATAAACGCTAATGTGATGTAGGACGTGTAAATAAAAAAGAAAAAAAGAAAGAAAAATTCCAAAGAGTTCAATGCGTAGTCGTAGATTAGGCTTTGCATAAATAGGTTTGTTAGCCAACTAATAAACCCAATATAATTAAAAGGTCAAGTTGTAATCAAAATTTTGATTTGGTTTAAAAGTGATGACAGAAGACAGATAATAATAATAATAATAATAATAATAATAATAATAAAATAATAATAATAAAATAAAGTGAAACGTAATAATAACAATAATAAAGTAGATTGGAACAGAGTGAAAATACGCACTAATAACCATGTAAAATGTATAGAGAATTATAGTGATGGAGAGATCAAACAGTGCAATTAACAGTGTGATGAAATTGTGAATTTTCACTCAAGTTATGCGTCAGCATGTTATCCTCATTTCATGAGTTTGTATCGGGTAATGATAAACCACTCCGTCTCTGTAATCTGCATCCCACCCGGTTTCTAGAATGATTAGCACACTTACCGGGGTATTTAGTGTCTGATTCAAACTTTGGAGGGTCTCTACTAGGCTTGTGAATTCTGAGTAGCATCTGCCAAAACACCCCGCGTAAACATGGCTCTCATTCGGCATCTGAGCTGTTGACTCTAGTTTAAGGCGAATATGTGATCACTATAGTCAACACCAAAGGAAGTCATCTTATAGTGTTCCGGAGGTAATGTTAACAGGGCATGATCGGTCCACCATGACGGCCTAACAAAATCAGTGAACCAGTGTTCCTCGGTACCTGTCTGCGCAGTAATTGTGTTCGTGGTTGGAGATTACTGTTCTTCCTGGCGCATACGAAAAACCGCATCATTGTCAACGCATTTTCCTCACCCTTTTAATTTGCATTTTTCTATTTTCATTAAGATCCACATACTTGAATTCGACAACAGACATACCTATGATAGTTTACCATACTACTAGAGACGGATGAAGTGTCTGGATATGAGCAAGGCACTAGTCGCGGTATTAGATGACATATGGAAGTTGGTGGGTGTTAAGCTTCTTTAACAGCTTTAAACCATGCAATTGAGATACCCTGTAGCCCGAGATTTATTGCATACCGAATGAGATTCTGTTTTAGAATGATTAATACGTATGTAATTACAAGCATTAATTTATGTGCTCAAGTATAACGTGTCCAAGTTTTAACAAAGCAATGAGAATTTGTGTAAATATCTAGTAGATAACAGAGAACAAGAAGACGGATCTAAGAGTAGATGTTCAACCTTTTTTAAATTTTGTGGCAAATCACAGTAACATACAAAATTAGCCAGCTTTGCCTAAAGCTCTCCATTAATAGTTACCATGTACATTATTAGCACCTTAGGAAATCCGAAAAACGCTGAGTTCCCGATAATGACTAACTGAAAAAATACGTGGTTCCTCTCATGACAATTGTATAAAAGTAAGAATCAAAGGAGCTAAGAGGAATTCATTCCCTCGAATTAAATCGCTTCTTGACTTTATAAACTCGTTCCAAAAAGTGAGGTTTCCTAGGATAAAGTCTAGTAATACTTTTCTCAAGTGAAATTTCAAGTGCTGGACGACCCAACTGTGAAGAAACTAAGAGTCACTAAAGAAAACCGCGTAGCAGTATATGCACCACTAGCTACAAAACATCAGTGGGAAATTACCGTGAGCCAGGCTATAAACATTAGTACACTACCAAAATGGAATTTATAGTACCATAATCGAGCGACAAACATGATCTAGGAGCAAAAACCACTTCACAGATTTCTGACTGGAAATCGAAAAGCACTACACATGATTGAAATTAAGGAGTCAGCTGGCTAGAAGGGCGATTAGAAGTACCCACTCTTTAAGAGATTAACTATAACTCACCTTATTTGACACCATGTGCTATTACTAAGAAGCGGAATTGAATCTACTAAACTGTAGCCCTGCTGTGCCCCACTCAATCAATCAGTAATTAAGGTCGAACGAACAATTAAGATTTTAAATAGACAGGCAGTGTCAACGCGTCAGTTGACAAGAGTTTAAAAACAGACTTTCGGCAGGCATGATGGTCGTACGTCAAGACACCTGTTACCATTCTATATGGAACTAAACTTTGACTCGTTGTTGCTGAAACGCATACACAACTAAAATATACTACTGGTTAATAACTTTGTTGTAAGTTTGGTATTCAAAGAAAACATGGGGTGGGATTTTAAAAATCACAAACGCACCTTCGGGTCGTGTCTAGAATATTCATTATGAGACTCTGGGTCACAACAACACGTATGTATGATCAATATAGTACTATGAACATGTGCGCATCGGCCATATCTCAAAAACACAGCAAGATTAACACCACATGATAAAAACAACGGAAACAGAGAAGAGTGAACATGTAGAATATGGTACGGGAAGAAATGGAGCTCAGCATTCAAAAAAGGATAAACGAAAGATACACCTACGCAGTGACCGATTCTGAGTCATGTCATACAGAGTTCCTAACCACTGGTTATGGCATTCGCACGGACCCCAACCATGTAGTCTGCATCTAACGACGTGACTCAAACCAACAGCCAGTGACCTCACGGATCGACACCATGTTTCAATTTGGCCGCCCCTAACTCACTCTCATCTACCTCCTACATCAGTCATCATTGCGCGTCGAAGTAATCTGAGATTGTTGCATTTTATATTGTAGAACATATTGCATACCCCAACAATGTACAATCTGCACTTACGAGTGAAAAAAAAATATATTTAAAATTATTTATTATTGCCTTGACATAATATACATAACGGCATCGAAATGCGCAGTGGACTCTCACGTTGAATGTGTTGATTCAGGGGGAGGAAATTAAAATACAAAGACAGTTGACAACAGTATTTCGTTTTAAAAAGTAAGAGCTATGAAGGTTGTCTAAATGCAGAAAACGCCAATCAAGCTTGTGCCTGCAACTTTGTCTCTTGGCTTTGTTTTTGTTCTTGTTGAAGTTTCCGGTTTTGAATCCGATGAACAATCCTTTCAAGTATTCGTCGAGCATCACAATCAGGGAAATTAGACATATCATAATACTGTGGAGCGATTCGAACAAGCCTGAAAATGCAGTAAACAGAAAGAGTTTGGAAATAAAGATAATATATTTATTTGTTTTTCGAAACTGATACAAAGAAAGCGTCTTGTAAGTGTCCATTATACTAAATCCAGCACCGATCGTTCATTTAGTGGTGTAGCGCTGTATTATTAGTGTTGTCTACACTGGAAATCCTGCTTTAGACTTTAACATTTACTAGGTTTGTTTTTCAGCCAGTATGTCGAGCTACGCTATACTAAACATGTTCATAACAGTTTTGAATAACAACAGCCGCTCAAAATGAAATATTTGATGTAAATTATACACTAATATGCAGTAGCTACTTACCGAAGGAGCAGAAAAATCACTTGATCATGACAATTAGTCAACACTGAGAACATTAAAGATAGCCTCGGCAAGCAAAATCAACCACTATGTATAAATGACACAAGTGAATTTACAGCATTTGTATATGAGTATGCCGACTGACAGTAATCTGTAAGCTATATGGATCAAAAATAACTTGAGTTTTATATTCAATTTTAAAAAAGTGAATTAAATAGATATTATAACCATGTTGAACTTACCAATCTGGCTTTACTTCAGTTACTGTACGAATATAGTTTTTTGTTGTAAGGACGAACTCATTATACAAAACCCATTCTGGTTTGTGATCCATAACAGTGGAAGGATGGAGCTGGACAACTTGATTGTCTTTAACAGTTAAATAATGTCCAGTACGTTCAAGATGAGCAACCTAAGGGGTAAAACGAAGTGATGAGTAATCATAGTGCATACAAATAGGATCATCCACGTAGGGGTAATTTTAAACATGAACATGTGCTTAGCTAAATAATAGAACGTTTTGTATGCTAGGTAGTATTTGCTTGAATGAGGAATTGCAGTATTAATTTAAAGTAAAAATTCATATCATCAATAAAAACAAACCCAGTGAAAAGATGTAAAACATAGTCATTAAAATGGGATAAACAAACTATCTCTATTATACCTGCATGAAAAAACCTGATACCAAAGCTTTTCGAATATTAATGTAATAATCTCGAGAAGTGAAATCTGTACTTGAACGGCGAAGTGAAAAACGATCCATAATACGTGACAATTGAACTCGAACATTATCAGCCGACTTTAATGAGCGAAAATTTATAAAATTATCATAACACCACTGTGGATCTTCATGATCTATAAGTAGAGATGAAAATTAGTTTTCATGCGACAAATTACATTGCGACTAAAATGAATTTTCGTTAGAAGAAACAACTACTAATAACAAGTAATGATTAGTATTAAAAATTAAAAGCAACCAACTAGGAGAATATAGGGGCTATAAAAGTGACGTTAGACTGTACTTAAGTTATGCTTGTCTACAACCTTCAGAGCAATTGATTAAAAAATTGCTACATTCACTAGAATAGCTCAGTAGCACACTTAATCGTAAAACCTAAAATTATACAAGCATAGTAGCATACAAGGTTGTTTATCAAAGGCAGGTACTGAGCAAAGGCAAATTACTTCATGACGTTATGAATCTAAATTGACTGAGGTGGTTGGGACATGCATTACGTGTGCGCAACCACTGGCTTCCTTAGCGTATGTTGGCTGGTGTGGAAGTAAGATTAAAATAAAAGAAGTAACATAAGGTTATCAAGTTATAAATTCCTGATGTGAGACCTGTTGGTAAGTACAGACTGTCAAGTTGGAGTCCACCAAGCGATAATTACAATATGTAGTTCGAGACGAGTGATGTTGCCAAAAATCTATCATAGTTGCACAGTCATTCACTATTTCTTTCTCTAGATGTTGAGCTCCGTTATTCCTTCATATACATATTTCCAATGCCTACTGTTGAACTATATTTTGGTGATTGGATCTCGACGAGCTGGTGTGAAAAGACAACCTGAGATAACGCTCACACATGCAAAGCTCTACGTTGTTTGTAAATGATTGAATTCTCAAGAAATTGCCAGTGTAACCTGTTCTGTGCACTTAGAAAGCTCTCATTTCTGAGTTCGTGAAAGTTCGTGGACAAGATAACGTACGTAGTCGAAATTTTTAAGTTCTTATGCAAAAATATTCCTTTTATGCAGGCTTTTTCCAAGTGATTTTGTTTCCTTAGAATTCTAAGATGATCGCTAAGTGATAAACCTAATAGCTGCTCTTCCATAATTAAAGCATTTCGCTCACTACTCAAAAAATGTAATGGTAGTAAGTATAAATAACAAAACAAAATAAACCGAAAGAATATTCGTATTAAGCGAAATTCGACAATGATATAGACCTACTACTTGAATGGGAAACAGTAATGAATACAGATATTGTTATCGCGTCAATGAACCAACAAGAATTTATTGATAGAAATGTGTTTATAATCTTCTCAAACACATGAAAATGAGGACTATTCGATCACAATAGTCAATGTCACTTATATTTAACCGCCGATTACGAAGATCTATGAAAATGACTGACTGTAAAAGATGATCGGGACGTGTCTATTAAGTTACTGATGGTCTGATAGTTGTGAGTTTATAGAGATATACATCAGAGGTGATAACAAGCAAATTGACACCACAGAATTTTGCCTGTTGTCGGTAATGATTGCTGTCACTTTGAGTCACGAATTTACCAAATGTAGTTACCAAAATGAAAGGAATAAATAGTGCAAGAAATGGATCGTGATAAGGTAAAAGTATTCAGCATTTTCCGTTTTAGAAACTCAGAATATCCTCTTCAGTACTTAAATAGTAACACTATTGTACAAAATATTACGTTGGTTTATATATCTGTCCCAGATAGCAACAAATGCAGACAGATGAAAGTGTGACCGCTTAAATAACTTGTTTTTGACTAATTAACTGAATTTAGCATTTATATATTCTAGTTTCTTTGATACAAACCACTAATTTAGCAAAAGGTGATAAAGATTAATGTTAAATAGATTCATATTCATAGGTATTAATTATAAGAAATTAGTTGAAAAAAAGAAGGAAAATCGTTCCGCCAGACGTGCAATAAATAGTAGAAAACGGAAAACTTGAAACAACTTTTGTACTTACTTTGCTTGAACGCGTGATACACATTTAACATAGTCAAGTGGTCACCATCAATGTGAGCGAAGCGCATCTTTGCCTCGTCCGCAGTTTTCTTAGAATCAGCAGGACGCACGAAACATTGAGGTACTGAAACGATGAACAGTTTATGATAAAGTTGGGGGGAATATTAATCACATACATTGTTAACTGGTAATAATAAAACTATGAAAGGGTGAATAAAAAAGATTTACAAAGAAAATTGAACTAACCTGATAACATTGAAGTGATGCTTAAAATTTCATTGGAGCAGTTGTAATCGCAAGAGGCAATAACCATTTTTGCTAATTGTGGATCAAGTGGAAATTCAGCCATCATACTTCCTAGATCAGTTAGGTTACCATCATCGTCAAGAGCTGCCAAATAATTCAATAATTCTAAAGCACGCATCAAGGTTTCCGGAGCTATTATATTGAACAAAAACTCATAATTAGGAAAATGATATTTTCGATAGTTGGCAAAGTAACGAATAAATTGAATATGGTAAAAAAGTCAAACTTTCGAGTTGCACAAATGAGTGTTGTTTATACCAAATACCCTAAACGTTAAGTAGCAAACAGGAACCTTATGGATAAATTTATATAGTGTACATAGGTTTAAAGGTTTCGGAAAGTTGATGCTTAATAGTGTGAAATGTCGATATACTTGAAAATATAAACTCCCAAACAACCTGTATTACAAAACTAGGTCGAAATGTGTAAGTAGGTGACGCTCCTTATGTGGTGTAGACAAAGAATGTCATTTCAATTGATCCAAGCATTATGATTACTCAATCAAAAATGTAGGCTTTTATTCAAATAATATAGAGATCTGTTGTTTTATTGTTATGGAGTGGATAAGTTTATAAAATTGAAACACAAAATATACGCAAAATTAGAGGCTAAAAGCCGGGGAAAACCATTGCAATTTTATCCGATAAGCTTTACACTTAATAATTCGTTTCAGCACTTCCATAGTTTTACATACAGTAAAAAGAATAGACACGTGGAGGCAAATACAGTTAAACCAAATATATCTAAGGGAGTTAAAATTTCGAAATAAAAAATGTATTCATATTTAACACACCAGGAGGGTCCATAAAGTCAAAGTGTACCAAATCATCAATCCCTAGTTTTTTCAGTTGTAGGACAACAGTGCCTAAGTTTGACCGAAGAATTTCTGGATATGTGTTCTCTTGCATTTCGTTTGTATATGCCTTTTCTGTATACAATCGAAAACACTTCCCAGGTCTTGTACGCCCAGCTCTTCCAGCACGTTGTTGTGCAGAGGCTTTACTGATAGCAGTAACTAGAAGTGATTCAACACGAATGCGAGGATTGTAGACTTTCTGCTTTGCGAAGCCAGGGTCAATAACGAAAACCACTCCATCGATTGTGAGGGATGTCTCTGCAATATTTGTGGATACAACAACCTGAGAGGAAAATTAGTGCGGCAAATAAATAAAAATACTGAAAAATGATACTGGTACATCTATGTCACATTTAGTAAGTTAACATCATGCTGAACACTCAGTATTTCCTGATGAAAAAAACTATCCACGACCGTTCTTATGGCTAATTAGAAAAATTGATTATGTGCATCACTATGAAAAGTGCAGTGGGTGAACCTAAGAAGCAATCGTGTTACTAATAATAATAATACAAATAATAAGAGAAACAAATATGTCATTCATACTACTATGTTTTGCGCTTGACTAATGATACTACAAGGTACGACTTTTGTACTTAAGCACTTTGAATCTTCTAAGTTGCCTATCAGACGACAGAAGGAAAACAGGTAGAAATGTTATGCCAGTAAGTGTCAAATATATACTTATAAACACGGGTATTTACAGTTCTTAAGTAAAATGAAATCATCATTATAAATAATCTAATCTGCAAGCAAGAGCTTTAGTTATTAACCAAGTGGACTACTCCACACCAGGACTAGAAAAATCTATCGAGCGTTGATCGCACGTAATGTTTTTGGTTCCTTTAGAGCTTCTGGCGGACTCGTCAAGATTTCTGCGAGCCATCCCAACACACAATATTAAGTCGAGAATAAGGGTTAAGGTTTGCTGCATCAGTCAACCATGAACGATGTAGAAGTTGGAACATATGTGAATCGGTCCAAGTTACCACATTGTTTAGGCACAGCAAGATGAATAACAAAGTAGCGAAGATCGTAAAGACATCGACGTTTAGGAACAAAGAATACTATTCAATGAAGAAGAATTAATTAGCGGGGAAGGTATTAAATGGACCCAACAAATACGAACGATGTTTCGAAGATAGGAATGGTCAAATATTAGAAACATGCGAATGTTATGTAAGTTTCACATCAATATAGTATAATAGAGAGGCTGTGCAATATACCTGTTCTTTGGCTGGCAGACGAACATTTCGCTTACACCGCGGGTGACACAATTCGACAAAAACCAAGTAAGCTTGTTGAATAAGTACAAGGAATTCGTCAGACACCATCAAAACATCAGAGGTAGTGAAACTTCAAAAACAAGTGGAGTGATTGACACGCTCAACCACTCAACACCCTATATTTTGGTTAGATGCCGACAGAGACTAGTTCTAAAACAACCTTCTTCAATTTAAAGGGGTAACAAAGCCCGGACTTGCTAGTATTCTTGCACAGATACCAAGTGAAAAATCTTTCCAATACACAACAGACACCATATGTCTCATAACAGATTTACGAGTAAGGAATCATAGCTGTACAAATCACCAATGTGAAATAAACATAATGATGTCGTAATAGTGGCATAGCAATAATAATAATAATATAGTGTTAATAATAACATACAGTAATAGTAACAATGTGTGAACTCTGAAAATGTTAGTTAAAAAATATATGATTGCATGTTATAGAATATTATTTTGCTTCCAACAATTCCTATTACTATTCAATTCGCTGATTTTCGCAACTACCTATTAGCTCTAATAGTCAATCAAAACCTTACTTCATACCACAATATTTATTGTATGATATTTTATCGAATCCTATACACATTCCTAACATCAAAGCTGTTTCTCATTAGCTATATGCCAGAAGCAAACTATGAAATACGCCAAACATGTAGTCTCTGTAACTGTGAATAAGTCATTTAAACACTCAAATTACAACTAAAGGGTTGAAGTTTAAAATGGGCTCCGCCAAAACATGTTTACTAAACTAGATAATGCAGTTAGTTCAACGAATACAGATCCAACTAACACAGATTCACGAACCTGACCATACTATTTTAATTAACTGCGATTGCCAATATAATTAACTACCCTATTACAATATTTACTACTTTTAGCTTAATCAACTTTGTCAACGCTATTCATTACACTTCCTCTAGTCGCTTTAAACGATGAAATTATGAATTAATGAGTCAAACACTCGTGTAAATTTTATTATATCTACTTTAGTTAGGACAAACCTTGTTCGTATTATCTTGGGGACACGAAGTGTAACTTACAGTAAACTTACAGTCATGATTGATCAACTACGAGTAGTATTTCTGAATTCTGATGAATAACTCACCTATTATCACTAACATCGCTAATCAACATGGTAAGTATCAAGACAAATGGGTAAGTACATGGTTTAACATTAACTACAAACTTATAGCGTAGTCCGCTAGTGACCTTAGTAACATTTTGTTGTAGTATGAACTAAAAACAGCGCCATTAAACTGTATTTGAGCTTTAGTGCTTAATACATTCATAAAACCTAGCAATACCTTAGTAACTAAAGCACTTGGAACCCCTTCAGTGGGTCTTGAGTTCAAACACTGGTTTACCTACTTCGATCTATATAGCGGGATAATTTGATTAGGCTTCGTACAATGTGGTTCGAAGACGAGAATATAAACTGATACAAGCTCATTAAAGTAACAATAATACTTATTTGGCTTGAAATCCCTTGAACGATTCAAAAAAACTATCGTATATCTTCTGCAATTTATATAATGAGTTGTATCTAATTGGAAAGTGACTTGGAGAATCTACCTCATGTTAAACGTAGCAATCATTTGAGTGTAAAGGAGAATACTATCAAGTATATTAATACCTTCTGCCGTTTTTTTCACATGAGTAACTTACACTAATTATTCTTGGATTTTTTTCCTTAGCACTATATGCTGACGTGAGATATATAACCTCATACCAAAAGAATAAGAACTTCATAATCACTGAGGGTATACGCAATTTAAGCAGAGGTTCTGGTGGTGCTAAAAGATCGAGATAATAACATTGACACAAAAATTGGTAGTCATTTATTTTTGCAATTTAATTTGTAACAAAAATCTAGGGGATAATGCACTGACTCAGACTGTTGCTGGGTTAATGTATAAAGTAACACTAGAATAAGCACTAAACAAGCACAACAGGGTATACCATATACAAAAACAAAATGAAACTCGTTTTACTTAGAAAAGCGCTAACCTTCCGACCAACAGCACCATTTGAACGTTTTGGAGGAGGAGGTTCGAATATTCTTTGTTGAAGATTCGGTGGGAGTGTTGAATAAAGAGGAATGCAACGAAGTTCGCCAACATCTGGGCCCAAACCGTCTACTTCTCTTTGGATACGTTTGCATGCTTCTTCAATCTCTTCTTGTCCCGTCAAAAATAGTAATATGTCACCTTCGATCTCTTCACACATATGGATCTGAATTACAGTACGGATAGCTGCTTCGAGATAATCACGCTCTGGTTCTGGAGTATAAAATATTTCCACTGGATGAGTTCTACCCGGCACGGTCATAAGAGGTGCTTTGTGAAAGTAATCCTGGGTCATTTCGAAAAGGGAAGAAGTAGATGGCTTCATCCAAGTCCAAATAAAATGTGATACAACTAGGATACAATTAACTAAACAAATGCTTTTAAGATCTATTCATCAAACAGATAAGAACTATATACTAACTTGAAATTTTCCAGCATCCAGAGTTGCGCTCATGACAACTATTTTTAAATCTAGTCTTTGTTTGGTGATTTCTTTTAGTAAACCCATCAAAATATCAGTAGCCAAGGTCCTTTCATGGGCCTCATCCAAAAGAATAACACCATATGTCTCGAGCAGAGGATCAGACATGCCTTCACGTAATAGCATACCATCAGTCATGTACCTAAGGCAATCATATAATGAAAATGGGTTAAAACGTTACTTCATCACAGTCCTGGAGGAAGTGCAGTCTTCAAATCGAATACTATATCCCACTTCTTGACCAAGTTCGACATCCATTTCCTCGGAAACACGTTGAGCAACTGACATAGCTGCTACCCGTCTAGGTTGAGTGCATGCCACTGCCTTTTTGGTAGGATACCGTCCAGTTACCCATTCTAGACACCACTGGGGAATTTGTGTCGTTTTCCCAGAGCCAGTTTCGCCGACTAAAACAGTGACTTGATTCTCCGATAACGTCTGAAAAAAGTTTTCTTTGTATTCCCATACGGGCAGTTTCACACGCTTCCGAAGAAGTTCAAAGTATTTGGTACTAAACGATTTGCCTAAAACAATAAATGAATTGACCATCAGATTTCTTGTAATTACTTTGTCAGTTTTTTTTTCAATAGATATTATGTAATCGACAATATGCCAATCCACTCATTTATCATTTGCATACTTTCAAAACTATAATTACCCTATTCACTTTCTCGCCTTAATTGTCTTGTTAATTAGTCGTAATTAAGAAAGGACTAAAGGAACGAAGAAATTTCCTTTCAATTAGTTTTTTCCAAAGCTCTACACTAATATATATATATATATATGCCTAAATGGAAACACTTTTTATGATAATGACTTTAGATTCAGTTTGTGAATTTTAAGACTACTATTCAGAAGTATTTGTGACTAAGCCAAAGACCAAGAGTAATAAACTTGAAAAAACTACACCAGTTTTAGACTTTATTGTTGATCTGCTGACCAAGTCCTAATCTTTCGATAAATTATCGGACATCGGTTTACCGACAAATATATTTAGATTTACCAGCTAAAACGAAGTGCCTGACTGTAAATTGAAGTCATGTCAGTACATGAAGTATTTGACTGTTGGTCTAAGCCATGTTGGTAGATGCAGATTACCTAGTTGGGGTCTGTTTGATGCTCGCAATGAATGGTTGGAGACACTAGGCGACATGGGTTAAAATCGATCACAGTAGTGCAAGTATATTCACTCTTTACCTTCATCTGGACCTTAAATTCTATTATTCTTTTCTACACACCTTTACTTTCCCCTTTTGTATTCTGTTATTGTGTTACCTCTGTAATCTCATAGTGCTAATGTGGTATGGCAACTTGAACCTATGGGCGTATGTGCCCGGTTCTATGTTGCTGATGAACAAATGTGTCAAAATCATCAGGCTGTGGATGAATAAATAAAAATGTCGAACAGGATGATCATTTCGCTTATCTTGGAAGTTTCATGAGCGTGGCGTAGGCACGGTATTTATTTATCTATATTACATTACAACTTTGAAACTTAAAGTATAAAGGTAGATGTGAGTAGATTATAAAACAAGCAGGAACTAATCCTGATAGGTTTCTAATTCATTAGCAAGTGAGTAGCCCATAAAACACATACTTCAATGTTCAGTGATTACAAGCAATTATGTTTATTGTTGTTTAGTACTTTGTATATAAGGGAGTTATTTTTCTAGAGAAAAGATCAATACAGTTGATTAATTGTACTATTTGATAATAGTTGTAAACCGTCAACTAAGGTGTTACACATGCTGTCGTACAATGGAGATTAGAATAACAGCATGCAAGTAAAAAGTCAATGGTAATCCAACTAAGTAAATGACTTAATTTGGGTGGTTTCGGGGAATTCAGACAATGTAATTGAGACCTGTGCAAAAGTCGCAATCTATGGCCAGGGAACACTTATGTAAGTTTTGAACAAAAGTAGGACAGATCAAGTTGAAGAGGGAAGCTAAAATGGGTAAGTAATAGTTATTATAAATAATATAAGTTGTAATGTCGGCGTAAGGTTTAATTAAAGTATAAGTACATTCGAATTAACGCAATACAAGATTAAAACAATACGACAGACTACCGTAAAAAAAAATTCCAAAAAAGCAAAACTGACCGTTGTAAGGATTTGTTTTCGCTGCAAACGGAGAAGCATTTGGAGCATTATGTTTGAATTTGGCATGATCGTCTGGAGAACGTGAGCGGTCACGAGTGTGGTTATCTGGTCCATCGGAAAATCTAATGACAATTATGAAAAAAGAAGTGCTAATAATGTCAACTAGGCAGGAGAAAAATGCTAATGAAACAAGTACCCTATTATCATTATTGATTCATTGATTTGCACCATCTCTAGGATCTCAATCAAGAAGTGGATCGATAGATGCCAGTCACATATAGCATTCTTTCATTCTGCGGTATTATTTCATTAACTGCCCGACTGTAGCTGCTACCTTGATGTGGTGGTCGGGCTTGCCTATCGTGATGACCCTACCGAGCTATACTGAGCTAGAAGGCATGTTCCTCTAGGTCCTACCATACCAAGCAGATCTGTTGGAGTACGACAAGACTAAAGGCAGCAACCTAAGATTTGAGGGCAAAGTCGTACTGTTGACTGCAATGGGGTGTGACAGCAGTAAGATGTTTCCCTAGGACAACCAGCATCTGCAGTGATGATGCCTTCTTAACGGAAAGGAGTTAGAAAAGGTCTATCCTAAAAGTGTCACACCTCACTTTACTCCATGGAGTTCCATCTCCAGCAGTAAGGCCTTCTAAAGGACTAAGCTAGCACTTCAAAAATTCCCCATAACAAGGTCGTGCGTGATCGGTCTCAAGCAGCTGTGTCTTGGGCTCTGCGATCATGCTCCCAGGTCACTATAACCAATGCCAACCCAGCTTCCTTTTCAGGTACCTCACGAATCAATATCCATCCATGGAGTGGGCAGCCGGGAAGTGACAACCACCTTCGGACCTCTAACAGCACACGAGATTTCATTAACTGACCACCTCTACGCTTCTCCCAATCAGTTCGTGTCAAAAAATAGCGCAGGATATAGAACCCGCTGGGATGATATCCATAAAGGATGACCAGGTTAAGATGGTAACATAAACTGAGTTGACATCATTGGGTTTGAACACACGATGCTGAAACTCAGCATTACTGACATGTTTCCACCGGGCGAGTAATTCTCTAGAGAAGACAATAACCAGAAAGAAAAACGCTGAATATATTCAGCTCAGAGAGGACAGATTTCGCAAGCAAAGAGCATAGCTACTCTCATTAAATTGTAAACCGAAGTATTTTACTATACAAACACATCACGAAAGCGCCAAATATGAGCAAGTTAGGTTCTTATCATGCGGGGATCGATGTCATGTGACATTTCACCACCAACACACATGACTACTCGGACATACGAACTTTTCCACTACCTCTAAATGCTCACTACAAATAGTGAGGGCAGGTACACACACCTGCCACGCTTGAAGTACTTTGCATTTCGAACGTGCTAAATACATACCATGTGTGCAGACAATAGTTGCCAACCGATTAAGAGTTATTTGGATGGCTTTTGATATCACAGTTAACCAAAATCATCCACATACTCGAAATCGAGAAGCTATTTTCCAGGTAATAAATCGACACCACTAACGAACATTTAGTTTAGAATTGTTTTTAGAATGTCGGCGATTACAAAGTTGAAGAGGAATGGTGAGATTGAGCAACACTGCCTAAGTGGGAAAAAGTGGTTTTATGTCCTCACTTCGCCACCATCCTTGTAGAGCTGGGGGTGTCGTCTGGCCAGTTTAATCTCTACGATTTACAAGCTGGAGTTCTTTGCTGATTTCCTGTACGTTAGGCGGATTAGTCATCATCAGCTAGAGGTCAAGACAACCTGGCCGGGGTTGTCAGGGTAACAGACTAGTTGAACTGACCCTCGAAGAACTAAGTTTATTGTCTAAGACGATCTTGGATTTTAGTGATTGGCATACCACCAGCTCTACATACTGATTCACTGACACCAGATTTCTAGTTATCAGTGTCCCGGACGAGTTACGAGAACTTCCGGTAATTACCAGATACAGTTACTACCTCCAACTCTTTGACATGCTCAAATCTCCAGGCGTCTCAGTCCACATGCAAGCTTTTACGATTTTCCAACGGGGTCTTCCAATTCTCTCTCTCTCCATGTCCACAGGCCCGGTTTAAGGGCCAGATCCCCCCACTTTAGTAAACAACACCCTTCCACCGGAGACAGTGGGTAGAACTTGGCAGAAGCACCCTGAGAAGGATAGGACTATCCCCCTTAGGCCGTATTCCTACAAAGTTGGAATGTCAACAGTATTACTTGTGTAAATTGTTTTCTGAATCTATTTGTCCTTAATAAAACGAAGTACAAAATAAATAGGACACTCGATGAGGAATGTGAAGCCAAAAAATTGCTTAAGTGTTCAGCTCTGAATCACGATTTATTTCCTAATGAGTAGAAAAGCTAGTTATAAGTAAAAGTTTCTTATAAAGAGAGTAGGAAGATCACGTTAACGATTCAGGCAGTGAAGTTGAGGCAGCTGACTCCCTAGCTTCTGTAGTGCAAACAAAATCAGTTTTAGTACACTGAACGAAAAGATTCAAGTAGATAACTAGGTTAAACAACATGGACTAGATAGCACCGAAGTAACTGGTAACAACTTTTACCGCGTTTAAGTTCGTTTAACCTGCTATAACACCCTAGTTAGTAAAAAACAAGACTCAACTCCAGCAGCTCTCAGAATTCAGGTATATGCTCAATTGGTTACTACCTAGATTTAAATGAGTATAAATTATATTTCCACGACTATGTATTATATAATGGTAACTTATACTAGATACAATAGTTGACCTGAAAGCGTTACAGTGGGCTGGTACAATGTTACCAAGTATAAAATAGTTTAGTTTTGAGACATATTCATTCCATTATTGATGCTACTTAATTGTACAAGCCAGTAGAACTGTATTTAGACTATGAAAGCTGAATGCTTTAAGCACCAGATGACCACCAAGCAAAATTTTATATATCAATGAAATACACAATAAGTATTTCAAACTGCTGGGAGATGTCCGATTTTAGTAACGATCGAGAAACATAAGAGCTACTAAACACTGAACTTGAAGATGCTTTTTGGGAAATTCCCATCTAGCCATGCTAAAAGTAACACCTGTCTGCACTAGGCGGTAATGTTGAGCTTATCATAAAGTCAAGGTGGACGATACATTGGGTACTAGGATAATAACAAATCTTTACATAATGTTTACAAGTCTATCACTTACATAGGTCTTCATTCACCCAACAGTCATTGCAGTATTTACTGACCACATTAACGCAAACTTTATTGTGAAAGATAATACTCTTTCAGACTTATGTGGTTACTGAAACTAAACTATGAAGCACAACGCGTCTAACAGCAGGCACTTTCTTCAGCGTGATTAACATCGGAATTCCGAACTGTCTGGTTTAGTCCTAGCAACACTGCCGGTCAATTTCAGAGAAATTATATACCCAAACGACTTATAATAGCTCCTCACACATGCACCAAAAGTCATGTTAATGCATGAATCGCAAATCTAAGTTTTTGCCTGGTAGCATTTTGTGAACTGACTTGTGCACAAACATTTATTAATAGCTATGGGATAATAAATAAATGACACACGCTTAGTAAAAACCAAGTGAAAACTGTGTTGTCCTATGGCACTAATGTGATTTCTTTTGTAAGTGCACACAGTTATCAAGGAACATTTCAAATATGTTCAGTCAGGACTAAGAATGTGCACATGTTGGAAATATAAAATGAGATGAATAACGCACCAAAGAAACGCCATATACTGTAGTTCAAAGATGCACTGGATAATTACCTTGACCTTCTCGGCTTAGATTCTCCGATGTCAATCCTGTGCCTTGAGGACATTACTGCGTCAGTACTGAAAGCGCGGCACTCTAAATAATGCAGTAAAACAATATCACTTTTGTCCTTAAAATGGAACATCAGTTGCTCAGTATTATGCTATCAGAATGTATTTAGGCTTACGTTAAGTTTCAGTCTGGTAGAGGCAGAAAGTTGGATGGCTTGTGTTAGTCCTGGTAATGTGAATTACTCATACGATCTACTTGTTATCAAATAAGTCAATAAATATGGTCGCAACCACATGCTGATGAACAGAGTTCCATCGATTGACTAATGTGCTGGGGACTTAGCTAAAAGATAATTAGTTCTAGGTTTTTTACTACTTTTAAAGTGTCGCCGTAAACTTCCTGTTCTGAAAAGTACAAGATCATGTGCAAGATCATATGGAAATGCTGATTTCGAATGATGAAAACTACTAACACTGCACTTGCACCATACTTTCAGTCATATATTCTTAATATGTATATACCATTAGTATTGTTTTGATGCGCCAATAATGCCTTTTATATCCTTGTACTTTTACACTTTTGTCATCTCTTCGCTTTTCCTTCCCCACTATTTCGAACTCAACTTTACTTGACAGAATTACCCAATTTTCACTCATTAGGACCTGTATCTGAGTGAAATGAGTTTTTTAGGTTTTGGAAGGTACATCAGTGGCTACATTGTTTCTAAAATTAAGGAGAAAAGAGTTATTCGTTGGAGTCGCCAGGATTTTGCTACTACGCCCAGATCCGCGTCTCAGGTAGAAGGAATAGAACCGAACCCAATAAGTGTATACACAGATAATGTATCCTGATTGTCTACAACTGGCATTCTACACTTACTGATATTATGAAAAGGTAAGTCGGTGGAAGTCTATCTATGCACTCTATCCAAGTCCTTCTGACGAATCATGATATCAGAGGAACCTTGAATCTTTCTCCAGATCTCAAGATCGTTTGCATACAGAATGGTTTGTGGCTCTAGGTTAGTAGGAATGTCATTTGTGAATAATTAGAAGAGAAATGGTTCAAGGGTGGAACTTTGTGGTACTCCGTTGTTCATTGTGAACCAACTAAGCAATACAAGGCGAACCCTGACTACTAGGCACCTGTCACATAGGTAGTACTTTAACCACTTAGATAGGCACCCACTAATACCCATGGATCGCAATTTGCAAAGAATTCGATAATCCGCTCTGTCGAAAGCTTTGGAGAAATCAAAAGAGGCAATAGGCATGGGATAGTTGTACTCTGCGGATAGTGTCCTACTATCCCACGCTATCAGAAGTTTAGTGTTGCAAGACCTGTCTTGATGGGTGCCAAGCTGAGATACAGATAGTAGGAAAGTGTTAAGAAAATGGTTAAGGAGACAATCGTTGGTATTTCTTTCCATGACCTTCGCTACTGTGGAAAGCAAAGAAATTCCATGATAGTTAGAAGCCTCCATTTTGTTGTCTCCATCATACCTCGGTATGATCACACCTTCCTTCCACTTAGTGAGTAGCATTTTGATAGCTTGGGAGCACTTGAAGAGGACGGAAGGGTTAGAAACATAGTCGATCCGTATATTCGCTGCAGACTTTGGTACGGAATTCATTTAAGCCAATAGACGCGTGAATTCAGACTTCACAGTATCTCTTTGACTATGTGGTGTTTGATCATCACAATACTCGGGCCGACGAGAAGAACCAGTTAATAGTCGACAAACGTTGTCGGGGTATAGGATAGAGAGTAGGTGGATCGAAATTCCTGACTAGTACGTTATCAACCTCTGGATGTGATGTGTCTTCTATCTCTGAGTCCCTAAAATAGTCTCATCTAATTAACTAAAGTCCAGATTACTTTTTCTCTACATATGGCTATATACTAGCTCATAAATACGTTCAATAGACCTCATCTGGGCAGTCTGAGTTTTTCATATCTTGCTTGATCTCGAAGGTGCATTTGTTGCACAGAACCCTGTACGATATCCAGTCCACTGGGTCAATAAAAAGTCGCTAATTGTTCCAGACAGAGTGTCTTATCCTGATGACATTTAGAATACTGGACATTAACCGAAGAGTGAACCTGGGTTTATTACGAGGTCCGTTAAGAAAGGTATGGGGATCAATAGACAGAAGGAAAACGTCTTAAATGGAACAACATATTTCGTCTATGTTGACGGGGTCTTGTACTCTCGGCCAGACAGTTCTCCCTTAACTCTATCGTTGTTCGAGTCGTGGTAGTTCATATATAAATTCTGCTACAATACTATTTCATCCTGAGTTGTGTTCTGTGAATTGGTCTTAAGGTTTAATCATTAATTTTTGCCTTAATAGACGGCTCAACTCAACACACCATTTGTTATATAATAGTGATCTTTCTACTTATTGCTCTAGTCGCTTCATCAACTCCGGTTTCGGTCGCTCATTGACGAATGATAAAATGTGTTGCATCTCTTGGAACATTATCTCCTGGCTCAAGCTTGCCACTCCTGTAAGTTGACTATAACCATATTAACTTCAATCGTGTGCAATGTACTTGTACTAACTGTTGATGCACCTCTTACACTCGACTATCAACAGTTTGTTCTGGTGTATTGAGGCTATTACGGCAATAGCAAGCATTTCAAGTTCAAATTTGCTATAAAGTTGTTAAAGACAGTTGGTCTATCCACTCTAGTTCTTCCGTATGACCTGGCTCGTCTCTCGTTGTATGAAAGCTTCGTGACTTATTGGAGTTGGATGAACTATTCATTTTGCCCAACCAAAACGTCATCTATCCATAGGAATAGGTTGTCTCTAATTTGGATATTGTGTCACTTGTGTAATTGTCAGTGAAACTAAACTTTACCGACGACCTTGAAGTACGTTTTGGCCAAAAAGAATGCACTGGTAGATATAATCATCATTTATTATGAAAAACGGTGAAATTCATACACTTGCATTTCGATTTTAGAGATACTGGAAATGTCCCTTTCATAATGTTCGGTCGTAAATTCCAAATTCCTACTAGTAATATTTAAGCAATTATTACTTACTTGTTCGGTTTTTACAGATCTTCCTCTATTATATTTTCGCTTTTTAACAGCTGTTTCATCTATTTCAACGATTCTTATGACGCCTCCCAGCTACAGATTTAAGCGTAACATGATTTCTGAGCACTTCTGAGCACTGCTGATACTTCGCTTGCTTCTGCAAGAGACGATTCCAGAGTAACAGGCAACTGCATAACCCATAATACAACTAACATGCAGGTTTGTCTTAGTGTCAGTCTAAGCATTCTAAAAAACTGCCTATTCTTTTTGATTTCTTTCGCCAATAACCATTACAACGAAAGATTACTCCATCTGGACTGTTTGAGGATTGTTTTTGAGTCATATTGAGGCCACAATCACAACGAATAAGTCTGCGAGCTATAGAGACTCATGATAAAGCATGCGCAACGAAGAATAGGCTTTCTGGATACCTTACTCCTAAATCACAGATAACACTTAGTTGACGAAATTTGTGTTCGTTAAGGTGTAAGTTGATCTTAGGGCCAGATTCTCGGAAATAGAGGTACCATGACATTTGTGTGGCTCAGCAAACCAATCTAAACTCAATAAGTTAAGATTATTGTTAACTTCATAGCATACTCCACCCAAAGTTATATCACTGATTATCCCTGAGCATACAATTTTATTGATAATCTCCAGGCAATTGCCTATTGCTCTTATAACAAGCTATTCTGTGGAGCACAGCACCGTTTCCAAATCTCAATGTTTTTCCAGAAATAATGGTAATATCAGAGGTTGCTTCAAGTTGAAGGCTGATCCCATGACCCTATATCTGAACAGAAACATACTTTCCAGCTTGTCTCTGGTGAATACTGAAAGTGACTCAGCTGGCTTACTGGATAAATGGAATCTTCTCCTGGAACGTGGACAAGTATGTGTGTCATTCTGCCTGCAAGAAGTTTTCTGTCCCAGCATGTCGCATTTGCTGCAGCGATAGTTCTTAAATGGGCAGGACTCGGCAAGGTGCTATGCACCATAGTTCCGGCATCTGGATGGGGTAATGATTTTTTTCCTATCAGCTGGTTTATCACAATAAATTGAACTGGCGGTTGCTGGAGTGATTTGGCAGAAACTTGTTTTTCAACGAACTGCATGAACTTCGACCTCACTGTGACCACCAGATTGGACGAGTTGGTCAGCTGTATATATTCTGCAACAATGTCTGCGAGAGATGTTAGTTCTTGATCAAGACGATGTAGCAATCGTGTGCGAATATCAGCAAACTTCTGTGGCTGCTGGATGAAGATGAAAATTAAGCATTTAGGTTGGTTTTCCGATGGATCATCCAATCTAAAATGTTCATATTCTATGTTTACAATACTAATTAGAGTTAGGAAATCGTCCGTCACATTAATTTTTAGCTTTAAGCAACGATATCTAATATTAAATAGAGATGAATTGTCATCAGTGTTGACTTAGAGTTGTGTAGGTCTCAGTGAATGTTCTACCACGCAGATTATGAGGTAAAATTAAGTGGCAGTACGTGTCGAATTCTGCTGTACCGAGCTTTCTGAGTAGTAGGAGGACTCTTCATGCACCGTCGTGAGAAACTAAATCACGCAAAAACAGGTATTCATACCTCCGGAAACATGTGTCAAAAGTAATGTCAACATATGGATAATAAAAAAATTCATTTATACTGTTAATACTTCCATCAGCTGGAGATGTACAGTTAGGAACAGGAACGGTCGATGACATTTAATGAATAGTATTGGAGCTTGGTCCATTCTGTTCACATTCACCCGTCATCAAGTAATATGTCTTGATGCCTATGTTATACTTGGTGAGTCGAAATCTAGAAATCTAAATTTTTGAGAAAGTGTTTACTTCCTCTAAGGGTTTTATTTTTCATCATCCAATGATGTCTGCACATAGCAAAATTACGACAGTATTATGCGTGCGGCACAACACGAACAAATTTTGGTATTTGTGATATCAGTGATTTAGTCTCCTCAGTTTTATCTAGCGGGATTTCAGGGATATTTTTGTTATTGTTACGGATGATAAGTTTGATATATTCGGCTGGGAAATCAAGAAGGTTACTCAGATTTCGACAAAGAACTGAAATAGTGGAATCAATATTTTGTAACGAGATGTGAATCCCACTGACTAATTAGAAATTCGGTCCATTTTCATGTTTTCCTGTTACTCCTGCACTTTATTGAATTTTTTGGTGTAGATCAAGAGTATTTGCTACTAATCAGTGATTGTTCATGTGGAACCTGGAACCGAAATAAGATCATAACTGACTGAAAAAATAAATCAGTAGTATTTCAAATTTAAGGGGCTGCTTTGTTAATATTCTTACTGATATTACAAATCACAGTAAAGCTGTCATGTATCTATGTAACCCACAAATGTGGAAGGAGTGACTCCAATGTTTCAGAGTCGTTATTTTTGAAAATGACACAAACAAGAAACGTATCTGGTGACAAACAAGCTGTAAAATTATTACCCACTTCCAAAAAATCAACTACAATAAAAGTACAGGTACCCTTATTCACACAGAGCAACAAAACCGGCGAACGTCTTAGCAACATAGGTTCCGTAAGTGGTGTTCCTGCAGTACCAATCGTAACAGGCAACCGAAAAGTAGTTATGAGTAATGTACTGGTTACAAATATTGTCTGGTTTCAACAAGACAAGGTGACTTATATGGACGTTGAAAGAAACCTTTCAAACTTCAGGATAACAGGGCCAGTTCGAAAATAACCAAGGAATTTTCTAAATGACCGAAGATGTCGTATGTGTTAAAAATCATTCAAATGGAACCCTATATAAAGTTGTGTCGTGCAATATGCTTATTTAGGTCACTTATTATCCAAACTTTAATTTAATGAATTAAAACTCCGTCTGGAACCATTTACACTTTTGTGTGACGACAACATAAAGGTCTAAATAAAAATTAATGGTGATGCTGATTAGCCTGATTTTCTCACTTTTTGAGATGAGTTAGTTAAATGATTTTAAATTTTAGAGTTGGTGAATAGCCCCACTAAGATTGAGCTAAGTAAGGAAATAATAATCGAAGATGCATAATCATTATTTCAAGTGGGAAAACAACGATCCAAAACTAACAGCAAGTCGTGGCTTGAAAACCATTGAACACTGAAACTAATCAGCGAGTAAACGATTTGAGAGACTATGGTCGTTTAGCAGAGCAGTCGATGGTGACGCGTTCATGATTTTATGCCCAACTTATGTAAGGCATCATCTTAAATATTGGTCGCAAACAGCGAGACCTTGTAATATAATAAATGCCTGCAAGTCTGAGCACGTTTAGGTAGTAAATAATAATAATAATAATAATTTATTCTCAAGTAGCAATTTGTACATGAGAGCATACCAGTTTACAGGCATGATCAGAATGATATTGTATAATCGTAACAGAGTTTTAGTAGAGTTATTGTTATGGAGTTGACGATATACAAAGGTATTAATTAATTAGGAAGCCAACGGTAGCTAGCTTCACAGTTTATAATGCTGCAGTATCAGAGGTATATTTTGTATTACAGAACACTTCCAGTAAACAACCGCGCGCTTTTTGTCCCTGGTGCTGTAATCTCAGGGAATAGCTGCGAGAGAGCAGGACGAACCATGGGGACTATCCAGAGACAGGATAAGGCTGGTATTTTAAAGTTTGGATAAGGCAGACAGTTTGTGTGGACTAGTCTTGAGCGGTGAGTTGTTGGTGCATTGATTGCGTTCCAGGCCAGCGTTTGGAGTAAGGTGCTTAAAGGAGATCAGTTCTTTGCCAGTTCAGACCATAGACTCGGGAAGACGGAAACATAGATTTTGCGATAGAAAGAAATAAATAAATTTGATTAGTGGTATCAAAATAATCAGTTTCAAACTAGAGTCTTCTTCCGTTTTTATGTTTTTTTTATTTACTACAACGTACACGATTTTAGTGTTAGCAGTTTTAGTACCCTAATAAGCCATTGTTTATTGATTCGAGGTTTAGTGGTAAGTCGTCGAAGATTTGATACAAGTCTTTTGATTTTAGATATTGGCAGATCAGGCGTTTGAATATTAGGATAGATTTGGTAGTGCGGATATTTTGAGGTAGTTTGTTCCAGAGTTTGCTGTAGAAGACGATAAAGAACTTACCGCGATGTTGTGTTTGGTATTTGTTGATAAGTAATGTTGCTTCGTAGTTCCGAAGTTCGTATCTAGGCATTTGGTTCCACATGGGAGAGAAACCCGAGAATGATATTTCGTTGATTACTTTATAGAAGAATATTAAGTTGTGTCGTAGTCGGCGACGACACAGGGGTTCTAAAGAGAGTGTTTCACATCTAGTCGTGCAGTCCATGTTTCCGTTAGTTGCCAGAATTCGACGTGTGAAACATCTTTGTACACTTTCGACGCGTTTTCTATCTATGCTATTCATACTCGAAAAGATAAATGAGCAGTACTCCAGTATAGGTCTTACACATATCTTAAACAGAGTAAGTTTAGCCTCCGTTGTATGGAAGTTTTTAAGAAGGAAGCCTGTTAATCTTCTAGTTTTAGAGATAATAGAGGAGGAATGTTCCATGAACTTTAGGTTGCCGGAATATTTAATACCCAAGTCGCTTGTTGATTGGAGTATTTGGACCTTTGACCCATTTAAATAAAACGAGGTATTGGGGTATGAGCGACTATACTAGGTAGAGTTATGGGTATGGTTGGGCTGGGTGGAGTACAAAGTCTAGGTGGTGGAGTACTACCACCAGAGTGCGTCTTAGACTTTGTTTTGGAAAGTTCATTTGGAGTGGTTAATTGTGACTCGGAATCTTTTATGTCTGAAACAACAGCACCGTAACGGTTGAGAGATCTACGTTGTAGAGGTGTTTTATCAGCAACTATTAGTATATTTTTGAAGTCACTGCCGGATCTAATAAAGTTTACTGATTTTATAAAACGCTTGCAATCTATGATGGATGCAAAGTGGAATAGAATTGGGCAGCTAGTCTGCCAGTCTTTTTTACGCAGTCTGTTACATTCGCATGGAATATGAGACATGCCACTAGCCTTTAGTAGGGTCGCTCTAACCTTTTTGAGTGGAAAATTCCCTGGAACATTGTAGACGATGGCTTTGTGAAGCGAGGTGAGTCGCTTTACAACTTCTGATGTAATAGAATCTAGGAATGTTTCAGCTCGCTTTGCCATATTTATTTCTATGTCTTCTTGCTTTCCAAGCAAATAGGTTAGCGGGGTTAGGTCACTTAGGATAGATTCTATTTTGGTAAATGCTAATTGTACTTCTTCAACTTTGTTTTTATAGTCAGCAATGTCACTATTTAGATCAGTCAGGTTGATAGCCTTGACAAGTGGTGTGCGATTGCCTATTATCAGCGGTTCAGTGGCAAATAGGTCATTAGAGGAAGATTCAGGGTTTTTGGGAGAACGGCTATCCAGCTTGGACCTTTTAGCCTTATTTCGAGCCATTTATAAATGGGAGGGTGAGATTTCAGTATGAAGTATGCTTTTATTAGGTAGTGGCAAATTTGTAACTAGGATTACAGCTGTTTGTATGAAAATGTGTTAGCTCGAATGACGTGATATACAATATATATTTAATGCGATATAATGTTTTATAGTACTATGGATAAGGCGGTTGGCCAATTTTGTCGCAAAGATCAAAATATATAAACCACGTGTAAAAAAGTAACAACCTTCGAACAGCGCGCTTGTGGTCACCTGGTAACAAGCCCTTGAAATCCTTCCTGTGGCTGACGCGTTGTGATACGGTAGTATTTTTTCTCGTTTCATCGCAAACTGAGAAGTGACAGTCCACAACGTCTCGAGTATCTTAAAGAGTCATTTACTTACTTACTTACTTACTTACTTACTTAGGCCCGTTACTCCTAATTTGGGTGTTGATAACACTTATTCTTTGCTCTCTTTAAAACTCACTATCTTAAATGTCATTGTCAAACGGCCTTAAGGCCACGATAGAATAAACTATGGGTGGGATTCGGGTTTTTTCCTGAAGTAGTCAGTAGCAAGGAACTTGAACAAGTAATTCTAACCCCATTAATGAACGCTTTAGAGATAAGTCGAATGTTATCTTAGAACAGTACTGTATTAACAGTATTGTATTAACTGGGTTTACCACTTTATTACTAAACTCTATAAACGTGATTTGATAAGTTATAAAGAGAGCCTAAGAGAAGTCCAATTATATACATATATTCTAAACTGTGAATACTTACTTACTTATGCCCGTTACTCCTCGCTGAGGAGCATAGGCCGCTCACCAGGGTTCTCCATTTAACTCTGTCCTCAGCAATCCTTTCCAATTGTTTCCAGTTGCTGCTCATCCTTTTAATGTCTGCCTCCAATTCTCGACGCAGCGTGTTCTCTGGCCTTCCTCTCTTCCGTTTACCAACAGGATTCCATGTTAATGCTTGTCTCGTGATAAAGTCTGATGGTTTGTGCAATGTATGTCCTATCCATTTCCAACGTCTTTTCCTAATTTCCTCTTCGGCTGGAAGTTGGTTTGTCCTCTCCCATAGTAAGCCGTTGCTGATGGTTTCCGGCCAACGGACATTCAGTATCTTTCGTAGGCAGTTGTTTATAAATACTTGTACCCTTCTGATGATGATTGCAGTAATTCTCCACGTTTAAGCTCCATATAGCAGGACTGTCTTCACGTTCGAATTGAAGAGTCTGACTTTGGAGTTGGTTGACAGTTATTTTGAGTCCCATATCTTCTTCAACCGTAGGAATCCAACCCTTAATTTTCCAATCCTTGCCTTTACATCTGCATCGGATCCTCCTTTTTCATCGATGATGCTCCCCAGGAACGTGTAAGTATCCACTTCTTCCAGAGTTTCTCCATCAAGTTTAATTGGTTTGGTGCTCCCTGTGTTGTATTTAAGAATCGTGCTCTTTCCCTTATGTATGTTCAAGCCTACTGATGCTGAAGTTGCTGCTACACTGGTTGTCTTTGCTTGCATTTGTTGGTGTGTATGTGCTAGAAGAGCTAGATCATCCTCGAAGTCCAAATCATCGAATTGCATCCTACTTGTCCATTGAATCCCGTACATTCCCTCAGATGTGGAGGTCTTCATGATCCAGTCAACCACTAGGAGGAAGAGAAAAGGTGAGAGCAGACAACCTTGTCTGACTTCGGTCCTTACTGAAAATGCATTTGTCAATTGTCCTCCATGCACAATTTTGCACTGTGTTCCGTCGTAAGAGTTCCGGATGATGTTGACGAGTTTCTCTGGTACGCCGTAGTGTCGAAGAAGTTTCCTTAGTGTTCTCCTATTTACACTGCCAAACTCTTTCTCCTAATCAATGAAGTTGATGTACAGTGACGAGTTTCGTTCAATTTATTGTCCAACGATGATCCGTAGTGTTGTGATTTGGTCTGCTCACAACCGATCAAAACGGAAACCAGACTGTTGATCTTGACGTTGAGCATCCACTGAATCTTTCATTCTGTTCAACAACACTCTGTTGAAGACCTTCCCTGGTACTTACAATAGTGTGATAGCTTTGTAGTTCTCACATTTGCTCAAATCTTCTTTCATTAGTATCTTGATGAAGTGTCCTTCCTTCCTGTCTGCCGGTACTTACTCGTCTGAATAAAACGAGGAGCATCCATGCTGTTACATCTATATCTGACTTCAATGCCTCAGCTGGTATATTGTCAGGTCCTGCTGCTTTCCCACTTTTGACTTATCTGATGGCCGTTTTGATTCATTTCATTGTTGGTGGAGTAACATCTATCCGAAGGTCTTTAAATGCTGCTACGATATCTGGTGGGTTCAGTGGAGCTGTGAATACTCACGCCTAGTATTTGTTTTTCCATTGTAAAATGTTTAAGCTGTTTTAGTAATGTTGTTCTCACGACATCACATTGAGAAAATAGGGGACATCAATAATTAGTTTTAATGTGCTACTTTATTGTACTAGCCGCCTCTGTGTGTTCGCGACAAAATGTATTCAGTCATTTACCGTATGAATAAGCTTGCAAACTTTATCGGTAAAGAAAGAGATGAATACAAACTAAAGTAACTAGCATTTTTTCTAAAATGTATTGTTTAAGGGCATCAATTTGTGCTGGAATAACTCACAAGAATAATCATTTTCTACAAGATATATCTAGTGAAAATTACAGTCATTCTTCAAGGCTTTCTCTGAACGAGAGCAGAATATTTTTTTCCTTAATGGTAAATTCTGATCGGTTAGTTCATGCTTCAGGTTGATGATGTGAAGTCAAATACAGTGATCTCTTATGACAATTTTTCTGAAAAATATAGTGGTGTTGTTGGCTTTTTAGCTCATATAAATTCCCATAACTTTCAGTTCACATTGAAGTGCACGGAACTCAGAGAACTTTATGCCATCTATGGCCATTTACTGGTGGCTATACATAAGCGCCTACTTAATGTCCAGCATTGTACATATAATCTTGTCAAATTCAAAAGACTTAGAGGAAAGATTGGTGACCTGCTGTTTGCAGAAAACAAAGAAGAATACACGTCTGTTAGTTTGACACCTAAATACTAGATTATTTTTATTTAGAACTGCTTTTCAGACAGTGAAGAGTTCCTTCAGCAGTATGTTTGTTTGGATAACGTAAACCTCTCGCTTTGTGAACTACTGACTCAGTGGAAAGACTATATGAATGTTTTGGTTTGTCTTCTCGATGATTTTTACTCGTCATCTGGCTTCGCTACTGCAAATATTATGATCATTCACTTCCAAAGATTATCAAATATTACCAAGTCTAAAGTATCACTGTCACAATTATATATGCAAGTTAGTTATGAGTTATGCATGCAATAACATATGTTTCAAAATCATCGATAAAGCATGCTGAATTGCATGGGGTGTTTTGCATTTGTATAATATAACTGATTATCTGGCTCAAATTCCTGTTTTATTGAAGTGTAGAAATCACACCTCTACCAGTTATCATCTCTTTTAAGTTACATTAATTTTAAATTTAATAGTGAATTAGCCTCGTAACACAATAGTTATTATCGCCAGCTTAATTTATAGGTTGAAAGCCTCACTCTTCAAATACTACTGAAAGATTAGTGTTGATATACTAAGCTCTAATGAAGTATTGAGGTAAATATTATCACTGGGTTTTGAATAAATTTTTTCAAACTCGTCAAGGCTATTATCGTTCAATACGTTTACACTGACCGTATATTAAGGGTTACACTAGTATCTTTATTTATTTTTATATTTAAATTTTCCTTAAATTGCTTGTTATTTTTTTAAATTAAATAGCTCTCAGTTACATTTAATTAAACATAAAAAGGACCTTCAGACTCACCGTCTTTAGTATTTTCTTGTCTAAAATAGATGTAATTTTATTAATTGATGTGCTTTTAATCTGACGGTGTTTTGATATTTTTCGTCACTTTACCGTAGAGTAACTCATATTAGTCTTTTTATAAACTTGTTCACTATATTGAGGGAATGTCGTATAGCTGTTTGCTTTATACCGTAAATGGTATATTTTTACTTCAAGAACCAAACGTTATGATTTCATTACGAAACAAAATGGGAAAGGTATTTAGTGCCAAATCAGACCGCACACTTTGTTATAGAAATGTAGTAAAGTAGCTCGTCTCATTTTTTTGCTAGGAATGCAGCGAACTGAGTAAATTCTTGAATTTTATCTTTACTTGTACAATTTAGTGGGAGTTAAGTTATCCAATGTCCCAGAATTCACATTAGTGGTAACATTACTTTTAGTTACACACAACATCGAGGAATAAAATATTTTGTTTATAAGCTATGTATGTAAGTGAAAAAAATGGAATAACTCTTGGTTCTGAAACGTAATTTTAATATTTGCGGTTGAAAAATAGTAAATTATTTCAAGTACAAACTCTTGGAGAGAGGAATGAGAATAACGAGTGTATGAAGATAGCAGAAGGATGTTATAACTAAGCTGAGCGATGGAATACATATTGTAAAATAATAAAATGGTTGAATTTTGTAATACAGTAGCATCTCTTCAACAACACTAATTTATTATCTCGTCTTTCTAGCCGGTCCCATCTACCTCGTGATTTACATTCATTTCGGATTACTAATCGGTTATCATGTGATTAACGCAACCACGATGTACCTTACTCACTTATTTTTAAAGTGACTAAAGGATTAAACCTTAGCGATGATGTGGCTTCATAATTTTTTCTAGTTTGCGCAATTAGCCTAGACATTCAACATGTGACAGTATTTGCCTGGAGCTTACAGTGTCACAAAGTTATTTCCCTAACACTACAATGACCAGTCTAAATAGCTCCAGCATATTCTGATGTCTTTCCTAAAAATTACAAAAAGTATAAAGTGTCGGAACTTATTATTGTGCTTAGTTTAGAAAATAAAAATCCCTACTACCCTTTTATTGGTTACATGTCATTTTAGAATCATACATTAGTTAAAAGTACGCCTTGTAAACAGTTAAAGTTGTCTCATTCAACTCTTGATTAAGGGTTGCCAAATAGTTATAGCTAGACATTACATACATATTAGAACAGTTTTAAATTTACATTACAAAACACTATTTAGATCTTTCTCTAGTAGATGGTCGTGTGTTATTAGTAAAGACAATTGCCTCTTATTATGATTCACTGCAGAAGGATGGATGAATAAAAATGGAGTTGTTTTGGTGTATTAGAGCATTTGAGTTACATTTTTACATCTGCATATATTTTCGGACAGATCAATACCGTTCAATCTGTTCCTAATTGTGGGAGTTCATCTTGTTAAAAGTACATTTTCAAGTGAGTCGATAACTATATTTTACGCGGTAGATAGTCCTTAACCTTTTTCCATGGAGACACTACTCCATACACTGTTAGCTAGCTTTTTGAAGATACAAAGTTAACTTTATTTTTTTGCATTTTAAATTTTCTAAAGTTTTCATATTATTTTTAGAAGGGACTAAGTCCCGCTGGTTCCAAAACAATTCAATTGCAAGAATTGCGTATTATCAATGAAACATTAAAGATATGGCTCAATATATCAAAACATTTTAAAAAAATTCAGTCAATTCTTTCAAATCAACTAAATTCTACTAACTTGAATGCTCAGAGTGAACCATCAGCTAGTGATAATTCAGGCGACCCATCTGATGAACAATTTCAAAGCTCAAAAACTATCGTTGGTGGAATTTTTGATTTAAGCTTTTTTGACTCCTTTTTGTTCTATGATCAATTAAATGAATACACCTGGGATACAAGGCGTCATTCATGTGGCTCACTGCATTGTCATAAACCTAAAAGTGAGCTAGTATTTTCCAACGATTTTTCACTTGATTGTTATTACATTATTTAAAAGGCTTTTGTGTCATGTAGACAATAAATTAAAAAGTTGACTATGGAAGTGTACAATTATCAGTGTATCGCAGGCATCTAAACAGAGCATACTTTGCTAATTTTCTAAACACAATAACTGATATGAAGTGAAAAATGTACCAGTGTAGACATCTTTTACTCTGAACCCTCTAGTTTTTTACAAGCAAACTGACAAATTTAAACTGACGGTCATGTTTCTCGTTTAGTTAGTTTATTGGTTATTCTGTCTAACATTTGAAAAAAATGATAAACATTTAGTTTTTTATTCATTGTAACACCAATAGTTTGACCAAATATTCATATTTCAACAAAGATATAACAGTAATAAAGATTAGTAAGTAAAAATCTGGTGTTGGATTAATTTGCATCAGTAAAATGTTTACACTTAAAACAATACGTAACAACTGGAATTAAACTTCACTTTTCTGCGTAGTTGTTTCAAACTGCTTACTAAATACAACGAGTTATTGTTTTTCTATTTGCTGTTTTAAAACACGTATACGTTTAAAGGGTTTGCATTTAGTATTATCTTAAACGGCCAAATTACTTAGACAACTGACATCGTGAATTATAAAGCGATTATGGGAACATAATCGTTCACTACTGCAACCTAGCATTAAAATAATCCGATATAATTTGGAACAATGATAATGATAGATGATTATAACTTTGAGGCAAATAGAAAAATAAAAGGTCGTTCAGTAGTATAGAATTGTTTTGAACTTTTTCCTCTATATTCTATGCAACCTTAATAATATACACCTGTTATACTGATCGTCTACAAATTTCTCATCAGTCTAAAAAGTTCAAAAATAAGTTAAACAGGACTTCATATGGCAGTAATGCCAAAATTTTATAACAGTGAACACTGGTTGCAAGTGCTTCGCACAGCATAGTAACTGTCTAAAATTGTTACGTTTTTTATGTTGATGAGAATAGGAGTAATGATAAATTACCATTATTAGTTTTAGAAACAAATATAATAAAGGGAGACAGTGGTTTTTTAAATTATATGCTAAGACCTAACGTGATGATGTAGTTTACATTTTTCGATAATTTCAACACATTACTTTTCAATCACTTATTAGTATTTTTTAAAAGTTAGGATTAGAGGTGTAGACAACAAGATCAAAAATCATGTTTCAAATTACAGTAACTATACACTGCATTCACAACCTAATCTATAAAATGATTAATTGGACTTGACTCATGACAAGAAATGTCAACACCTTATAACACCAAATATTGAAGGCTCAGTACATTAATTAAGTAATTGAAGTTCAGTAAATCAGATGAAATGACTTTCGATACATTTCTCATATGTCGTCATGAATAGTTTATTAGGATGTTATTTGTGCTATGGGAGAGATGAAACTCAATTAAGTAAATTACTGGAAAGGACAAAACAGTAATTAGACTGTAAGTTGTGACTAAACAGTATAAATTGATTCATACAAATGAAAAATACAAATAAATCCCTCATTTCTCTGGTCGTTTACATAATCCAAAATATATAAATTAGATTTACCTCAGTTCTCAATCTAAGATGCATATGAAAACAACTCCACACCGTCTTAACACAAAATTCTCAGGGCCATTCTTGGGATGCAAAGTAAACTCAACATTTGTTCTATGTGGTTCTCTTTGACACATTGAAATTTTCTAAGCTTCTTATAAAGCATACATGTGTTTTAAAAAGGTACAAGCGTTTTCTAACAATCTAACCATTTCAACAGATGAATGGGATTCTGACTGTCCCTATTAGTTAATACTTATCTAACACAATTTATGATTTATTGTAAGTAGCTCTGTATAAAATTTTGAGCTATCAAAGATTATGATAGACGATTCCCAAGGAGAAAAATAAAAATTTCATTCTGCTGCGAAGAACTTTAAATCCGTGAAACACCTGATACTTATTTTTTGATGCAGGTTTAACCGTCTACACAAAGTACGTCTTGTTGCTCTTTTCATGCCAGGTGTCTAGTTTTGTTATTCTTCAAATTATGTTAGCCCATTTCTATTGTTCTGCTCTTTAAACAGATCCCAACTCATTTTACCAAAGTGTTAGTGTATTATACAATCATTAAGTTAACAGTAATAAGTTTCAATGCATCCTTTTGGGTATTTTTGACTACTTTCTACGGATTAGTTAGTACTATTGAAGAACAAACCATTAAGGAAGAACACAATGCAATGTTATTTAAATAATCATTCTTTAATTTTAGGTGCACTGAAAAAATCAAGTGATGCATCAACAATCCAAGGTAAGATAAACATTCTTAACTTCAGACAGTTCTGTTATATTCTACCAAATGATTGGTAGTACATTTACACTTGATTTTCTTTAGTTTGTTAGACGGAAATTCGCGATACAAACTGGTTACTAATAAATAAATTAAAATATGTAACTTCACCATGATCTGACATTTGCTAAGGAAATATTGAAAACTTATTGGTATTTAGTTAGCATTTCACAATATCCAAATTATCCAAACTGAAAATCCGAATCGCAAGATTTCAACTCAGTGGTCTAGCATCATTAGGTTTGTCACTAGTTTCGACAGTTATGGTTTAAATTGGTTTAAGGTCACAAAGTGTACACCGTTATGAGATCTCAAAATAAAACTTTTTGGCTTACATTATTTGTAATCATTATTCATCTATTATAGAAATCCGAGTAATAAGCTTACAGGAATAAAGTAAGAAAGGATAATTTGATCTAACAACTCAACTTTTAAGTAAATGAGTAATAAGTGCATGCTAAAACTTAATGATGAAATATTTACAGCTATTTGAACACCATGTAAGCAAAATGATTATTTAGTGAGACTTATTATTTTAATAAACAGAAGCTTATTAATCTGTGAAGAAAATTCTTCATGACAAAAATGGGGTTTACATAATAACGATCATCGAATAGGTATCTTTGTATGCAACTAACTGCAAAATGAAAGTACTGACTAGATGTTTTGACTGCTAACCGTCACATCACCCCTTCTAAAATAAATTCGAATAGTCTACGTTATATCTTAACCTGGTCAGAAAAGATTTTTCATCAACTTTCAAGTAAATACGTCTTTTGTAGTTACTAGCTAAATCTAGATGACATTTAGTTAAAGTTTAATTCGGGGCTCGTTGGATAGATGTACCTGTTTTACAATATTGATGCTTACACTAGAACTTAAATTCACTCCATTATTTTCAAAAGTCACAACGTTCGCCACTAAGCTACTGAATTCAAACAACTACTTCAAATTATATGGACATATGGTGTTGAATACAAACTAGTTCTCTACTTGTCACGTAACATTTATGTTCTGTAACATAGTGCTTTCGATAATTTCTTTTTATATTTCGTCTTTCACTTTTAGATAAAATGAGTATTACAAATGAAACAGAAACAATTCTATGTGAACCAGTTTATATAATGAATAAATCTTTAATGAAATGTTTAATTCAATCAATGTTACATACTTTACAAGATTACACAAATCACTTACAATTTGGATGTGATCCAATGGTGATTAATATTATGAATAGTAGTAAAATGTATTTAACTCAATGTGAAAATAATCTAAATATTGAATATTACAATTGTTTAAATATCCTTTTACAAACACCAGTATTTGCTACATCAGTTCATGGACAACTATTCAGTTCATCCGATATAGGCCTAAGTAATTTTTGGTGTCATAAAAATCAAAATATACTTGATGAACAGTTCAATACTGGTTTCACGACACAAAATATGTTGTGTTTATGGAACGGTGCTGTTGGAACAGGAGCAGGTTTACCTTTGCCTAAAATTTATATTAGTAAGGTAAGTAATAATTTTTGATTTGAAATAATCACTTAATGATGAGATTGTTGTTGGTTCTTACTGATGTTTTATTTGAACAAAATTGATTAGAACTCTAGTTCCTTCATGTATTACACTGTCAGGCGATAGGATTAAAGGTACCTATATAAATAAATATTCCAAGATGTGACGACAATCAGATGTTTTTTCTCCTGAGACTGACATTTACAGTACTTCTAAATTATCACAAGAATTAGGATAACTCGACACTGAAAATGACCCATCCCGATTTGCTCCATGGATTTCCATTCCAGGCGGTGGTGTCTTCAAAATTACTCTGCCAACATATATAAAACTGCTGCCAAAATGGTCGTGCGTAACTGTTTTCAGGAGTCTGTGGTCAAGTTGTCCCCCTGTTGAAATCCCCTTCAACCCAGTTTTCGTCTTAGGTAACTTAAGAAGTAGGTGCTCTTTACGTCATGAGTAACTACAACGTAATGACCATTCTAAAAATCCTAACAGCACCTTAGGTATCACTTTTGATAACCACGTTTCCCCTTTATTTTGATTTAGTCTACGTAGTCGAGTTTGAATGGTTGAATTAGTAGGTACTATAAATACATGGCATTACAGACTATATTGTCCTACGATAAAAAATTATTAGCTAACTAATAAAGATCTAATGTAGTCTGTAGCTAAATCCTCTAGATCACTTTTACCTACTACCTACTGTGTGATTGTGTTATAATCAAAATGTCTTCTTGATGGAAGTTCTAATTCCCAACATCTGAGTACTATACTTAGCACTATCAACAATACAAATTCACTTGACTGTATATTTTGCTGACTACGACAACAAATTTTATGAAAATAAACATTTGTCAACCCAAAACTTTCAGCTTAGACAGCAATGTAATATCAACACCAACGGTGTCAACCAAAATTATTCATTAAAATAACTAAGTGTAATTTTATGAGTACAATTTTATTGTCGTTTTAAGTTACTGGATTGTGTTATCCATTTCTCTTTCTGTTCTTTTTCAATAAATAGTCTTTACAAACATTTATCGCATTCAATCTTGAAGTTCTTCTACCAGTGATCCTGAATTTATTACAAGTTGATATCAGTGATCAAGAATCCAAATCTCAGTTAAATAACCTATATTCAGAGGACAATTCACAGAAACCTGCTGATAGTTTGAATGAAACACAATCTTCAGATAATTTGAATGATGAGAACTTGCATTTATTGGTTTTTGAAGTGATTAATATTTTGGTTACTATTTTAAATGGACATGGACTAAACAAATCATCCAGTGATGATGGTGCTGACAATTCTACTTCTACTGAAATTAGTAGAAGTAACCATGATACTACGGAATTTATTGGTTTAACTGCACAATTAAGTGCAATTACATTGTCTGTTGATTGGGATTTAAATGGAATCGAAAGATTAGCTCTATGCATTTCAGATTGTTTAAGTCTACGTGCATTATGCAGCTTGTTAGCAACTATATTTCAAAATGAAAATGAATTCTCAGTTAAATCAAACAAGTTTAATGGTAAAGATAATGTGTAAGTTACACAAGTAATGATTACTTTGACAAAAACAGGTCGAACTCTATTACAGTATACATTTTTAAAATTCAACTGTCTTATCTGAACTGATTAGATAATAGTCATGTTATATCTCGTACTTGATAGCTTGACTAGCTGGAGACAACTTTAGCACTCGAAGGCCTTGAACTCTCCTAATCGTAAATTCAGGAGACGGAAGACAAGTAGACAGGAAACTTTATTCCAGTAAGATAGAGAGTGAGTTCTGTACAAAATAATCGCATATTTATAGTTTTCTGAAACAATAAAATCAGTGTTATAGTCTATCCAATCTGAAAAAAGAAGTTTTAATTATTATCCTAACAGAACGCGCTACGTCGATATTCTGAAAAATTCTGTCAATCAGTGGCCAGATGGAATGTCTCCGGTTCTTTTAAGGGTTCTGGAGGCTTCATTGAGGCTTATAGAAGCCGTCCCAACACCTCTTTTTTGAAAATAAATGATTATGAATAGGTCCCTTGCAAGTTATGTCCAAACAATAAACGTAGGCTTACTACTGACATCCAGTTGATGTAAAACTTATTGTATTTACATCCAAGTATGAGAGTTCTTAACTGTGTGCTCACTGGTTACAGGTGTTGAAATGGATTCCCTAATTTTTAGTAGAAAGTCATATATGGTGAAGGTCAAATATAACCCAGTTACATACCATTGGCAATAAATGGCTAATACGCTAAAGCTTGGATTAATTAAGAACCTAGGTCTGGGTAGAAGCGATAGTTGCTGTATTTATGTAATCTATCTACATTCATTTTAGTATTAATAAAGATTAGTCAACTGTTCAATAAACTACCTGTGGTGCTGGCTTATGCACTAGCAGATGCATCAATATGAGGCTTATCAAACTAGTCAAAATTTTAAAACATTGATAATACATCACTGAATATGTCTATTTCTTCAACTCACCTAATGCCCGGAGAATGTCGTCTGATACGTAATTAAGTTTTCAACATACTTTAAGGTTGTTTTTAACTCATTTCACTAAAGAAATTTGCAAATTGGAACGATTCTGTAACATGTAATATACCATATAACTTTACTTTTGCTCCTCCTAAGTGAGGTAAAATGAAATATCGATTAGTTCAGTGATTAAATTACTATTCATTCTCAAAATAATTTGTGAAAATAAATTATTGTGTTAAAAATTCACCACTGGTTGAAGAAGTATGTCCCCACCACAATCTGATACCAAATTCCACAGAATAAAGATTATGTCGATTTGATTTTGGAGTTATTTGTTTCTATCTCACACTTTCTAATAAATTAATTACTCTGACCAAGTCAAAGAATACTAGGAAGCTGATCTTCTTTAGTTTAAAATAGTCAGTCAGTTCATATCTGTGAGCTGTTGATTGAAATCATGCCTAATCCGCTCAAACTTTATAACAATTAAATGACTCCTTTGAGTTAATGTAACTGACTGTAGTAACTAAAATTTATTTCTTTAAATTTACTCATAATACGATTCAAAAATGCCTATAATTACTTAACGGGATCACAGTGTAATCGTATATTCTGATCGTAAGTTATAAGTGTCTACGAAAGATGTCATTCAATCGCATGGCCAGAGTTCAGTCGCAAAGGACAGTCAACAGATATCCAGGAGTAAATAATAACAACGACACCTAATCAAACAAATAATTATAAGGAAGATCATCATAACAAACTTATTTAACACTTGTGAAATATCTCCAAAACCCACTTTGATATGAAGTGGATGCTGATGATGTTGTCGAAAGTGACAATAAAAACGAATAAGGCACAACACCACTAGTTAATCAGCAATGTCAAATAATTGAAGTCAGCAATAATACGCGAAAAGTTAAATATCAATTATTAGTCAAATTTTGAGTTGATACAAACTAAAATGTGCTAAATTTAAATTAATCCCTAATGAACCTGAGGTTATTAATTTAAGTTGTAAGGAATGTTAATCAGTTATTTGACATGTATTACCAAACATGACTTATTCATTTTTCCTACCTACTTTATGTTCATTTTAACTTTTCCATTCTGTTCCTTTTCTATAGAACGTCCCTTTTCTTAAGATGTGTAAAAGAATACGATGTATCAATACGTTTACTAAGTGAACAAATTACCGATATCTGTTTAGTATGTTATTATAAGATTGGTTTTACAATTGAAGAAGATTTAAATTACTTTAATGAATGGAAATTATTATTACTACCATATCAGTTTAAATTACAGTTGAATCAGTCAACTTCAAAAAGTCAATCAGATATTGAACATTTAAGTAAACCAATTCAATCAATATGGTTTATTTTATCCAATATATGGTCAATATTAATTCAAACATGTCCCGGTGGTTTAACTAGACAGATTATGGCACATGTTAGTTCAAAAATTTTAGAGTCAGCTATACAACAACTTCATGTTAATAAGATGAATCCTAGTTTAGACCATTCTATGCAGATCCGGTAAGTATTCATGTAGTTGACGCTTTTAATGGCTCTAATGCTTATTACTTAATTATTAATATACTTGACTGTATAAAATAATTTGATGAATTTTTCAGCAACAATTCTAATCACGAAATATTCCTACTATTAGCATCTTAGGAAACTAAGGATCCCTGACATCTATATCTAAGTTGGGACTCAAGTAATTATGCACTTAACATCAAACAGTTTAGCGTGGGCATGTTCATATTCAATCACTGATTTTAGGTATTTTCTAATTAGTCATCTACCACAGTGAACATAACACCACAGAATCATGAGAAGTTAAAGTTATTAGTGTTTTTTGTCGTTATTTCTGATTTTTTAAATTATTTTAGCTGCTTTCATATCCCATATTCACTGCTGCTTCTGGATGAAATTGTAAGATGATTACTTCACGAAATGGCTCTGTTGTATGGGCAGGGCAATGGAATAAGGATGAACCAATGAGATGGTGTTTTTTCATCTCAAGGTCATTGAGTATAGTTTAGGTGACAATGTTGTTAATTTGAAGAGGAAGTTATCGTTAGCTATTTTCAAGAGGAAGGTTCTTAGAAAGTTCAAATATAGTCGGAGAGGCAGCATATACACAGTGTAGGTAGGTAGTATTTTTTTTTCAAGACCAACATTAGATATTTGAGATTTGGGATTAACAACTAGGAAAAGGATACTTTGTCAGGGTTTCTGACTGGAAAAATGTTACCTTAACTCCGATTATTAGGAAGTATGTCGAACGAGGAACAACAATTTGCACCGATGGTTTAAAGTCATACTAGTGTCTATAAAGCCTTGGATGCAGTCATCAGGTCGTCGTTCATAGCCGACACTTTGTGGATCTCTCAACAGAAACTCACACGAATAACATAGAAGCCGTGTGGTCTAGGTTGAAACATTATCTTCACAAATATAAAGGAACCCTTGAAAAAATGCTCTATAGCCTCATGGACGAGTACTTATACAGAAGTTACTTTGATTTTAAATGTTTACAACCCTTAGATAATCTCAAATCATTTATTAATCATGTGAAATTAATGTGTATATTTGAGTAATATATTGTTTTGAAAGATTTTTCTAATAATAATATTCCATCCTAAGCCGCTTTCTTATTGGTCGATTTTCGCTTAGCCAATGCCATGGTCGTCCCTGTTCTATAGTCCCGCAGTATTATGAAGGATGTCCGTATATAATTGATATCTCTTAGTTTGTTACGATTAGCTGAGTATGGTTCTAATGGTCATTTAGTTCAGTGGCTCGTGACATTGTTAAACACGGTTTTGAATGAAATCCAGGTGCGATCCCGCTGTGGAATAATTTGTGATATTTTTCCATAAACCATTTAACTACTTACAAGTAATGTCTGAATTACTACTCTTTAATCCACTCTTCCTATACTTAACATTTTGTTCATATAGCATGCCAACAATGATTTTGGATTCACTAATCTTAAAGCACTTTGTCAAAGAAATATACTAATCTTTTATAAGTCATTGAGTCCACATTAATATGAATTATACTTTATTTTGTAAATGACAATCCCAAATTCATAGACTGTAATCTAATTTAGAAAAGATATATCTGCTTTAGCCTGCGCTATTGACTTCGGATTATTAATTTGGACTTGTAAATGTAGGACCCGATGAGAATCTACCGAAAAACTATTCTTCATTCATAATCGCGTCGATAATTCGAAATTTTTGAACAGTTTAAATGACGTTTCTTGGACGATGTTACCAGTTTACTTTATCCACAAGCTACGTGAACTAGATTACAGTGATTTAAACGATGTACGAGTATATCCGTATTTGCTCCCCTGGAATCAAACTTACCAGCTGTATTCTAAGGAAATCGTGTTTATCGGAGTACACAAATCGCCTTTTACTAAGCAATTTATTATAGTTTAGTGCTTGATAATTGTATCATCCCATTCTGTGATACCAGACCATTCAGCATGAATCTGTTTAAACAGATGTGTTCCTGTCAAGTGAATGTGCTGACAGTAGCAGTCCACTATTCGATTTTCATTAATATTCTTCAGTGTGATTCATTTATTGGTATAGTATTATAATATAACGTCGAATTGATTCATTTACGCACAACTTAGAACCCGACGTGTATACATATGGGTCCAATTTGCCATACGACATTAACACGGAGAGATCAAATTCACAAGATTAACAAAATGGCATAATCCGATAGAAAGGAATAAAGCAAACAGAAGAATAATGGAGCTTAGGATCTAGCAGAACATAAACAATGGATACAGTTGCTCCACTCTGACCGATTTTGAGCCATGTCACCCGGCGTCTCCAACCACTGATCACAACTGTCACACGAACCCCAACCGAGTAACCAGAATCTACTAACATGTCTTCATCCAGTAGTCAAGGTCTTCATAGACTGATGCCATTTTTTGGTTTGATTATCCTCACCTCTCTTCCATTCTACTCTCACCTCGGCCAGCTAGATGAGGAAGACAGTGCCCATACATTTGAAGCACATGTCCCAGCTATCCTAGCTGATGAAGATTTTTGACCTCTTTGACTGATTTACCATGTTTTTCCTGTGCTCTGTATCTAAAACTAATGTTGCTTGTTTGTTCATTCCGTGATATACAGGTGATACTATGAAGATTTTTATGACCAAAGAAAAGGAGCCGATGTACTCCTTTTATTTTCATGGTCCATACTTCGCACTCATGTGTTAGAACAAAGCGAAGTAAGGTAAACTTGACCTTTCATTAAACCCGAATATCTTTTTTACACTACAAGTGACGTAGGTCGTTAAGAGTCAAACGATCTTTCAGAATCCGGGCTGAGATTTCCTTAGACACCGATCCACTGGAGGTGGTGAGACTTCCGAGATAAGCAAAGTGGTCAACCTACTCAACTACTTCATTCCCAATGACTAGGCTAGGCAGTGATGCAGACTAGCCCTGGGGTAACATTTTGCATTTAGATGGAGAAAAATGTATCCTGAATATGCTTGTAATGTTACTCAGAGTTCATGACACCCTATATATTTTCAAAGTCTTTATTGTATAAGTCTATATCGTCTCCGTAGTCTTTGTCGACAAGTTGGCTTCTTAGAAGGGGATCGATCCCTGAAAAGTTAATGGGAGAAAATGTGCTTTCTAAGAAGATATCTATAATGAAATTAAGTAAAATAATGAGATAAAAGGCAACCCTGAAAAACATTATTTGATTATATCTGACAGATAGTTTAAATAGTCGATTTATCGGCGAACAGATCTGTTAGTTACATTCTTACTCCCGTATGTATTATCAAATCTGGAATTTACATATACTATTTCATTTTAGAGATGAATTATGGTTTATTCTGGGTATTGCCAAATTTGCACTTTATCGATCGGCTGAAACAATATCAGAAGTATTGGGAATAGGTAACCTCACAGTTGAATTGAATACAATTCACACAACAGCTCTATTAGTTACTCAGATGCTACTATCATATTATGCCCCAAGAGATTTATGGGAAAAGTAAGTGGTTAATGCAGCAGTTTTACCTAAATAAATACTCAGAAATGATTTGTCCACTGATAGACAATAAAATTTTCTACTAATTTTTTTGTTATTTCCAGATGCCCCTGATAATTTACTAGAAACCTGATTTACCCCATCATATGTACTAGTAAAATTTAATTGTTAGCATAGTGTTACATACTGAATAAAAAAAAATCGCTTTGCAGCACACTGTTTGGATAAAAATTACAATGTGGTCAAAAGCCAAGAATTGAAGCATAACTGAAATAGTTGAACTGCCATTATTAGTATTGAAGTTTTTCTTTCCCAATGATAAATGACATCTAGCAAGTTAAAACAATAGTTCAGGATCAAATCAATTTTCAGGATATATCTAAAAAACTAACACCATCGACTCAACATCATGTTTTGTATACTAATACATTCTGTAAACATACACTGTTCATAGTTAATGATTTCACCTAGTCTGTCGTTATGGTAACTGATTCAAATAAATCAAATAAATTCCATTGTCGACACTTTAGTTATGTTCGTGGGAATATTTAGGTTTCGATAAGGTTGAAGTCTTAAAATGAAAGAATAAGAAATAACCCGTGGTTTCAGATAAATCTCTCTGACGAGACACAAATTAAACGAAATTCGTCCTGGATACCACTTCCAGAGCATAATCTAACTGTAATCGTACTTGTGATGTACCATTGCATCAAGGCGATCTATTTTAAATGCACATAAGACAATAGAGACTGGCCAATTTCAGTCCATAACGACAATGACAGAAATATACAAACACTTTTATAACCTGTAACCATGATTACCAAGGTTAGACTTAATAATTTCTAATAAAACGAGTATTGAATAAGTAGTTTGTAGAATTATGTGGTAAATTTGTAATAACCCATTTAGTAGAAATTAAAATTTCTGATGCTTCATGACTTAGTTTAAACTGCTTATTCATAGGATAATAAATAACCAAATTACACAAAAACGTATGTTTAAACAATACAGTCGAACAAATCTAAATCACGACAGTTAATACAACCGAATTACAAGTCTGATCGTGTTAAAGTCATGTCTTTATAGATCAAAGTGATCCACAGTAAAATATGTTTGTGCCTACTTTTGAATGTTTGTTGATTGTCAATAGATATGAAAAATGTGGTAAGTGAAGTGGGAAAAATTTGGCGATTAAGTGGTTATTTGCTACTGACTATATGAAAGTAGTAAATATAACCTCTGCCTAATGTTGTGTAGTGATATCATTTAAATTTGAAGAGACATCGATGGTCATATATTATAAATAATTTTCGTATTTGGATAAAGTTCATTTGTAAATAGTCTGAAGAAATGAAATTATTGAAAATTTCAACGTTTCTCTTCCACAGGATTATTGCAAAAATCTAAATTATCGAATAGAAATGTAAATAAGAGGTTAAATGTCACTATGATCGTTCAGTTGTAAGCAGACTATGAACATGTTACAGGAACCATTATGAGTAAATCAATCTGTAGAATGTCGTGGATAAGGAAATGTGAGCATATATGTAGTTTAAATGATGCAAAAACACCTGTACACATATAATTAAAATGTATTTGGATCTTTACGTTGATTCATCATGGACTGAAATTGATCGATCTTTGTTGCCATATGTGGATTCCGAGCAGCTTGTCTCGATATAACGATAGTTCACAAGTATTGCTTAAGTTGGATCGTTGATGGCAAGCGGGATCGAGGACGCACGTTTCGCCCTATTTGGGACTGATCAATTTCAGTCCATGACAAATCAACTGGAAGCTTCAAACATATTCTAATTATATATACATACCCGTTGCACAAGTGTTGCTGTCTGGACTCAGTAGCCTAGCGGTAGACGCAGTGACGTTTTTTGGCACGGAACGAACTGGGTTTGAGTCCCGGTGTAAACATCAACACTGGGATGCAAGTGCATCCACTTGACGCGTCCCAAATAGGACGAACCGCGAGCATCCTGGATCAGCTTGCCACTCAAAATCTAACTCAAACAATATTTGTACACATACATAGCCCAAAGCTGTGTACACGAAAAAAAAAGGCAATCTAAAGATTGACTTATCAAATCATGTAAGTTTGACTAAGAGTAAATGAATGTGGTGATAATTATAAGTCAAACAGTGGGTGTATTTTGTTACGGGTACCATAATTTAACTGCATAATTCACGTAAATAATTCTTAACGAAGTAAATAACTGTATGTAATGTAGTGTTAATGTGGCTAGTTATCAACGACAAATTTAATTGTAAAAGTTAACCAAATTATTGTGTTATCCTACGCAGTTCATAGCATTAGATAGTAATCAGATTTTGGAGTGCTAGATTATATCTGCATTCATTTATTAAGCACCAGTGGCCATGGTGCATTTAAAATTACTCTGTCTAACTTGTTTACATTATTGGGACTGGGCCATATAGGTAGAGCTTCGGCTGTTAATTTTTTCATTATGTGAACCAAAACCATTTTTAGGAGTTTTTGTTCCATCGAAGTTGATGCTATCCCGTTTCCATTGAATTTAATGCTATTGTCGACTTATTTTCAAGTGTTCTTCGATCTTCGGAGGATTTATGAATATACTTCAAACAGAGCATATGTTTCTTCACCTTTACGTTCAACTGTCACGATGTTTCTCCTACGTATATGGCATAACATTCATTACATTTGATCTCACAGACAGTTCGTTCGTTATTTTTGTTGGTGATCTATCCTTGATATTCACAATTGCATTATTCGTTTGGAAAAAAGACTCGAATACCATGCTTTTTTAAAATTCTTCTTAATTCTTCCAAGGTTCGGTTTCAGCGTGGTACAAGCACAGTGTCAATCCACTCCTTCGGTTGGACTCTCAGTATTTCTTTTCATCACTATTTTCCCTATGTATCGTTCTTACAACGCTCTTAGGGCGACTGCTAATCAATTATGTGGACATCAGGAAATTCAATTTAGTTCACTTGTCTTTCGTATTTCTATAAAATTTTCTTATTCATCTTTACAGTTGTTTAAAACTTGACTGACCAACTTGTAAACTTCACACAATAGTAAGTGGTTCGTACGATTCATTTACATATGACTTAAGTCTTAGAAGAGCTATAACTAGCTAACTAAGGCGTATTTGTCATTCTAGTAATTTATGACAATGGTTTCCTCAAACACTTTATAGAAAACTGACAGAGTTAAGGTACTTTGAATGAAAAATATAGAATGAAATTTTTCTACAATCTGATCCAGATAAATCGTGATGAATTCCATATTTTCTGTAATTTGAGCTCTAACATCTAAATCTAGGGCATTATGCCTTCTGATTAAAGTTGTTAATGATTGAGTGACTGATTGAATAGAATTTTAACTAGATACGTACAAAACATCACCTGTTTGTGATATAACTTATATAGTTCTATATGTCAATAGTTTTGATCAAAACCTTACAGTTTACCCACTCTGAAATATTTGATTAATCCAGTTATTCAAACTACCTCTAGAATATTTCATTTAAAATAGCGCTCAAACTTCCAAAGGTAGCTTAAATATGGTCTAGAAACAACTGTGGATGAAATGATTAAACAACAACGTTTTCTGTTGTAAAGCTAAATGGCTATAGTTTAAATTCAAAAAATATCTTTTTCTTTCTCAAAATTGTAGATATACTCTGCCGATGAATTCTAACTATTAAAAAAACATCGACTCAGGATATCCTGCCTACTAGCTTCATCTCTCTCTAACATCATAAAAATAGGAAATAGTGCATGCTATTTCGGATCTCTTAGAAAACTAACCATTCTCTAAGTTGATCTATGAAAAACGAATCATCATTAAGGACCAATCAAAAATGATACTAGTGACTGCTTAATGATCATTCAATATGATTCATTTTTATTTGTTGATCAGTGGTTTACCTGAGCTTAATCTCATGTAACAGTCATATCTTAAATTTAACTTACATATTTATACAACGTTTTTGTATTACAGACTTCATGAAGAAGGATTTTACAGTCAAATGACAAAATGTGACAATAAAACATTTGATTTCAGCTTATCTAATTGGTTGACGGCTGCCGATCCAACTTTATTCCATGATATTCCAATACATTTGATGTAAGTAAAACTACACTAATTAATGTCAACTGACTATTTATTTAAAGTACAAGTTTCTCAAATCGGTTTATTATCAGTAAATATTTACATTAATCATCAAACTTCCAATGAGCCTGTACTTTTATTTGGAAATGCTCCGATGTCGTGATTGTGAGTTTTATGAAATCATCATCAAAAGGAGATTAAACTGAATGACATTGTATGAACATTCATGACTGATTAGCTAACAAAAGTAAACCATATTAAACTTTACTAAGTCTAGATAGATTAAGTATTCAGGTTTACTGATTAGGAGACGATTAAATCAAATTTTACTCTAATTCATCTATCCATATTCCTTTGGTTGAACATGAGACCATGAGTCACAATGATTTGAATAGCTGGGGGTGTATTAGTTAATTGTTACCACATAAATCCCGGATACCTATTCAGTAATTAAACTATAGTACAGTGCATGTTTTGCAAATTTAATTCTTCTTTCAAATATATCAACTAGTCTGTACTTCGATATTCATTTCTTTACTTAGTGTTATTATCCGAGACCTAATTAAAAAAGCACAATCCCATCCAATTAGTTTTTTAAATTCACAGATAAACTATGTGTATCAATAGGTTACTATGTGGTTATGGCCTAGTTGCTGTATACTTCAATTTAGTAATCTATTTGATTGTTTAAAATACCTCTCATTATAATTGGAGAGTATGTAGAATACATAGTGACTGGTTCAGTGTATTAACAAAGCTTTATTAAAAACAAGTGGACAGTACTAAAAGTATTACTACTTATTAATAAAATATTCATTAAACTCCAAATCAATATAAACTGTAACCAAAAAAATATTGTCTGAGATAGATTGTGACTGATAGGCGGATTCCAGTACTCGTGTTCTGTCCTATTTAGGACTCGTCAGCCGGGTGTACCTACATCCCAGTGTTGATGTTTACACCGGGACTCGAGCCCAGTCTATTTTGTGCCAAACGCTGCCTCATTCAGTCCATAACAAATCCACATTAAGATCCAAACACAGTCGAATTACTACATAAACTTCAAATGTCGCATTTCTAGAATAAATCGAAAGGTAAATTAAATTTTCACAGTACATCGATAGTCCTATAAAATTTCATCTGTTATGTGATCGGCTTAATTTTAATAGTCTTTAAATGATCAGCTCACTAGTGATTAGCTTCAAGTTATTTCTGAAGTTTTAGTGAGTTGTGACTGGTGAAGTACAGACATATCAAAATTGAGATGGATGGTCGTTGTGCAACATTACAAACTGATTGGATTGGGAACTATACCATTAAATATCGATCCAAAAATGCAGGTCACCAAGCGTTCACCATGAGACCTGTAGGCACTGAGTTCGGTTCCCTGACAAATGTGGACTGCTGATGAGTCCCATACTAGAAAAAAAACAACTGTCCAATAGTCCCTGGTTTTGATTGGCACCCAGACAATGTCAATCTGTGGAGAACATAAACAACTAAATTTAATATCTATCTTCATAAAACCACTTCAATTCGGTCATTAGAAAGTCGAAATGAACTTTTTCTTCCCTCGAGTAACTTTTAAATTCTTATTACAATCTTTTGTGACCTACATAGTTAGAGCTAACTAATCCTTCATTTATTGGCTGACCATCATTTTGATATAAGCTATTCGTGAAATGTGATTAAACGAAGTTATAGGCCTTAAGAATGCTAGTTATTCTTATCCCTGCTGTTAGATTCACTGAAACAACGATCTTGACTATTGATTTATACTCTAAATCAAGTGAATTAACGACAAATACTAACTATAAATCTAATCAATCTATTCGAAACTCTTTCACTAATAACATTGCATTTTACAATAACTGAATCGTTTTACAATGCCACTGTACCATTTTCCACAAAACATTTTTATTTTTCCATCGATTTAGGTGTAATATTATTTGAAGACGTTCAAACTACCATTTTCCCCACTGCTAAACATTTTGAAAGGTTGTTTCACATGGGTTTAAACAAAGTAATGCTGCTTGTATGTTTTCCCTCCTTGTTATGAATAGTTTGTAAATTATCGTGATACCAATCATCAGAGGATTTGTCTAAAAATATAGTAGTTGTTGGCTATTTTCCTTCACTGCCTACCTCATGAAAGTGATAGGCAAACATATTATGATGCATTCATTTCGTATATGGTAGATGGAAAAATGGATGAAACAACTGAATTGGCAGCAAATTTATCACGATTTTAAGTGGTTAGTGTATACTACTACTACTACTAGTAGTAGTAGTAGTAGTAGTAGTAGTAGTAGTAGTAGTAGTAGTAGTAGTAGTGGTAGTGGTAGTGGTAGTAGTAGTAGTAGTAGTAGTAGTAGTAGTAGTATCACTTATTGCAAACTTGATAAATATGCCACTAGATAGAAGATTATCTTGATTATCTGACTTTAATTCGTGAATAACTTCAAAACTACATACTTTGTACTAATTTGTGAAAGGTTTTCTCGTTTTACATAAAGCGTCATTTTTATTCTTTTTATCAGAAAAGAACATCCTCGTCAAACAGAACTTGAGATAGAAATTGAATTATTTTCTGCTTCAGCTCATTTTGATCCAGTTAGAATAATTAGTGTAAGTTTGGAAAGTTTACAATAGAGACTCATTTCTGTTTGTCTGATAATATTGTAATGATAGATATCAGTAAACGGGCTATTTCTATCGTATTTACAAACATATGATAATGGTTGGGTTTCGCCGTAAGAATCAAGGTAATTTTCGTACCCGTTGTAAACATCTCTTAGAAACAGTGGTACACTACTTGCTAGTAGTTTAAAATATAATCCCGAACATTAAGGTACTATTGATGATTTACCCTAATACGATTAGCGAAGATGCATTCAATTAAGACAAACATATTATTTCTATAATGCAAAATGTTCCAAATTGTTTCTTTAATATCGGTTTAACGGTCAGAACAATTCCGGTGCCAAAGTTTTTTTTCAGGACGTTTTAAAATCATTTGGCCTTTCAATATAAAGAGTGAAGGAAAAAAGGAACATCTTAAATAAAGAATATGATTGGTACTGTTGATGACGAAGTTCTGTTGCTCAGGACGGAGATTTCCTAATCGTTGCATTTTCTTGGTTAAAATGTTTTGTTGCTTGGCTTTCATTGACTTCCTGCACAATATCATCTGGATATGCTTCGGAATGATTACATTGAAAGCTTCATAACCAAATAGTCCAGATCCGTGGGCACAAGAGATTCAAATGTATAATGTATACGAGAAACTTATTGTATGTGTTAAACTTTTGGCAAGTACTCAAATATGTTTACTGCTTGCTGCGAAACCAACATAATCTATTTTTGAATATTCTATAGACATTTTTGCATTTACGAAGATGGCGGTACGCTTTTAGTTGGAAATTTCAAACTTTTTCCAATTTCCCAGTGGCCTACTCGTCATGGCCTTATTCGCTTGGATTTTAGTCATTGTATTGCACGTATACTTCTGACTTTATTGAAACTTAAATACCATAAGAGTCCAGAGATTCTTTGACTTTACAAATAAATCGTTACTCTACAGCTACATGGCAGATATTCTTCGATTGGATCAAATTTGTTAGCTAAATATTTTTTAGAATTCTAGTGAGCGCATATCGTCAAGCTAACTTCTCAGTGTAGCACCTTCTACTACTATTCTTGGGCAGTTAACTCAGTCTATAAACACAACCGTTTTCCATTCATAAAAGCTCGGATATGACAGAAACTGTTATAGTATCCTCTGCGCATCAACCTAAAAGTGATCATCCATTGTTTACTAAAAGATCTGTCAGTAGTATATTTAAATTGTACTATAGATTTCTTTCAATTATTATAATTAATACATAACTTTACTTTTTCTTTATTTTATTTAACCAACATTAATATGATAGATCTTAGCTTCATGGAATTATAAATTGAGTCTTTTAATACTAGAATCAGTGTATGTTAATAGATCAGTTGATATTTTAACAATTAAAGAGGAACCCACAGCAAATCAACTGTTCACCTCTCTACTGCGCATACTGGATGCAATACCAGAATATGCAGACTTCTTAGGCAAAGTTGTGGATTTGGCTATAATTCCAAGGTAAGTTTATTGGTGAATACGAACTATTTTTATTATTTGTAGTGGTCACAGGTTTATCTCATTTGGGTGCCAAAAAGAATTGGAGGGTACTGGACACTTGTTTTACCTAACATTGGACTTCACAAAAGTGCTCACATGCGGCTTTTCGTTGATCATTACAATTCCTTTATTTTAAAAAAACAAAGTTTATGTTACTACATTATGGACGCATATGTTTTTTGAGTGGGTTAGCATTGATTGAATGCACTGATTATTTACCAAGTTGTGATCAGTATCATGCTTGTACAATCCTTGGTGATTACCATGTTTCATTCCCAGACAGTCCATCAATCTACTGAAGACTGAAAAAAACATCTTGTCGACGAGAGTCAGATAGCACGAAACCTAGGTGAAACAGCATCACCTACAAATTACTTCCAACTGCATAACACAGCTTTCATTACATTAAAAAAGTCCAGATTTCCTAAACATTACTTTTAAAAAAGGGAAATCTTAATAAACTCTGACTGTTAAAGAAAACCAATATTAAGATGTAAAGAAAATATCCTTAGATATCAATGAAGTTATTGTCTATGAACCCTATTTACTAATTAGTATATGAGTAGAAGAAAATTGTTTTTTACAGATAATTAAACGAAGAAGCATTTATCATCTATTTAGTCTCAGAATAGGTCGTACTATATAGCGATAGTATTGAAAATAAAGAACATCAGCCATTGAATTCCGATCCAGTGGTCGAATTATAAAACGCACATTGCGAACCTTGTTAATTTTAGTTATTTCTTACATGTGGTCAAAGAATATCTGATATCATTTTGCACTAAATTAGTAAGAAAATAATTTTTTCTAAGGATTCCTGATTTTTTATAGGTTTCTAAGAGATCTCAGTTTATTGATGAGTGACTATTGATTATATTTTGTTTGTAAGTATCAGATATATTGTGTAGTGAATGATAAAAACCAAAATGGAATTGTATACCCTAGATGTGACAATCCTAAAAATAGAAAACATGGTCTTCTATACCAATTCACTTTGATAACTAATCTTCAAACTAAAAATAAAATATTAATAATGAGTGTTATATCCGGATACTAAGGAAGAATAACGAACTTTTAAAATTTTTTTAAAACATTATTTCAATTATTTTAACCGTTGGTAATGTAGACATCTCATTTCTATTATTGTTACGTTCCTCTTACCCTATCCTCCCGTTTAGTATATTTGCTGTTAGTATATTGTCCCTTATTATGAACCACAGTTAATTAGTTGTGTACAAGTTACCCCTATTCACTGGCACAATCTCCTTTGTTCTGTATTATCGTAAAATTCTTAATTGGTTCCATGTGTGATCTGATTATATGTATATAGAAAGGAGTGTTTGAAGTACAATACGACTCTGACTCTGATTTCTGTCTGGTTGGCACATTCATCTTGTGTCCTTCATCCTGGTTCGGAGACTGGTAGTCGCTGAGCAGACGCGTACGGGCACTGACTGGTAGTCATCAAGGTCATGCACTTTATTTTGCTATACGACTGATGAACCCGACCACATATTAAAAAAATAACAATGAGTACTAATTTTCAGTGTATTAAACTGTACTAAACTGTATACTTCTGCTTGTGTAAATAATTTCTAATGGTTCTGTAATATTTCAGATTAGAAAACTGTAAATTATTTTGTCAAACACTACTAAACTATGAAGAATGGCCTATATGGTTTAATGCATTAATACAGCTAATGGCTGAACCACTTGAAAGGTAAGTTCAGTTCAATTAAATAATTATGTCATATCAATAGACGTTTTATTGTGTTTAAGTGAATCTCAGTACTTAGTAAATTAACAGTCTCAAGATGGACAATTCTAACAAAGTTGATGAAAGAGTTCAGTTCATAAAAATCTATTACCAGTTTGTTTCGTTTTATGATTGATTATTGCTTATTAAATAAAATGCTGTAATCAATCCATGTAAATATCCCAAACTTACAAAAGATCATTTATAGATAAAATTGTTCACAAGTAACATTTCAAACTGTGAAGTTGGGAGAAATGATTTTCAATAGCTCAGATTGTATCAGTTTATGTATGATTATAAATACAATTTACTAATGAGTGTTACCAGTTGTTAAACCAACTTTTAATCAACTAAAACCATGAAAGTATTCTGTTGTGAAAGACATCATCTTGATGTTTTGATATAGATTTTCCGTAAATGAATATCTCCAAGTAATTAATTATTGCTTCTTATCATAAGTTTTTGCTGAATGATTATCATATAACACGATCATACAATGTCAAAAAATCATGATGTGTTCTATTTCTTTATATCTCTGAAGATAATAAATATCTCTTGAGTTTGATGCATGCCAAATTAGAATACTTCATTTTTAGTCATATATATTCCCAATTTTTTTTCCGCTAAACTCCCATGAAGAAAATAAAGCTTGAAATTCATAAGATTTCAAGACAAAAATCGCGAATTTATTAAGGTTAAGAAAGAAACCCGTTAGATTCCGACTCACTGATAGAAAGATTAAGTGTTCACTGATTCCTGAATCCATAATGTCGTGAGGTCGCTTACTAGGATTAAACAATTATTAAATGCTTCCTGGCTTTAAATGGTCACTTTCCTACAGTCAGTCTGTTGTGTAAACGAAAAAAAAATATAAAACCTATTAAAAGTGGCACAACTACCTAATGTGCCTAAGATTACGTCTTCAAAGCTCAGAGATTTACTTACTAAACTTTTATTATCATTCTGGACATCATTCTGGATAAAAGGCAGCTGCAAACAGAATCTGTCTATTTGGATTGTTTATTAATATTATCATGTAACAATTGAAGTAATAGCTTTTTAAGATAATATTTAGTTACATGTAGCTGCTCAAGTAATGAATTTTAATAAAACTTACAAAATGTTTAAGGAAGTCGGGCATTCAGCTAGCATATTTCATAAGCCTGGGGAAAATTTCTACATTTTTCTCGATATTCCGTTCCCTCAGAGAAAAACATTTTAAGTTGGTAACAGATTTTATAAAAGTTCCACACCTCCCCTTTAAGAAGTCTACTTTTAATCTGCATCTCACTTTAATCCACATTCCCTGTGAAGTTACATTTCTCCCCACCCCCCTCACGCATAAAGTCTACGTACCTTCAAAGAGATTCTATGTGAACATATATGTCGACTGTACATTTATTCCTTAGAAACTACAAACAGAAAGTAACTAAATTGTCTGAAGTTTCGCGAAGAATGTAATTAAATACACTAATGTCGATCTATTTTCAGGAAATATTTTTATTCCTTAACATTAATTTGATTATAAAGGTTATTTTTCAACTAACAAATAAAATATTACAGCTTCATTCCCACGGTTTCCTTTATTGATTTGATGAGTGCAAGAATAAATAAGTGATTATAATGAAATGAATCTATTCACTGTTTAGAGATCGGCAAGTATAATCATGGTGGAAATTACTCTCAAGTAAGATTAATAAGACTGGAAATGCGTTCCACGTGAGTATAGTGTTTAAGTACAAATTCTAGAACAAGGAACAAAATAAATGATAAGTTCTATACAATAGAGGAAAGATCAGATTATTCACTCCTTAATGCATAACAACAATATACAGAACGAGGTTTATCTGAATTTTATTAGCTTGTCTGATCACTTACATGGTAGTGTATCACCAAACAGAAGGTATATACGGATACCTGAGAAATAATGAGTATTCACAGAAAGTGGGCAGCAAACACGAGAAAATTGGAGAAAAAAGATGGCAAGAAACTACTGTGAACGATAAATCTTGTTTCGCTAAACTCCAATTTAATGGTGATGATATTACAAGTACAATGATTAGAACACTAAAGTCTTCATCAATTAGAACATATTATTTTTCATAACTCACCATCTGTTTTAATGCAATACCTCCCTCTTTATGCACTCAAAGTTGCATATGTACCCTTCCCTGTTAATATTACTCTGATTTGTACACATAAACTTACATGCGTTTACCTGTACTCGATCCCATAAGTACATTCTCAGAGTCATTGACCGAAAGGTTTAAATGCCCGGAGTAAAGCTATAGCAAAATATCTGGTAGAAACTGGTACAACACTCGTTAATATAGCAACATTTGTTTTATAATACCATTTTTGGATGATTGATTACGTCATCTTCCAATTCATTCTTCCAATTTCATAGTTTTAGTTTTAACTGACTGATCTTAACTCATGCTACTCTTAATTACTTGTAGCTTTTTCTATTCAGCTATTCCATGAAGCAGTCGATTATTTTCTTTAACTGTAGTACTCCTTGTTACTAATTCAATTTTATAAAATATTCACTGACACATTTTTATTAACTTTACATGAATCTTCGTTGAACCATCTTTATGCATCTCAGTTTGATTTATAAAAATATGCTAACCTCCATATATGATTTCGATAACAAAAATATTATAGATCGTATGCACTGGATGAGAACCCAGTAAAATAGAATGAATTTATTTTATTTCACTCAATTGTTTATTCTTCCTCTCTTCAAACTAAATTATTAAACAGATATATATCGAAGGCTTTGAAAGGTTTCAAAATTTTGCCTTTAAGTATGAAGGTACATGGAAATAGTTGAATTCCAAGAATCCCTGAAATATTACACGTAATACGTTTAGTACAATAACACGTTCTTGTAATACAACCAAAAACTTACAACAGCATCATTTAAATGATCCCTGAAAATTTATGAGAACAAATGTTGAAATAGTTTCTCATCGATATCAACATATGCCATGAGAATAAAAATGGAAGCGTCTAAATTGATTAATGGCATTATATGTAATTTATGTTACCTCTCTCATCCCTGTAGTTAAACACAAATGTTAATATTTTAATGTCTACGGTAATTGCAAGACTAACTGCCCGTTAAGTATTAATCAGTAAATTGTGTTGTTAATGTGTATAGTTGAATGTAGTTTGAATGATTATGAGTTTCATTGTATAAGACATTGAACACGTTTAAAAGATTCTCGTTAATGTTGTTTTCATCATCAATCGTATCAGTGCATATTAGGATATCTTATCAAGTTATTTTATATCATTTCTGTTCTATAGGTAAATGGAAATTGAGATTAGAATGATCCAAACGATTAAAACATAGTTTTGTTCTCCTTTTTCTAGAGAAAGAACTTGATCACCTCATGTCCCTTGATAAATCCAGCATTGACTTATATCTTGTCTATATAATTTTTTTTATTGACTATAATGATCGAATGAATAGATGTTGACCGCATACACCTTAAACTACCACAATTTGCTTATCATTTTCTTATAGAATATGGATTCGATTCAAAGAATTAAAAGATCAGCGGTTAGAAGAGGATGAATCATTCCATGGTGACAAACTATTAGATCAATTAAATGAAAATCCCAAAGATGTATTTATTAAATATACACCAAAACGAAGAGCATACTGGGATGCTTTATTCCCATCTGGTCAAATGCCATGTGGTTGTCTATTACCTGAACCATTCAGTTTTAACCATATAAAACACTCTCATATATGCACATCAAATACTACTGATGTTAATCGTGATAGTAGTAGTAGATCAACATCTAGTTCAATGAAACAGCAATTAAAAATCACTTCTAAATTAGATTTAGAAGAAGAGATAGGCAATTATTCAAATTATTATCAAAAATGTGGATGTAGTCAAGAGGCATGGTTTGAATTAGCTAATGATATTATACGTCTACCAGTGATTAACTGTTCACCAGGTCTGCAATTAGCATTAACTAAAATTAATGATAACTTCATGATAAAAACAGAAAAGGAATCAGCAGAATATTTGGACAATAACAACAGTCATTCTTTTTATGGACAACATTTTGCAATACACTTAGTAGTAGTATATTTAAGTTACCGAATACATGAAGAGATTAAAACAAAATTACACAATAATGAGTATGAAAGTCAACAAAAGCCTGCTATTGAACAACTTCAATACTCAATATTATTGGAGTATTTGCAATCATTAGTGAATATAAACGAAGAAAATGAAGGTGAGACAACTTTCAATGATGCACTTATTCTTGTCAATAGTAGTAATAACCTAAAATATGAATGCATGCAATAAAGTCTTCATTTAGAAGGAACCTGTCACGATTCTAAGTAGGCTAAGAGTACCTTAATAATAATCGGCCCTGTTTATATCGTGAATACATTCTAATTGTTGACATCACAAACAAGGCAGTTTATTAAGTATTCGGATTTAAGCACAGCTTTTTGTGATGTCATATTAAGATGGCTAATATTTTTCGCAATGTCATCTAAAACACAAATTTTCTTGAGTTGGGTAATTCAGTTTTTACTTTGTCATCTAATGGTTAAAAACTCTTTGAGAATCCCAAAATCATGGATTGAATACCTGATGGAGTAGTAGACGACTACTCCTTGAGAGTTTTGCATCATAACTTAACAAGTATCCAAGTCTTCCTGAATTTCAGTGGTTACTTAACTAAGATTAGCTCGTGATATGAAATATTACATTCAACAATCTTTACGACACCTACTAGCAATAATGGTATAAACTTACTTGGAAAATCTTAAATTATCAGAAAATTGGCATTCATAACAAAAGCACTATGAATAAATCTTCAAAATCTGTAAGTTCGATTATGTAAACTATTTTTCTAAGATAAATCTGTAACAATTAACTTTAGATATTACTAGTAAAACCGTTAAGATATAAACAACAAATAATAGTATTAGGATAAACTTGTTTACCAATGTGCCCGTTGCACAAGTGTGACTGTCTCGACTAAGTAGTCTAGTGGTGAACGCGGTGGCGTTCTACACGAAACGGACTGAGTTCGAATCCCAGTGTGAACATCAACATTGGGATGCAAGTACATCCAGTCGATGAGTCCCAAATAGGACGAAACGCGCGTTCTGGATTCCACTTGCCAGTCACAATCCAACTTATATAACGAATAATAGGTTTTTTCATCCCACATTATCCTTGAACATACCTACCTGAATTTACTTTAAAAGTGCAATTCGAATTAGTTAAGTATATTTAAAGGGAGGAAACTTAACTTTCCTGCTTACCAAGTATAAATTCAATCAAGCAACCGTGGACCACACTTTAGGCATAAAAGCTGGTAGTGTGGTGGATACTACTTATAAGGTCATCAATAAGTAGTATCCACCACAGTAGTATTGTCAGGTTGATTATATCGAATCAGATAGAATGACGTTAAAACCTATGACCTAGTGATTGGATGTAAAACGCCTTAACGACTGAGCTACTCCTCTTTTGTACTTCCGATTAGGAACAAACTATTGATATTTATGAACTGTAGGTAAGTCTGGAATATATTTTTATTTTCCTGTTGATGTTGCTAAGGCCTGAAATAGATCAGCTTCTTATGCTGTACGCACAAGTAATATTAAAGTTGAATGCCACCGATATGTGGAATCCAGGATGCGAGTTTCGTTCTTTTTTGTGAGTCAGTTAGATACACCGCTATCCCGTTAATGATTTTGGGTCACCATGTAGACATAAAAAGCGAAATGCAGGTACATCCAGCTGGCCAATCATAATTTAGACGAATTGCTTATCCTGGATTCCACTTGACACACGTGATCAAGCTTTAATCATTGGATAAGACTGTTTAAAACTTCACGTTCTTAGTCGATCAAAACGTAGTAGGAAGCGAATACTAAACTACTACTGGTAATTTCTATTCAACTTTGTCTTTGAAATTTTCTGTGTTTTCTAAATCTACATTATAGAAATTTATGCATGCAAGAACCGCGTCAAATCATTTCTGTCTGATAGAAATGATGAAGGAAAGTTAGTTTTATATTTGTTAAATGAGTCCCTAATACGTTGCTTTTGTTGTCATGTACATTTTTGTTTAGTCTTTACAATTTTATATCAGTGAAAGTTAGCAAGATTCAAAAAGACAACAATTTACCTGACATATATTTTACCTCAAAATTGTATCATCTACCACATAGTTGAGTCATTACAGAGAGCACTTATGATACGAACTTTGTAGCTATTCCCTTAATTCTCATTGCTTTATGATTTCTGATTTGTAGATAAATATGTAAGGCTATAGTATGATTAAATGTTGCCGAGTATTTATCAGCTTCTTAAAAGTTCTTATGAATTACAATTGGGACCGTTTAAAGCTGTATAAGGAATCATTCCCTTTATTTGATGAGGACTTATAGATTATGCTGCTTACATAACTCTAAAATTTAATAAGCTTATAAATAAAGTCACGATAATATGGTTTCATTCATTATTGTAAATACAATACAAAGTCGTCCAATAGTAAAATTCCTACTCTCATCAATTCGTGATATGTTCCGACAATCCTCAATTGTCTTTAGTGATAACTGTTTCACTCCCGACAAATCTATACGTAACCACTCACAACTTCTAATCAAAACTTAAGGAACATCCTGAAGTTGGTCACTAGTGAGCTAATTATTGTAGATGAGTTTTGGTGATCTTATGGAGATAGGTATTAAGTTTAATTGATTTTATTCGTCACAGATTAGTGTTGGTTGAGTACTATTGATAGTCAGAGTGTGCACCACTGAGAAGTCCCGTACTAGGAAGAAACAGCTGTCTAGTACTGGCTGGTTTTCAGTGGTACCCAACCAACATTAATCTGTGACGAACAGAATTAACTAAACTTAATACCTATCTTCACAAAGTCATCTCAATCCAAGTAAAATGACAAATGTCAAAGGTAATTATTCAATGTTCACGCCAAGCAACACAGAGTAGCTGTTATAATATCCAAGACATTTAACTGTTTTTAATGATAATAACATAAACATAATCTTGTTTTTGTATTCATTTAATTTCTTTGCTTCATTTATAGTGATACAGAATCATTTATACCAGGAAATTCTAGTAAAATTTTTAAAAATATTCAAAATCTACGTTTTGTACAAGAAAAAGGTAAGTCAATTATAACAAATGAAAATTGTGTAATTTTGATTAATTTTTATTTTCTAGCTTTACCAGACTTATTCTTTATGCATGAATTCTTACATGCGAATACTAACTGGATACGTGAATTGATACGAAGTCAAAGAGATTGTTATAAGAATATTTCAATAAAAACGGATCCATGCTTTCAACTAGATGATGCATTCAATTCCAATACCAATATCACTTTAATAGATTCAATAGAGGTTAGTTACTTTATATTGTTTAAAAGTTATGATGTTTAACGATTGAAAATAAATTTATGATCATATTAGTACATTGATCACTTGTTTTACAATAGTCTGTAGTAGGTAGTTAAGCTAAGGTCAAAGGTTCTATAAAGCACATGTTTATTTAATAAATAATCAATTTTGTAAAGTATGGAAATATGTTTGACATACGTATAATTTATTTAATGATGAAATATGTAGTCGAGTGGATGTGGTAGCAGTGGGCTCGCCACTGGGTCCAACGTTAACTGATCCTTTCCTAGCTAAACTGGAAAACATACTCTTTGTACAACTCATTTCAAGCTTACCATTTTACTGCCAATACATGGATGATACATTTATCATTTTCAAACACCAAATAAATCTATCTGAGATTCTCAGGCAATCTAATGAAGTTCATCCGCCTATTAAATACATATACGAAGGTGAAAATGAAGCTAAAATAGCATTTATAAATGTTCTGCAAACAACAAACAGGTATCTTGCCATGAAGAAACATGAAGCAGAAAACTGATTGACTAGAACAATACACAAATTGTCATCGTTTTGTTTTTCAACATTGTAAAAGAAACCTAATGAAAGCTATTCATTATAGAGCAATATTAATATGCTCTTCCGAAACAGTCGATGGAGAAACAAAATCCTTGCCCAAAACCCTCCGGAATAACGACTACGCCGTAAGGGATATTTTCGACGTGAACGTCTTTGTTTTGAAAAAAGCATGGGTATTTGTATGCAATATGTAATTTAGTGTTATCATTATGGAACTATATTTCATTTGTTTAGGCAATTCTAGATTTAGTACATGAAATTATTATTATAACTCATTGGCGGTTTCACAAGTTACAATGCAGTTAACTAATGTAAATCTTTAAAGGAAAAAAGAACCTCAACATTACAGTAATTATGGTTTTAATTCCTGTGAAATAAGACAACATGACACGAATGGTAATTCCTTTCTTTACATTAATGGCTGTGTTGTCATGTTATCTAAATTAATGACAAGATTACAATTAAACTAACAAGAATGGATCAGAATTATACGGGAATTGATAAACACCAAATTTATCACTAAACAGTAATCAGCCGATGGTTACATGAAATGAGTCAAAACTTTCCCCGTACATTATCGTTGGGATTACTCTTCTTCTAAACTGTAAGTTAATTTGGACGAATCGAAATTCAACATCTTACATGGAACCTTCGCCTGGTAAAATTAATAAAGGGAAAGATATTAGGTGATTTGGATTAAATTCAAAGCTATGTAGAAGCTCACTGACTTCATTCCTAGATTAACAAGACATATTTTTAATGATACGTTATGCTACTTATTGGTAAGCAGTTACAAGGAGGTTTTTCTTTAGATTTTTGTAGAGGCCAAAAGTGGTGAGAATTTCAGTTATTACTCACTGCTTATAGTCTTTTACTGCAATTACTCAGTAATAATTAAAAGTCAAATCATAAAGTATAACAGACAGACAGTTACAACTTAGGACTTGGTACATGCGTACGTCAGTTCAAGTTGCCATGCCTCAATTAGCAGATAGGGAGTAAATTATCGGACCAAATCCCAGAGTAGGGGAGGTAGTAACAGAGTTAGTATTAATGGAAGGAAATAGAGACCAGTAATAAGATTTAAGAAAATATGATTCAGTAAAGAGAAAATTAGGATAAGTTCAGAAACTTAGAATGTGGAGGAAGACAAGGAGTGGATGCACCTGCGCCATAGCCAACGATTTTGAGCCATATCACCCAAGGTCTCTAGCCATTTATTACGAGCGTCACGCCGACCCCAACCAGGTAGTCTGCACCTATTAACATGGCTCAGCCCAACTGTCAATGACTTCATGAACTGGTGCCATGTTTTGGTTTGGCCGCCCCTAGCTTTCTTCCAGCCTACTCCTACACCAGACAGCATTGCTCGTCGAGGTAGGTGGTGGTCAGGCATACGTAACACATGTCCTGACCACCTTATCTGACGGAGATTTACTACTTCATCAATAGACTTACCGTATCTACCTAGTACTCTATTCCTAACCCACGTATTGCTTACTCGGTGGTCCCAGCAAACACGAGCAATGCTTCGAAGACATTTATGATCGAATACCAGGAGCCTACGAATATCCTCTATCCTTAATGGCCATGTTTCACATCCATAAAGTAAGACGGATGGAACTACGGCGCAGTAAACGCGTACTTTGATCAGTAGTCGGATGTCTCGCTTACGCCACAGATGACGCAAATTCCCAAAAGCTAATCGGGCCTTATGTATACGCACAGAGACTTCAGCAGACACCAGACCGTCAGGACTGATGACGCTGCCAAAATAAGTGAAGCGGTCAACACATTCAACTGCCTCACTCCCTATCACTAACTTCGGTGTCGAATCAAGCCAATCCTGAAGTAACATTCTGCATTTGGGTGGAGAGAATCGCATCCCAAACATCCTAACATTCATGTTTAAGGTAGTCAAAAGATTCTGCATTTTATCAGCATCTTCGCCAAAGAGAACTATATCATCTGCATATTCTAAGTCAGCAAGTTTATCTCCTGGAAGGAGGTCAACCCCGCCGAAGTCAGACGATGAAAATGTCAACTCTAAAAGTATATCAATGATAAAATTAAATAAAAATGTGGAAAGCGGACAACCTTGACGAACACCACTTGAGGTAATCAGTTCTGATAACAATCCGCCATAAGCTCTCACTCGACATGTGGTGTTCAAGTAGAGAGCTTGTATAAGGTTAATGTACTTCTCTGGTACGCCTTTCATTGACAGACATTGCCACATAACCTTACGATCGATAGAGTCAAATGCCGCCTTAAGGTCAAGGAATACAACTATTGTTTGGCGTCTAAAAGTGTGTCTATGTTCCAGAACCTGCCGAAGTGTGAATATTTGGTCTATACAACCACGTCCAGGTCTGAAACCACCTTGGGTCTCTCTAGTTTGCTCTTCACGAGCTTTAGTTAGGCGTCGAAGTATGATTGAAGCCAATATTTTGGACACTATATTCGTTAAGCTGATTACACGGTAATTGTCACAGGAGGACTTCTGTCCTTTCTTATAGATTGGAACGATTAGTGTTTGAGACCAGTCAGATGGGATTACACCCAATTCCCAGATTCTAGACAGGATTCCGGTTAATCTCGTTGCTAAAACTGGACCACCATCCCTAAATATCTCAGGGGTTAACTCATCGGGTCCTGCTGCTCTCTCTCGCTTTAGGTTCCCTATAACCTTCTCAACCTCACTAAGACTTGGGGGACCAATATTAATTTGTCATTCAGACTGCTTGGGAATGGTGGGCAACTGGGATGACGCCGAGAGCCAATTGAACTGTTCCCTAAAGTGTTCTGCCCATCGGTCCAACCTTCTGGATTGACAGTGAATGATGGTCCCATCTTTTTCTGAGATAGTTTCACTTACAGTTGGATTTTTGATACCCGTTTCCTTGATAAGTCTGAACAGTTGCCTACTGTTACCTATTGCCATTGTCTTTTCCACCTCTCTAGCTTTCGCCACCCACCACTGCTCACTATCATTCTGTAAGCTATTAACTAGCTTGTGTTTGAGTTGCCTTCGCTCCTCATCGTACTCGGAACTAGACGGGATGTGTTGCCGAGCATCTATCAGTTCAATAGACGCAGCTGAAATCCACTGATTTTTCCTAACTTTTTGGTTTAGTTCACTAGTAGATATTACTGCTGTTTCAACAGCTTTTTAGATATCATTTTAAGCTGACTCGGGGTGGATATCGTTTATACAGTTGACTAATTGGTTTTTAAGTTGTTCCTGAAATATATTCTTGACTTTTTCATCATTAAGTTGAACTCGTATGGGGATCTTTGCCATGGGTCTTTTACGTCCAGTGAGACGCAGACTAATACGAGCTCGTACTAAAGCATGGTCTGAGTCTAAACATGTGCTCCAAAATGAGCGGCAGTTTTCTATCGAGCCTCTCCAACGGTGGCTGATAGCAACGTGGTCTATTTGAGTCCAGTGTTGAGTTGACTGTGGGGGCCGCCATGTCAACTGATGTCTTTCCTTATGTTTAAAGTTAGTGCTTGCGAGAAATAGACAGTTATCTGAGCACAGTTGTAATGAACGGTCGCCATTATCTGTTCGTTGGGCCTCGACACCATAGGATTCACCTAGGTGCCTTTCGGTTTCGTCTAATCTACCTACTTGGGCATTAAAGTCACCAGCCATAATCACAACATCAGTACGCTTAGCTTTTCGAAGGAGGTCTGAAAGATTTCTGTAAAATTCATCTTTTACTTCATCAGAGCTGCAATCAGTGGGAGCATACGCAGAGACAACAAAGAGGCAACGGCGCGTGTCCCTATCTTTCCGAGTTCTTACTGTCCCGTTTAGACGACAGCGCATAAGCGACTGTCTATGGGGATCCAGTCAAAGAGAGCCCGTTTAGCTTTTGACCTTGGTGCTATACCTACATCAGCAAGGCCTCGAGTGGTAGCAGTGGGGTCTCCGGAAACACGAAGGGTGAACCGGACCGGTTCTTTATTTTCACAAGGTGAGGTCAAGCGAATGATTGTACTTGGATCCTGTATACGCGTTTCAGAGACGCAGCAGACATCGATGGAACGAGAATCTAGGGTCATGGCTAAGAAGGCTTGTTGTCCTATTTGGCCTAAGGTTCGAACGTTAAAAGCTCCGATATGTAGTTTAGTGCGAGGTTTCAGGACACCAGAAATAACGTTTCGTGAACTCGAACCATTAGCATTAGAGGCGTGAGGTGATAAAGTTAGGCTAGACGGGTTAATCGTGGGAGTAAGGGAGTTATTGAGAGTTGAGGGTGGGATTTGACCTCGAGCAATATGATCTCTTGTGCTGTTAGAGGTATGAGGGTGGTTTTCACTTTCTGGCTGCCCACACCATGGAAGGGTCATTCTTGAGGAACCTGAAAGAGATTGAGGATTAGGAGAGGTCGTGATGACCTGAGAGTGTGATCGCAGTGCCCAGGGGACAGCTGTTTGAGGTCGGTCAAGTATATTAATTGTTGCTCCGGTTGTTAGAATGAGAGGCATCGGCCTCATGGCTTCCGAATGAACTCGGCTTTCACCATGAAGCGTCATATTGGTCCTTCCAATTCGCAGGGCCGAGTTAGGATGGTTATAGAGGTTTTTAGTCGTAAGCTGGTTTTTAGTATGGTAGTTGTTTTACAGGGTGGGGTCGCTAATTCCATGCCCAACCCTCCTCCTTTATCCGGGCTTGGGACCGGCAGGAACCCTGTGGGGGCTCCAAACTCATGCAAACAAACTACTTCTCAATCATTAATCAATGTGAAAAGCTGCTAAACGAAATAGTAACGGAGAATGGCTGCACAAAAAAGTTCATAGATAGAAGGAGAAGAGAACAGAAGACTCAGTAAGACAAGTTATACTACACTTCTGGCACCTAACAAGCCTGTTAGTATAACTTTACCATTTGGTGGTGGTTTAAAAAGCCATGTGTTAAATTGATTATTAATTGGAAGCACATTAAAATTAATGTCATTTTTATAGAGATATTATAGTCCATTATACAGGAAAACTTACGCAGTATGTAAGTAAATACCTCACATCCCATTTAAATGTATGCTTATGAAAAAATGTGCTATTTGGAACAGCAATCGTGATTTGTATACAAGGGTTTCTAGGCAAATTCATAAATCACAATAAATACAAACGAGCTCATATGTACATTAGGAGCACATAATAAGTATTCATTACCCTCCATTTACACCAGCCATGAAATCAACGTTTTTAGTGTTGTATAAGAATGATTCCTAGTCTATACTAAATTCTGTTAAAGCTGTAACCATATATAAATTCAATTTATCCCCCCACCGCCACCACCACCAACACACCCTCCACCGTATATATTTAAAAACAATTTATACTTGCACCAAACCTACTCTCGTAATATTTTTCCAATAATTAGTGTGTATTAACAAACTTTTGTATGATAAGATTGTTTTCCGAAGTGTATTAAGCAAATATGCACCTTACATAGCCTGAAAAGGTTTGTCATCGCATGGCATTGCCATAAGCTTTAAATTGAACTGCACAAATTACTCATGTACACTTTGACTACTAGTAAGTAGTGTAAAAATATATTAAAATTTTGTAATGTAGTCAGCAAAAGGTCCCTAGGATGCTTAATTGGTTAGAAAATATTCATGCTTATGAATATAAAGAACAAACAACGATTTGAAATGTGTTGAACACTTGTTTTCTACATGCATGTAAATTGATGAGTCATCGTAACAACTAAAAGTGTTAATAACAAACTCTGAATGAAATCAGTTAAGATGTGATCCATTTGAAGTGCACCCGGTATACGACCAAGAGCAACTTCTAACGATTGAACCCACTCTTACAAATGAGAATAAATCAGAAGGCAATGAATGATGGAAGGTAAGTTATATTTGATAGCAAGTGGAGCGTCAATCGGATAGCAACGTCTAGGCTGACTAAGTAGAAAGAGATGCTTCACAAGTTGTAATGTATCGTGTTCTAATGGTAACGCGTGACAGAGCACCTTCAACTAGTCGTGTCCGCTAAAACAAACATCGTTAGCATCAATTAAGAGAGCCTATGTAACTGTTTATTTTGGGTATTATTTACCTATACACAGTGAATGACAGCCTATTTGATAGTTTTATGCTGAATTAGACAATGATTTTCATATAAAACTTTTTTATATTATTACCTTATAATTCCATTTTGATAAACTCCTGATAGAATTACTGATAGACTGTTATTTTGATATAGTCAGTTTGTCATAATTAGACAACCGTTGGATACCAGGAAGTACTGGACAGCTGCTTTGTCTGCTTATAGGACTCTTCAGAGGTGTTTATCCCACCTAACCAGGAAACTGAGCCCATAACTTTCAGGTCCCGTGACTCGTCCTGAACTAGTAAACGGTTGAGATGGTATCCAATAGTTGGTACTTTTAGCCCAATCGATTCGTGATATTTTTAGACAACTTAATCAGCTGCCATCGGCAGGTAATTGCTTCACACCCGATATGGTTCACTTCTATTGGCCACATCTAATTAAGGCTTTAGGAATAACCTTCAGAAGATAATCACTAATGGGCTGGTATTAGTTGTAGTTGAGTGTTATGGGGACTGTTGCATGTTAATTTGATATCACTGATTTATTTGAGTTAAACAGACATTGAAAACCAAGAAGCACTGGACAGCAGCTTTGGCGTAGTGTGTGACTCATCAGCAGTGCTCATCCACAACTTCATTAAGGGATCGAACTCAGGGCCTAGAGTGTTTGTAAGTGATTTCTACAAAGCCTTTTTATAGATATAAAAAAATTCAGATTAATAAAACCTTTAATGTGAAAATACTCATAACGAAAATAATGAAGTTAATTGGCGATTTGTTCACAATGTCAAGTTTGAAAAATTCATAATAAGCTTTGAATGAACATCTTCTTTGCTTCTGCTTCTATTACAAAATATACTCCATCCTGTCAATTCATGGGTTGAAAGTGACCTGAAAATCACATGACTACTTTGACATCATCAATGTTTCATCTGTATTTTGTAATTACAGTATTATTCATCTTTATAAATTATCTGAAGCTACGGCGTTTGTGCCCGGTTTTACGTTGCTGATGATGATGGATCTGAATCCATTCTGTTTGGAAAAACCAAAATTAATTGTAATACTTAAAGGTATATGAATCTAATATCTTTATTTTTCTTCATTTTAGGAGATAAACTGGGAGAAGATTTATCGTATTAATGTTGGTCTACAAGAATTATAAATTTAGTAACAACTATATAACTTATCAATATTTCTATATAAGCTGTAACTCATCTTAAGGATATATATTTCTTATTGAATTTATTTACTACAATTACTCAATGAAGAGGAAATCATGAGAAAGAAAGCATCTTGTTGAGTATTTTCTCTTTTAAACAGCATAATATTTGTGATTCAAAGATAATTTTACATTGAAATTTGAATAGAACTAAAATATATTTACTAAAAACCACCTGATCTCACTTAATATTCATTGATATTTTTCTCATCATATTAGATTACTTCTATAAGTGGATTTTTTTTTTGCTTTCAATTATTGCTTGAAGTTTAAGTTTTGTAGAGATTAGTTTAATGTATTGTTCATATTCTTAATAGATTGATCATGATTAAGTACCAGTGAAAATCAGGGAGCACTGTAAAGATGTTATGCAAAGCATCAGACCCTTAAGAAGTACACACTCCTGACCTCAAAATGAATTTAACATATGGACTTCAGGTCTTACAATGAATACTTAAACGTCGTTATTACTACTAATGCTCTGCATCCAGTGGTAGAATTCCAATTTCAATTCATTTATCACTAGGGGCAATGTTACTAGAGGTAAGTGTCTCACCAGCAGTTAGTTTGAACTCTCTCACGAAAACTTCGGATGAATCTTGAAGTAGGTCACTGGCAAGGTGATTATTGTTTGAGATTTAAGTGGTTTGGTGAAAACTGGCCTCAACTATATGTTTGTATTTGTCACCCTGGATATCTTAGACACTACCCCTGGTGGGTCATGAATAAGTATTGGTGGGGAGTCTTACATTGGGATGAAGTAGTTGTCCATTGCCCTCTAATTTTTGACTCTACCCAATCACAATCAATATATGACGAATATGAACGACAGATTATTTAAATTCTGAATTTTGTATAGACATTTAGTTGTTTGCATTCGTTACAAATCGATGTAGGTTGGGCACCACTGACAACCAGGGAGCACTGGTTTCGTCCCAGTATGGGACCCTTAAAAAGTGCGTACCGTCAGCTTCTGTCATGGAATTGAACCCAGAGCCTCCAGGTTTCAGAACGCCTAGCCCACAATCCATTTATACAGATCTGTCAGATTAAACACTTTTAGTACAGAGAACTGGGAAGATTAGTGGATTTCATTGTTTTTGCATTTCGAGCTGATTTAAAACAGATAGCCACTGAAAACCAGGAAGTGTTTGTTAGCTGTTTCTCATAGAGTTGTGACATTTCTAGCTTGATGGTTATCTATTCATGGTATAAAATCCATTAGAATATTAGTGATGAAACTGCACTGTGTCACTGAAGTTGAGAGATGCTGGAAATAACCTTGAAATAACTATGCTATTCGTTAGAAAATTTCTACATAGGTTACAATTAAACTCATGGTTCTACTGATAATAAAATAATGGAATATAGGATTATAGTATTATATAATACTTATGAAAAATTTGCTATATCGAGATAATCCTCTCAGGATGCACATATAGCAACAATGACTGACCAGCTTCAGTCTATAACAAATCAACGGGAATATACAAGTTCATCCTAATACCAATGTGCCCGTTGCACAAGTTTGAGTAACTGGTCTCAGTAGTCTAGTGGTGAACGCGGTGGCGTTCTACACAGAACGGACTGAGTTCGAATCCCGCTGTGGACATCAACATTTGGATGCAGGTACATCCAGCCAATGATTCCCAAATAGGACGGGACGCGCATCCTGGATTCCACTTGCCATTTACAATCCAACCTATATAATGGAATATAGATGTATATGCTGGTTTTTCATAATTTATGAAGTATGCTTAGTTTGCAATTAGCTCACTTTATCACAAAACACACCATCATTTCTTCCATAGATCATTATATTTTCGATCAATAACTTATCATAAACACTTCTATTTGTGTTTTACTTTATTGTAATGTTGACGAAACGAGAACTATATAAATAAAATCACTGATCTTTAAAAAATAACGTTTACATTGAAGGCATCAATGATGATATAATATAGATGAGGGTTTACATTCAGCTTGAGAAACGGGTATTAATTCATGTTCATTTATACTTTGGATAGAATCTATATCAGAAACAGCAAATGTTTCATATAATTTCCGTTTCATACCTCGTTATTCTAACCGTGCAGTATCTCAGGAAACATTTATTGTATTACCCCGAAGAGATTTAAACACTGAATAAATTCATTCTCTTCAATGTTATACATAAACAGAATGTTACCTAGTATTTTACTTTTAATTTAAGCTAAAACTGAAAGTTGTTTATTTGATCCTGGACGTCTCGACGTAAAATATAATTTCTCTGCATTAGTTGACTTCAGTGCTTGTCATTCTTTTGATTGTTGCATTGATTAAGTCTCCTCCCCAGCGAAGTTCTATTACCGGAGGTAAATACATAATTTTTTTACCAATAGCTATAACTTTCTATTACTCTTCTTATTTCAAAGATAATAACAGACGTTGATATTAAGTTAATTTATAGTTCCGGAGAAGAACCTATAGGATGCTATGTTCTTTAAGGTTGAAGGTTACTGATCTATTTTACAACAACTTCGTAATTATTTGTCTCAACATTTTGAAACAAACATGGTATACCATAATAAAATCATTACTTAACCACTATGATTTGAATACTGATTGCCACTATCCCGACAACTAACCTGAAATGATCAATGTAGTATATTGATTCATTTAGTTGTGCAGCAAAAATCTTGGTTCCATACAATAAGTAAAATGACATTCTTGTGAGAATGCCATTAACATTTAGCTAGCCTGGGCTATATGGTACATTTAACATTTATAATAATGTTCTTGTGCTAGGGAGTACGACTAAATGCAGATCCATTGTGCAGATAATTGACTGAGAATTAGAATATTAAGTGACCGAATGATACTACATTCTCAACAAGATAAATATCATAATTTTTATCTCATGAATAACGTCAAGGATAGGTATAGTTAATTAATCTTAAACTAAGATGAATCGGTTATCGATTACTCAAGACTTTTAGATAGTCCTCCATCTGAACTGTAGTCTATTGTAAAATTCACCATGAAATTGTATAGAATCTCATAAATTTATCTATTTAGTAATCTCTGATGGATTATATGGTTGATTAAGTATAAAAGATTCAAAATCTTGTTTTTACTGTAACAGTTGTTTCCCTCTTATTTTTCGCCTCTTCCCTTCTTCTTATCTCTTTGTCTGTCACTTCAATAAACAATCAATTAAAAGTGTATTCAGTCTGATTACTGTCATAACAGCAATTCATTTCTCCTATTTAATCTATTGGTTTGTTATAATGATTAACTCAAATAATACTCATTCATTATTAAGTGTCTAACTTTAGTGGTATTTACCTATCCGATATGTCACGTGTAACCTGCATACTTAGTAAATTGCATTCTTGTAAAGACCAATATCCGTCAACATTAAATCACCCCCCCCCACTTCTTCCCGCCTCTTCCAAGAAATCTCTCTCCTTTACTCTCGATTTGTAATAAATTCAGATTGTGAATGGGAGTAACATAAATGAGAATTTCTATTAAACAATTGATTATATTGTCTCATTTGGCAATAGGGACTTCTATTAGAAACAGGAAAACTTTATTATGCGGGTGTTTTTTTTCTTAATCGAAAGTAATTCAATTATAAAAGAACTGTATTTTTATGGAAGAAATTGGTATTTTTAATGAAGAAATTAATTTCTATTCTATGTGGGTAATTGGTGGAATGAGGGTAAAATAACATTCCTCAACAATGAGGGTAGTCTAATAAAATAATCATTTAAATACGAACTATTGGTGAAGTAACTAACTGGAGATGGTATGGGTGTTAAAGTAGCTTCTCAAAAATAAGCACCATTAGAAACTATAAAGTACCAAACACTTACATTGTCCATGTACGGGATTTCTCATTAGTACCCATCTCCGACCTTGTCAGAGGCCGAATTCGGAATCTCCGGTTCTTGAGGAGTGCAAGTTACTTCTAGACGGTTGATTTATAAGTTAGTAATTCGCATTTCTAGTTAGTCACTTAATAATATAGAGCAGCTGTTTCTTAATACATTGGAAATGATTGCCGCATTCAGGAAGGTAACTGAAACATATTGATTAGGACTTCAAACTAAAACTTTAAAACCTACCCCTTAAGTTATCGACGAAAACTATTCATAAGTATAGCTCCTCTCTAGTACTCGTTAACATAAGTTTTAAATATGGACATTTGGAAACGGTCAAGATAAAACCGTATACCTTGGTTTCTGTATAGATACCACTTGCCAGTACTGCGTATTTGAAAACTTGTTTCGCACTGTAAAATCTTGGAATTGTATTATTCATATTAGCATTGAGAAGTGTAATGCTAAGCAACTTAACTTGTAAATGAATTATAAGCAGAGAGATTTCCAGGCAAGTTAGTTACTTGAATGAGTTACCATTCAACTTTTAATAGTCAAATAAAAGACTGGAATTCTAATGAATTGAAGTGATGATTGCATTGTCACCCATATCGCCCATCCTAGTTCTTGACAAAATTGGTGCATTATAAACAATTTATGCAGATGACGAGGAATTTCTTGGGAAAATTGTCAATTGTAAAGTTAAAGAGAAGCGTAAATCTACTATTTTGTCATGAAACTTCACAATAAACAACAACTACTGGCACTTATATTCTGTCGTGAAAAACCAACACTGAACTGTTAAATATGAGACCAGAGATTACTATACCCTAACTTCGATTAAGTTTACCGATAGTAAAAAATATTTGACGAGAAACAATGATTTGCAGACTTACCGAACGTAATAGGTGAGAAAATATTCCACGAATATAATAGCTGATATGTATGTATATGACCTATCCTATTTGCAACTCAACAAGCAAACAGTAACTACTATACAAGAAAACTGAAAATCAAAAACAGGATCATAGAAAAAAATCACATTTCAACAACTTTGGTGGGCTTTCTGTTGCATTGTAACCAGTGGATTTCAATCATATACAGAATGAACTAATCACCTACTAGTGTCGTCACATGATGGCCGAAAAATAACGTAAATTTGTATGAAGTTTGAAGTGTAAAGTATTTGATGCTAACTTACTGGTCCAAAGACCCCGTTTACAATTTATGGTGGGGTTGTGGGAGATTACTATTGTACGATCCCATGGTAAAATAAAACAGATGTCTAGTACTTTCTGATTTACGATAACTGTCTATCTACTGTTAAGTCGTCACGTTAACTGTAAATTTTCTTCATAACAGTCTGAAGAGAATGACCTTCTTAGTTATTAGAACTAGTTTTTTCTTAACTGGCAGCTTTAACAACACTGAAAGCATGTAGAGTATACTAATGAGAATGAATTAGCCTACTGGATACAATTATTAGATACATCCATTGATAGCATCATCATCATCATCATCATCATCATCATCATCATCATCATCATCATCATCATAAGAATAATCAAAAACATCATTATCATCAGTATAATTCAAATCATCATCAACATTTGATACATCATTGTGATTAAATACTTCTTTTCAAAGTCTATTAATCCTATCAATTGTATACATTCTACATTGATCATATTTAATTCAGTTGTTTAAAGAAAGTAGGTCATTAAAATAAATAAAAATAAGTTGTTCTATTCCATTTACATAAATTGTTGACTTCATAAGTTCATTGTTCACTTAGGTATTAACTTATTAATAAAATTTATTTATTTATTATGTAAATTAATTATGCATAATGATGATGAATATAATGAATATACTAATTTTCAATATTTAAGTAGTCATTACCTCTAAATATCAAAATTAAATGACACATAATTCTATAGAAACGTTCATAGCTCCTATCAAATTTACTATAAGAATTTACTATAAGAATAGAGTGAGATGGGGAAGGTGGAAAATTATCATTTATTGTGCAGTTGATTAAATGGAGATATCATTTAGAGGTGGTGGTAGGGAGAGGGGGGAAACAATCGTTAAATGTGGTTCATACGACTGACCGACTGAAAAATCTGAAAGTTAAGGATTCACCAATAAGTTAGAAGGTCTTATTTTCTATCTCTGTTAAGGTTTTGAATAAACACTCTTTAAGATTTCCATACTAGGATGAAGTATTTATCCAATGTTTCCTGGTTGTCAGTGGTAGCCTGTATTGTAAAACACTGAATTGCTTTTGTTAATGTAGTTATTGTATCTATATTGTATGAAATGTCATTATGTCACAAATGAAATCCTTTATTTTCTTAGGTTACAGAAGCTGGTATTTTATAGACATGATGAAGAATCTAATGTCAATTCGATCTTTATTAAGGCATATCTATTCTTATTTTTATCATTCTTTCCTTCTATATTTAATACAGCTTGTGAGGATTTCTTTACAATTACATGATGTCATGAATATTTAGAGTATTTTAGTGATGTTACTATAACCTGTACATCTCTCGTGATGCTATTAAGTTTAACTGAAATTTACTGGATATAAAAATTGAATATGATAACTGATTAGACATTTTATTCTATATAAGTTATTTACTCATTCATGTGTATTATTTATGAAATTTAAATGTTCACATATGAAACTTTAAACACTTCACTGGGCATAGTGTTGAATGCTATTAATGTAACAATTACTTTATATTAAATGAGATCATCAAAAGGCTAATAGTTGTAATTGTGGAAACATACACTCCGTTAGTTTATTTTCTATAAAATTATATTTAATCAATTGAATACATCACAGATTGATGTTTGCAGGATACCATTAAAAACCAGTGAGCACTGGATAGTTGTTTTGTTCTCGTGTGAAACTCCACAGTAGTTCGCGTCCCATATTCAATGGTACCCTGCTAGCATCAATCTGTGATGTATTCAATCATTTAAAAGTACGAATCTCCACAAAAACCGTTCTAAATAATATTTAGTTAAGTAGCTCAGTATTTTATACACTATCGTTGAGTATACAATTGATGAGAATAACTAATTACATGGTTAATAGTAATTGATGGGAAATATTTCAGGGTACTTGAACCTGAAAATTAATCATAGCCATTAGTAATCAGAACTCGTCACACACACTTGAGATCTATGCAACCTAGTATTTTCTTACAAATAGTATCAGTGTTAATATAACATAACCAGTCCTCTGGAGACAATAATAATTGATCACAACATTTGCTGGATATTTCCAAATAAGTTAAACCAACTGTTACAAACAAATAACTTGGTCTCCTCTAAATATAGATTCATCTTTTTTGATAGACGACTACCATCACACACAATTAACCATATACACAAACTTTTCAGTTATTTCTGGTAGCTAACTACAAAGACTGAATGTCGCAAAAGTACTTTGCATTTTTGAAGGCATAAGGTACATACTGTACTAACAAACAGCAATCTGTGTAGTATTCTACATTTTTCAGTGATATAATGCCCCCTAAATTCTCTGGGATGAAAATGTTTCCTTCATAAGCAGTATTTCCACTACATACATCTTTTGGGATGCTGTCAGATAATCCCATCACTGGTGGAATTTTAAAAGAGTGGAGAAGAATGAGCTGTTCATAGGCATTCGTGTTTTATTAACTTCTAATAATTAGTTTATTTGGGATCTATATATTCATTAATTAAATGAGCAGTTAGTAAACCAGGCAAATTATACGATTTATGAAATATTCCAATCCAAAATAATGTCAACATCATAATTATCTATTACTATGAGCCACTAAGCATGTATTGTTTCCACTTTCCATCTTGAATAATGACCTACATACACACACATATGAATGATTTTCACTGAAATGTACTCATCTCTCGTCCAGCATTGTGTAAGAGAATCTATCGCACTTGTAACTCCATTCAATTACACAAGTTACTGTTTTACACTAGAACTTCAGGAGATTCATCACGTGGTAAATTATGCATTATTTATCATTATCGACTTAGATGATAATGAATCATTCATTATTTGACTTAATTGGTAGTAATCAGTTTTCATTTATTCAGTAATTTTTGAATGATTTTCATGCTACAAGTAAACAAATCTTTCTTTGTAATAAGATTATTAGTTGTCATGTCAACAATTGCAGGTGTATTCAACAATGATACGTCTAGAATTTCTAAGATAAACATTGCCTCTTTCGTGTATAAATTTAGTCTAATCAACTGACATATTTGCTTGGTTTAATGAGTAGAAATAAAAGGAAATAAAAGGGAACTGAATAGTTTCATTCAACCTCACTTTCTCCCTCGTATCATTAACTGATACATATATGTCCACACATATATACAACTAACAATATGTATACTTGTATACACTCAATGTACATGCACATGAAAAAAAGCCTCCAATCTAACCTTCACAATATCGTAAGCTGATGTTAACATTTGGCTGAAATGATTTCTTATCAAACTTGACATATCTTGAGGGCAAATGATGATTATTAGTCTTCGATTTAATACATAGAGCACGATTCTCAGTAGATAAAAGACAAAGTGAATAAATAAATAAATCAGTTGCTGGGCTGATTTGATTTGTATCAAAATTTCACTTCAATCTGCCCAATAATGATAACAGTTGATGATATTAATGGCTAATCTGATGTGATGAATTCTCGTTCAATTAAATCTCCCTTTTCTTTTCATCTCTTCGCCTTCCCCCACCTTCCTGTTGCTCTCTGATAACATGAATTGATTGTAACTTCAGTATTTCCCTTTTTGTATACATAGATGATTTATTTAATTTGTTTCTTGGCATACTTATAGAGATGAGTTACATATAAGGGTTAAAGTACTATAACATCAACCTACAACAATCTTAAATAATAGAAGGCCTATCTTGATTAAGCTAACTAGATTTACATAACTATTCTCCATTATATAAAGTCAACAGACCATGCTATAGTCCTCCCCCCCCCTCCCCACTATTTCCACTCTTCATTCACTTTAAGAATTTAATGTATACTTCGTAAACATTACCTATGAATAGACATAGATACAGGTAGTCGATAAAATATATGCAAAACAGTTGAACATATTAATAAATAATTGAAAAGAAATCAGTACATTCAACTGATCATTAATCATTCATAGTTTGTTTATTTTATCCAGTATGTGTGAAAGATAATATCAAAAGTTCAAAATCAAGCTACCACATGTATATCAACATAGAAACTAGATTTATTTTGATTATCTGTTAAATACAAAACCTTCTGTTGAGATTGTTCTGTTACAAATGATGACATTTTAAACTGCTGGCTTTCTAAATGAATATATACAGTAGTTAGGGCACAAGTTGATTTCAGAATAGATCACACTAAATAACACTCGAAATTTGAATGAATGTGGTCAGGGAAAGAGGTGAAAGAAGGAAAAACAAAGAGGACTGGTTATTTTAAGGTCTAGTAGGTATTGTAGGCTTGAATATTATGGCAATTGATTTATATAAGCTTTCTATCCAATTCTTGCACACATTATTTGCATGACTATTCATGTCATCATATCTTTCATAAGTTCACTTGACTGACAACTTCCGGACAAAGGATAACTTCTACTGAAGTCAACAAATATTGTGTAAGTTGGCTAGAAGTTGAGGCCAGTAGAGCTCAGTGGTAGCAGACACTACATACTGCACTGATTCAAATGTGACGTTGATTATCAGCTCTATCAAGATTATAGACATGCCTTCCAAATGAGCACCAACTACTAAGACACTTCGGTTGAGTCGAATATCCCGATAATTTTCTTCAATTATTTTACATGGATATATATTGTGCACTACGTAGGTTCACTTACACCAGTGGCTATATTATGACATGATCAGTAAACAACATAGTTATGTATTACTTCTGTACACATCCTGTATAGCTTAGTGGTCTTTCAAAACGACTTCCTTCCTCGATAAAACTCAGTTTAGGCCTTTTTCGGTCACAATAACACCAAAACTCTAAGTACGAATCCAATATGACTTTTATCGAAAGTCATGAGTATGTTTCACTCTCGAGACAGCTGACCCCCTATAAGTCAAAGCTATTCACTTGAACTACAAACTGGAAATGAGTACTATATTATTACTAAACTTGGTGGCTTTATGTAGACTGCTATGTATTTAATTAGTGAATCCGGTTAGTGATGAAAACTTCAAACTAGGATTAAATAACTGTTCAGTGGCTCGTAAATTTCAATCATTCTTCTCAATGACATAATTTTAATCCGAAAAGTATTTTTCCTATAATCTCTTTTGATTCATTTTATTGAGCCCACTTAAATGTGAAATGCGTGATTTTTATTTTACTTAAATGGCATCTAATAAAACGCGATAATGTTTAACCAGTATTGTTCGTTGCGTATTCATCGGACATTTTATGTCTGTATAAACACCTTACATTAATAACAATTACATTTGTTTTAATCAAAAGCTGATAGAAACCTAATAGAAGCTGGAATAACCGATGTAACATCACTGCATAGAAGTGAAATATATTTGATTAGTATCACGTATATTCATTGATAGTAAGATCCATATACAAGCATCATGACGAGTACACGGTAAAAGAACTATATAATGTATAAGTCAATGAGCCACATTCCCACATAGTATTCACTTCTAATCAAATGAAAACAAAAAAAAAAATTAAATTTACAACTAACTGCTAATTGGAATCAAATACTTGGAATGCATTACTTTCAAGTTTTGATGAATCCAACTGATAACCTTTGATTTAAAATGATAAAGGTATTCATATAATATTTTTGGACTAAACTTGAAATATTGTAAATTGTATTTTCACATTGGATTCACTTGAAATTATGACTAATGTTATACAAAACGCTTTCAATTTTCATTGTATCTAACACTTTCAGTCAGTTTTTTATCCATTTACTAGATGAGTGGTAAATATTAGTGTTATTTTCATTAATGTTTTCATTTTAGACAGTTGGATTGATTGCCAACTGTCTACTATGAACATGTTTGAAATACCGAACGAATAAAATCATTCGAGCTGTAAGTGAAAACTTTAGTGAAAATACTATTCGCTTATACAGTTCTTACTCATTCAATGAACATGAAAATGACTGAATGTGATGGGTACGACATGGTTAGTAAACAATGAAAACGTTGTGGATAACCTTACTAGACATAATAATTATTGTTACTTGTTGTTTGTATTCGTTATAAATTGTTGTTTATTGGATCCCATTGATGATCTGGTTTTCAGTTCACTACTGACTAACTTCAGGATTTTCGATTGAGAAGTTGTGACTAGTTGACCTTTGACTTATCAGCAGTGTGATAGTTATTACCAATCACAATCGAAGATCGTAGCGCTATATCATAAGTCGATATGAGTGGAAATTCTACTACCGAATGCCTGTTGGTTAAGTACTCGTCATGAGACCTGAAAATCCTGGGTTAGATTCCCTGGCGAAATCAGGGTCGTCCACTACCGAGAAATCCCATGCGAAAACAGAAGAATTTCCCAGTGATCCTTGGTTTTAGGTGATGCCCAACTGTTAGGGGATCGAAATCCCTAGAAATACAATTGTTTATTTTACCAAGTTGTATTGATTTTTTGTTAACATGATTTGTAAACTTTCATCACTTTTATATGAGCACATTTGACAGCATTTAATTGTATTATTAAAAATGTTGATAATTTCATTTGATGAATAATCACTATGATTATTTTGTATATAAAAGGGAATGTGTAAAATATAATCTGAATCTGATTCCAATTCTGATTTCGATTCTGCTTGGTTGGTCTATCGGCTTGTTTCTCTATCTCTGGCTTGGGACTGAGTGGGCTTAGACCAGTCGCGCATTATCCACTAGGCACACCTCAATAAGCGGCCGCGCAAAACGATCAACTTTTTTTCCGACGTGAAGTTGCACACGGTATATGACCAAGTTACGTTTGGATTATTACCAGAGCAACTTCTAACGATTGAACCCACTCTTACGAATGAGAAGAAATCAGAAGGCAATGAAGGATGGAAGAGAAGTTATATTTGATCGGGAATGGAGCGGCAATGGGTTAGCAACGTCTAGGCTGGCAAACTAGAGAGGGTTGCTTGTTTCGGTACGGCGTGGCGAGATCTGGTCGTGATGCGTGACCGAGCGCCTTCAACTTAGTAGTGTCGGCTAAAACAAACATGGTCAGCATCAATGTCGAAACCTATGTAACTATTTATTTTGGGGATTATTTACCGCTACAGCTCACTCCCCCCCTAGTGGGTTCGTGAGGACCCTATGACGTACCAGCCAAAGGATAAAACCCAATGCGTTAAGCATTGGTAAACGTTCCTTTGACAGCTTGGATGTTGTGCAGCTTCTGGCCGTCAGTGCCTATGCTAAAGTGTCGTTACATAAAAAAAATGTACAAAATGTTATCGTTCTCTTCCGTTTTCTTCTGGTCGTTTCCAGGCGTCCTGGAAAACCAAAAGAAAAAAAAATTTAGATATATGCATTTCATTAATATATATATATATATATGTATATATATTTAAAAGCAATTTAGCGGCTAAATACAGCTACAAAAACGCATAAAATGTCGGCAACGCTAACATGAATAATATAAATAAAGAATTTTTTTTTTTTGATATATTTTTTTTTTAAGCATACGAAAATGTGTAAACAAAAATGCATACCATAAAGTAAAAACAAAATATTTTTATTCAATTTTTTTTTATTTTGTATATATAGATATTCACAATACACACAGTGGAAAATTAGAAAAGAAAATTAATAGACGTAATATTCATTTAAGTGTTCTGGAAATCGTACATTTCTTCTGAATTTCCACTTGCTCGTTGGTTGCTGCTTGAGGCATGGCGACTTTGCTCATGTCGAGTTTCGGCGGTGTTGTGGCGAGTTGGACATCGAAGGGTTTACCTTCTAGGTAAGCTGCTTTGAGGCGGTCAATGCTGACGTTCTCTTCGTGTCCATTCTTATCGATCGTATAGTACTTTGTTTCACGTTTCAAAACCTTGTATGGTCCTTCGTAAGTCGCATCAAGAGGTCGGCGTAGAGCGTCACGACGTACAAAAACGTGTGTACTATATTTTAAGGCGGGTTGGATGAAAGTGTCTGTCGATTGTCGTCGAGTTTGAACTGGCTTAACTGAACGCATAGCATTTGTAAGCCGGTTCACGTAAGAATTTATATCCAAGTTTGTCGAGGTGGAAGCGGTTTCCACAAACTCACCTGGTAATCGAAGAGTCGTTCCGTAAACTAGTTCAGACACGCTGCACCCGACATCTTTTACCATGCTTCGGATACCGAGTAAGACTAGTGGCAAAGCCTCTGTCCACTGCGGCATGTTTATAGCTAAAAGTGATGCTTTCAGCTGTCGATGAAATCTTTCTACCAAACCGTTAGACTGTGGATGGTAGGCTGTTGTTCGGAAGCGCGTCGCTCCAAGAAGTTTTGTCAGAGAGTGGGACAATCCAGATTCAAACTGACGTCCACGGTCTGTCGTTATTGTAGATGGACAACCAAAGTTCGCTATCCATCGTTCGACGAAAGCACGAGCAATCGTTTCAGTAGTGGTGTCTTTTAAGGGAATCGCTTCTGGCCAGCGTGTAAAACGGTCCACGCATGTCAAAAGATAAGAAAATCCATTTGATTCAGGTAAGGGTCCTACCAAATCAAGGTGGACGTGGTTGAATCGAGCGTCGGGAGTTGGAAAAGTGCCTAGAGGACATTTATTGTGCTGAATTACTTTGCTCTTTTGACATGCCACACAGGAGCGTGCCCATTCTTTGATGTCCTTATTCATCCTTGGCCAGCAGAATCTCTGAGCAATTAGTTTAGACGTAGCACGAACTCCAGGATGAGAGAGGTTGTGCAATGTGTCGAAGATGATTCGTCGATAACTCTTGGGAACGATTGGACGGGCTGTACCTGTAGAATAATCACAAATTAAAGTGTTCTTACCCTTTCCAATCGTCTTTGTTTGGAGTTTAAGCGTTGTTGTGGATAACTCGTGATGAAGATCATTGTCTTCATTTTGAAGTTGAGCTAGTTCAACAAGGTCGATTCCTTGGATACGATTCAAGGCATGTATTCGTGATAAGGCGTCGGCAACTACATTGTTAGCCCCAGATATATGTCGTATATCAGTAGAGAACTGGGAAATGTAGTCTAGATGACGCGACTCTCGCGGAGAGTACTTATCTGAAGATGACTTCATAGAAAACGTCAGTGGTTTATGGTCGGTGAATATTGTAAATTCCCGGCCTTCGATGGAATGTTGAAAATGTCGCACAGCACAGTACATGGCTAGCAGTTCACGACCAAAAGTGCTGTATCTTGATTCGGTATCGTTTAGTCGTCTTGAGAAGAATGCTAAAGGTTGCCAAACTTGGCCAATCCATTGTTGCAGAACTGCGCCAATCGCTGAGTCAGATGCGTCAACCGCGATGCTGACAGGGGCTTCGGTATTGTGATGTGCCAGCATAGTCACATTGGCTATTGCTTCTTTAGTCGCAGTAAAGGCTTTCTTTGAGTCTGCATCCATCGTGACCACTTTTTTATTTCCACGAAGCTGACCCGTTAGTGGTTTTATGACAGATGCACAGTTCGGTATAAACCGTCTGTAGAAACTTACCAATCCATTGAAAGCTCGCAACTGCTTGATGGTGGTTGGTTCCGGGTATTCCAGAATAGCCGCCACCTTGTGTTTTTGGGGTTGTATACCATTCGCATCAATAGTATGCCCCAGGAAGTCCAACGAGGTTGTTCCGATTTGGCATTTCTGTATGTTTATGGTTACTCCATATTGTTGCAGTCTACTAAAGACTGTGTCCAAGTGTTTCATATGTGTTACCTCGTCTGGACTTGCTATCAGGCAGTCGTCGACGTATGCATGGACATAGTCAAGCCCGCGGAACACGTCATCAATGAAGCGTTGGAATGTTTGTGCTGCGTTCCTCAACCCAAAAGGCATTCGGAGGAATTCGTAAAGGCCAAATGGAGTTACGATAGCGGTTTTCGGGATATCATTTTCAGACATCGGTATTTGGTTGTACGCCTTTACCAAGTCGAGTTTTGAAAATATTGTCATTCCCTTCAGAGTGGCCGTTAAATCGTGGATATGCGGTAAAGGGTAACGATTAGGCGTAGTTTGGGCGTTAAGACGTCGGTAATCACCGGTGGGACGCCAGTCATTGCTATCTTTCTTCGGAACCATATGTAATGGAGATGACCATGGACTACTGGAAGGTCGAATTATTCCCAAGTCAATCATATGATCGAATTCGTTTTTCGCAATCCTTAGTTTCTCAGGCGCGAGTCGGCGTGCTTTGGAGAATACAGGTTGACCTGTAGTCGTGATGTGATGTGTAACATTGCTGGTTACACATGATAATTTCGATGACGTCTTATTCAGATCTGGATACTTGTCGAGTATCGGCTGAAAATAAGGGTTAATTAAATGTTTAAAACGAAGAGGACATAAACTACAACCTGTAGCCACGGTTCCACTAACGTATAGATTTGTGTTACTATCCACTAATCTCTTTTTACTAGGGTCCACAAGCAAGTTGTGGTGGCTAAGTAAATCCATGCCTATGATGGGTATTTTCACATCGGCGATGGTGAAAATCCAGTGTATGGGTTTTCGTAAACCCACGTTTAAGTAGACGTAACGTTTGCCATACGTAGCTATGTGTTTTCCATCGGCTGCCTGTAAATCGAACGCAGCTTCATGGTGGCGATCAGATGGAGCTGCAGGAAGAACGCTAACTTCTGCGCCAGTATCGACGAGGTAGCGAACCTTCGTTATCACATCAGTGATAAATAACAGGCGGCTGCTTCCACCGGCTACGGTTGCCGCTAACGCGTGCCGGCGGGGTAGTTTCCCGATGCGTCAACAATCGGTTTATGTCTAGGGAAACAACAGGGGTCTCTACACTTCTTGGAATTTTTTCCATAGGTGTTGTGGTACCAACACCAATGTGAATTTTCGTTTCGTCGAGGTCGAGACGACGACCTTCTCCGTGACGTACTTCGTCGACGAGAGTCGTCCGGTCGGTGTCTTTCCTTCAGGTCAAGAAAACGCGAAAGAGCATTACACAATTTCGTTACTTCGTTTTCGGTGGCCTGAGGTTTTTCGGTAATGGAATAAACCTGATTGTCGCGAGTTCTGGTGATCTCCAGAATTCGATCAGCAGATGAGGCTAGTTCATCTACTGGGTTGTTATTAAACGTTACCAGAACTGCTTGCACTTGTTGTGGCAGTTTTGATAAGAAGAGTTGACGGAAAAGACCTTCGTCGAAGGTGCGTTGACCAATTACCTCTCGCATGCGCGTCAACATTTCCGTTGCTGAACTACTACCTAGCTCGATGGTGTGGAACAACTCATCAAGCCGTTGTCTATCGGACAAGTCTCCGCGTTTGAGAATCGATCTTTTGAGTTGGTCATAAGGTTCTAGGCAGTCAGGGCTGAAAAAGGAAGGGGTGACGTACCTGTTCAATTCACGCGGAAGTGACCTTACGACGGCAAGGAATTGAACACGTGGATCTGTCACAGCGTGGTCTCGAAACTCGGCTTCTGCGTAGCAGAACCAAGCTTCTATGTTTTCTGTCCAGAAAGGAATGAGCTGGAAGTTCGGGGGTGTGGGAGTTTTAATCTTAATGAACTTAGGAGTCTGATCAGTCATGCTATAAATGCAATATATAAAAATATAAAAATAAATGCGATTAAAACGTGCCAAAAAAAATGATAATCACACCAAAAATACTGTTAAAAACGACAAACAGGAACGAACTCACAGTTTTGAACGTGTCCAGATCACGTCGGGCTCACCAATGAAGTTGCACACGGTATATGACCAAGTTACGTTTGGATTATTACCAGAGCGACTTCTAACGATTGAACCCACTCTTACGAATGAGAAGAAATCAGAAGGCAATGAAGGATGGAAGAGAAGTTATATTTGATCGGGAATGGAGCGGCAATGGGTTAGCAACGTCTAGGCTGGCAAACTAGAGAGGGTTGCTTGTTTCGGTACGGCGTGGCGAGATCTGGTCGTGATGCGTGACCGAGCGCCTTCAACTTAGTAGTGTCGGCTAAAACAAACATGGTCAGCATCAATGTCGAAACCTATGTAACTATTTATTTTGGGGATTATTTACCGCTACAGACGTAACACCAACGAACATAAATCTTCGACAAATACAAACAAACAAATTAAATATCTACCTCTACAATATCACCTCATTTCTATCATTATTGTTATTATTATTATACTAATGAAAATCACCAAATCTGTTAAGTATCATGTTACAAATGAATGGAAAATTCATTTTATTAGTCAACCACATTATTAATTTTATTACTAGTTATTGTAACTAAGCTATTGTCATGTGTAGGTACAAAAATGTTACTAAAACTTCCTTTCTGTTGTGTACTTGCTCTATGCACAGGTGTTTTAATGAATGTTCTTTACTACATTACTAATACTAGCACCATTAGTAGTATTAGATGGAAAATATACAAAATAACAGGCGGCTGCTTCCACCGGCTACGGTTGCCGCTAACGCGTGCCGGCGGGGTAGTTTCCCGATGCGTCAACAATCGGTTTATGTCTAGGGAAACAACAGGGGTCTCTACACTTCTTGGAATTTTTTCCATAGGTGTTGTGGTACCAACACCAATGTGAATTTTCGTTTCGTCGAGGTCGAGACGACGACCTTCTCCGTGACGTACTTCGTCGACGAGAGTCGTCCGGTCGGTGTCTTTCCTTCAGGTCAAGAAAACGCGAAAGAGCATTACACAATTTCGTTACTTCGTTTTCGGTGGCCTGAGGTTTTTCGGTAATGGAATAAACCTGATTGTCGCGAGTTCTGGTGATCTCCAGAATTCGATCAGCAGATGAGGCTAGTTCATCTACTGGGTTGTTATTAAACGTTACCAGAACTGCTTGCACTTGTTGTGGCAGTTTTGATAAGAAGAGTTGACGGAAAAGACCTTCGTCGAAGGTGCGTTGACCAATTACCTCTCGCATGCGCGTCAACATTTCCGTTGCTGAACTACTACCTAGCTCGATGGTGTGGAACAACTCATCAAGCCGTTGTCTATCGGACAAGTCTCCGCGTTTGAGAATCGATCTTTTGAGTTGGTCATAAGGTTCTAGGCAGTCAGGGCTGAAAAAGGAAGGGGTGACGTACCTGTTCAATTCACGCGGAAGTGACCTTACGACGGCAAGGAATTGAACACGTGGATCTGTCACAGCGTGGTCTCGAAACTCGGCTTCTGCGTAGCAGAACCAAGCTTCTATGTTTTCTGTCCAGAAAGGAATGAGCTGGAAGTTCGGGGGTGTGGGAGTTTTAATCTTAATGAACTTAGGAGTCTGATCAGTCATGCTATAAATGCAATATATAAAAATATAAAAATAAATGCGATTAAAACGTGCCAAAAAAAATGATAATCACACCAAAAATACTGTTAAAAACGACAAACAGGAACGAACTCACAGTTTTGAACGTGTCCAGATCACGTCGGGCTCACCAATGAAGTTGCACACGGTATATGACCAAGTTACGTTTGGATTATTACCAGAGCGACTTCTAACGATTGAACCCACTCTTACGAATGAGAAGAAATCAGAAGGCAATGAAGGATGGAAGAGAAGTTATATTTGATCGGGAATGGAGCGGCAATGGGTTAGCAACGTCTAGGCTGGCAAACTAGAGAGGGTTGCTTGTTTCGGTACGGCGTGGCGAGATCTGGTCGTGATGCGTGACCGAGCGCCTTCAACTTAGTAGTGTCGGCTAAAACAAACATGGTCAGCATCAATGTCGAAACCTATGTAACTATTTATTTTGGGGATTATTTACCGCTACAGACGTAACACCAACGAACATAAATCTTCGACAAATACAAACAAACAAATTAAATATCTACCTCTACAATATCACCTCATTTCTATCATTATTGTTATTATTATTATACTAATGAAAATCACCAAATCTGTTAAGTATCATGTTACAAATGAATGGAAAATTCATTTTATTAGTCAACCACATTATTAATTTTATTACTAGTTATTGTAACTAAGCTATTGTCATGTGTAGGTACAAAAATGTTACTAAAACTTCCTTTCTGTTGTGTACTTGCTCTATGCACAGGTGTTTTAATGAATGTTCTTTACTACATTACTAATACTAGCACCATTAGTAGTATTAGATGGAAAATATACAACCATATTAATAAAGTGAACAAAACTAGACATATTTCAATCAATCTTTCCATTAGTTGCTACGTGAACAACATGATAAAGCTTGAATAAAAATCGACATAAGAAACGATAAGCTAATAAACCATACTTTCTCGTTTTCAATTTATTCATTCCAGTCTTCCATCCCCACAAAAATTCACCGACTGTGTTTACATACAAGAGCAAAATGTTAAGATGAGAATGATAAACTTACTTTTCTCACCTGCCATTTATCCTAATAGTACTACTACGGATTAACTTTATTAAGTAGCTTAATAAATAAAGTTTGTCCCCTAACTTTGATAAATGAAGCATGTTACTACTAGTATTGCCTCTCTTCTTCATATATTCCTAACTGTATCGTACTATTCCTCATCACAATTCACACTCGTTTCGCCTACCATCTGTCACAGATGAACGTTTGCACATTCACTGACTAGTTTTAGTGGGACAAAATATTAACAACATCTTATGCACATAAAACTGACAGCGAATAAATGGAATTTAAGTAGTATCCAGCTTTCTGATACACTACTTAATTCCATTATGTTAATGACAACGGTAACTACGGTATCAATCGTATTTTCATTTATGGTTTAAAAACGACGAAATAGGAGATAATGAACACACTTTTCCCCGTCTATATAAGGATTCATCAAGATTTGATAGAAAATGGTGACAGAAATTGAGTACAGATCACCCTCAACTTTTCACTGATCGATTACTTTGCTTCATCCAGTATATTTGGTCATATTCCTGTTCATTGAGTGGTTGTGCTTTATATATCAAAGTGTACAGTTCACTAAAGATTTCATTTCAAGCGACTGGATACATCTTGCAGTGATTTTTATGAATATATCTAGTACAGTGTAACTAATAGCTTGTTGAAAAATGCAAAACTAATTAACATTAATGAAAACGAATGGTGTAGCAGCAGTTTCTGCAGCTAACAGTAGTCTTCAACATGTACAAAGGGAAAAGCAAGATCCTCAGATAAAAAACAACGGACACCAACCCAATTACACTTGACGGAGAATCTCTGTAAGATGTGAAAACTTCTACATACCTGAGCAGCACTATCGATAAACCATGAGGCTCTGATGCAGATGTGAAGGCATGAATCAGCAAGCTAATGGCAGCATTTCTACAACTGAAAACATCTGCAACCCAAACCAACTGTCAGCTAACATCAAAGTCAGGATTTTCAATACAAACGTCAAAACAGTTCTATTGTATAGAGTTGGAGTTGAAACTTAGAGAAGTATGAAAGCGCCCTTCAAAAGATACACGTATTTAGAAACAGTTGTTTGTGCAAGATACTTCGGATCTGTTGACCAGATACCATCAACAACAAGCTTCTATGGCAGAGAACAAATCAACTAAAATCCAGCCGAGGAAGAAATTAGGAAACGACGCAGGAGACGGATAGAACACACAATCAGGAAATCATTAAACTGTGTGACAAGACAAGCCTTAACTGGGAATCCTCAATGTCAAAGGGAAGATGGAAGACTAAAGAACGCATTGCTTTGGGAATTGAAGACAGGCATGATCAGCAGAATAAACAGCACTTGGGAATAACTGGAAAGGAGATTTGATGACAGAGTTGGGTGAGAAATGCCAATCGGCGGTCTATACACCATGTGAAGTAACAAGCATTGATTGATTGATTGAATCCTTAAAAAATTGTCATAGACTGATTAAAGATTGTAGTAGGAAATCAAGAAGTTTAGAAAACTGTGACCTTGTACAATAGACTGAAGAAATTACGTATCAAATTATTAACACATTAATATAAGTATCTACAGTTCAGTGATACAATGATTAAAAACCAGTATAACAATTGCAAACGTTAATTAGTTTATTTAGAGGTTTCCAGTTGACTTACAACTGTAGTACGGTATATAAAAATCAGTGACCAAAACGGAGCAGTTTAGTTTAAAGTTCCGGTTAATATGTATTTGATATTTTTATAGTAAAGTTAATTATAAAGCATATAGTTCTTCCGATTTCGATATTTTTCATTAGAGTACTCCTATTATTCTGTTTTTGACTATTAATAAATCTACAAGTTAAATAGCTTTATAGACTGTGATATTGGTGTCAATATTGTTTACGGATACTACTAATTAAGTTGACCAGTTAAATATTGTGTCCAAATTCATGAAATACTTTTTTTATTTATGAGTAGTCTGTTTACGTCGAAAATTAAATGGTTCATCAGAATTTTTACTATCTTCTTCATATAGATTTTGTGCATTCTAGTGGTAGAACTGTCTGATCCTGCTATATCAATAGAACACCTATATTCAATATTTTGTTGCGTAATTCTGATGTATGGTTGAATTCTATATTGTGATTCATATAATAGACTGACTGCAGCTAGACAACTGATGAAAATCAGGGAACACACGAGAGATGCATCATTCTCGTAATAGAGTTCTCAGTAGTGTGTATCTACTATCCAGACAGGGATCGAACCCAGGATATGAATACGTAACATTCATATCATTGAGTTTGCATCTTATAATTTACGTTTTTAACTTCAGCACTTAGAGAATTAAAGCAACCATCATCCATTGTCACTGGTGAATAAGTATCATGTACTCGACATGGATGGACTCCATTGATTATCACTTCTCACAACGACATCTAAATCACTTGTCATAGTCGTTTACTAGTTTCTATATGATTCTTAGCATGGGAGATTTTTTGAATGTTTTAATTTTTATCACAGACTGACTTATGTCACTGATCAGTATTAGTATCACTATACATTGAATTTCATATACTTCGTGGGTTTTTCTATATTTTACGATAATAAAACTGATAAAGTAATAATGCCAATGATAACATATACAGTATATGCGAATAAGTCTAAGCTTCGACCTTCTTCTCTTTTCCTTCTTCGCTACTTCACCAATCTATCATGGTATAATAACTGCCGTTTCATAAATCATGCCATCTTTAGGGTGCACATCTGGTAGTTGTATTTATTTTCCTGTGTGTGTAGGGGAGGATGTTATACATCAGAATATTTTTACTTATTAATAGTTACTATGTTATGAAAATGACTGTGTCTATATAGTCCACTCTAACAGATGCAGGTATCACAGATAAATGAATAAACACAGAGACGTATATTATCAAAGATAAACAATTGACTGCATATCTTTCCTATCAAATTCGAAATCTACATACATATAGTAGACTTAGCAACTAATAGCCAATATAACAGTAAGACACATTTCTTCCTACTATACCCAATGAATAATAATAATTATTATTATTATTACTGTTCCTATAAGGTCATTTAACCACTGACCCATCTGTCCAACCACATTCATAAAGATGCTGTTTCAGTGATTCATTAAACAGTTCGCCAGATGATTAAAGGTAATATAAATCCACACCAACACATACATACGTGTATATAAATGTATAGATAATTAACATTAAGGTGTTATTTCAAGTAACTAAACAGGTGGTAGACAGTTTTTCCCTTTAATGTACATGTTATTTTTTGTTTTATTTCGTTCTAAGTAGTAGTATTCTATTAATTATAACTTTGACACTTATTTATTCTCGTCAAATGATGGTTAAAGTTACTTATTTTTATAATTATAGAGTTGGAAGAATTTAGTTACTGAGGTGTACAATAATATCATTGTACATTATGTACTATACATTTGTTATCATGAATATAGTCCATTTATTCTATGTATAAGTTAAAATTGAATGGATATGTAAAGGAAGATCCATCCTCTGGCAATCAGCTGATCGTCAAGTAATTGAACTGATATAGTTAGTTTATGTTCATTGTTTAACTGTTTTAGTCTATGATGGATACATTATTATTCATTCAATGGGTCATAAAATATCTAAAAACTTCAAGAGATCAGTCAATTATTTGGAGTTTCTCATTTTCTCTTGGTGGCTATTAGGATCTTGGCGAAAAACAAAAATCAGTCGTACTGTAAGCTACACACATGTAAACAAGTGGAGATAACGAGAAAAGCTTCGTTAATCAACTAATAAAGAAGGACATTGGAAAACATAATCACTGGTTTTTCTTTTTCTCTGCTTAGACTTTTAGGTACTTTACATACGTACAATGACACTTCTCGAGTCATTGCAATACTGACTGACGTTTCTTGAAAAACTACTGGAAACTAGAGGATCACTGGAAAGTCATCTTATTCAGAATTAAAACAATTTTTTTGTTAGATATAAGTAAAATTCGAGTCTAGTAACTTAAGGTCTTGAGATGAGTACAACATCATTGAACTACTAAGATAGAATCCATTTGATTTCCGACTTAATACAAGCATCATCCGATGCAGTCAGGGGGTGGGTAACACCTTCAAACGAAGCATCATTTTATGTCACCAATGATGTCATTAAGCTAATACTGAACATTTTTCACTAGAATTTTATGGAGATCGTGCAGTGGGGACTTTACACAGTTTAGTTTACTCTATAGTGCCATTGTTTCCTATAATTCTATGTATAGAATGAGAACGGTACATGGGCGAAAAGTGCTCCAAAGTTCAAAGGCGTCCAGTTTATTTTCAATTTTGCAAATTATTATAGAATTACGTAACATGGTGACATAAATCTTAGGGAAATATAACTAGTAGTAGTTTTGTGTTAGGACTTTCCAATGATCAACGGTCAATATATAACTTATAAAGGTAAAGTTATAATAAAACATCCACCGCCTCATAAGGGGAATACCCCTCTTTTTTAATGTCTGCATTCTTTTACTAAGATGCTTACGCATCCTTCTCTGTATTGCCTATTTGCCGAACTCACCATGAATGATGAATCACACACCATACATCTCTGACAATATTTGATAATTTTTAACTGATAAACGAATATTTTGCCATTTTGTGATATCATTTGTTAAATGATCTATGGTAAACTGATCCTAAAGATGAGATATCTGTATAACATCATGACTGGTCTATATCATACATGAATCCTGAATGTTTCATGTTACATGTCAATATATTGTTCATAACATATTATTATTGAATATTAATGCATAAGCGGAACTGCATGAAAGACAGACTGTCATAAAACATTGAAAAAGTGATCATTAGTTTTTAATTATTAATATGATTGGTACCATCTCTTGAAAAATGCTACCGTTCATGCTGAGACTGAATCCAGATACTATTCATTTTATCTATACATAGTTTAGTAAGAATCATAGAATAAGACAAGTTCAGTGGTTTAGGTTAATGTCAATATACTATTTTATCTGTTTATTTATCTTTTTTGTCAAAGTAATACACTACTGAATGGCTTAATAATGAATTAGGCATTTCCAACTTTTGAACACAATTGACATACTAAGTAAATCATATTAATGCTTGCTTGTAATTATTTATCAGACGAAATTCTTTGATTTCTCAACTTGATTAGGTTGCTTTTCAAAGGATAGATTTCATTACAAAGCATACCTCTGTCGCATTAATAAGTGAGAAGTCATCCAGTGGCTGAGCGACATTTTTCTGTCGACGAAAAAGTGTAATACAGTATTATTAAAATAATTCATCATTATTTTTAATACTGAAATGTTAACGTGAGTAAGTAAGCAGTAGTTAAGCACTGCTAAAGAACTTTGACACAGTGGAGATTATGAAAAATCGACGATTTATGGGTCGATGATAAATTCAACGAGAAAATGAGCAAAAATACAATACACAAGTCTTTATTCTACAAGGTGATTGTCACAATAATTGAATACATACTCATGAAGATGCACATCTCTGCAACATAATTAGCAGACAGAATTCAAAAAAATAGGCATAGATAGATCACACAGACTGGAACTGTTCCATCTTTACGAGTTTCCCTCTATTGTTTACAATACTGAACCGGATAGGTTAACTATGGAGCTGTCGTCTTTCTAGACAGAATCATCATGTATAACTAGAAGTAGAGGGAATCACTTTAATTATACCACAAGTTACGTGGTACGCAGTTTCAACCTATTAGTCAGAGCTTCAATAAATATACAATTTTTCTGTGGAGCAGAATACTTTTAAACTAATCAGAAATAATAGTGAATTTCTGTATCAGATCTAATCAGTAAATTAATATCATAAATTGAACTCGGTTAGACAACTGTTATAATGTAGAGAGCATTGAGCATCTATATAGTTAGGACTTCATATAAGTGAGCATCCAGATGTTTAAAATGTCAGCCTTTCAATGCCGATTTAGTAGTCTAATTGATAACATTACCTAAAAATATGAAGTTTTGAAAACGATCCCACCTTTTGCTGGGGATATGTACATTGTTGAGGAGTCCCATGCTAGCGTGAAACTTAGATCAATTCACTTGTCAAATTCAAACTCAACAATCCTCACATCACCCACTGTTAAACAATAAGTGTTAATTATTAAAATTGGGTATTGTGGAGATTGTTGAATGTTAATTCAGAATCCCGAATTTGTCTGAATTAGACAACCATTAACACCTATGAAGTACTGAACAGTTATTTCGTCCCAGTACTGGACTCTCCAGCGGTACACATTTACGACTGCTCCAGGAATCGAACCCAGGACGTTATTTCTCTATGTCGGGTGTAAGACAGTTATCCCCTGATAGCAATGGATGATGTTGCGAAAATTGACTTAGCTAGAAATAGTAACAGTTTAGAGCCGGCTTAGTGGTCTAATAAGTAAGCGTTTTCCCCATAGCCAGAAGGTTTATGGTCCACTCCCTTGTGAGGTCGTGAATAGACACTGTTGAAATGTTTCATACTAGGAAGAAATCGTTGTTCAATACTTCCTGGCTTTTAATCGTTGCCTAATTCAGACCGATTCCTGATGTTGAATTAGCAAATACTAATCAAGTTTAATGTGATTAAAACCAGGTTGTTTATGTTATGTTAGATTTGTTAAGATTCCTATTGTACAATTAAGTTCAAATCTGATAAATAAAAACATCTATCTGCAGAAAACATCAATGTTAAATGCACTATTGTGAAAATTATTTTAAAAATTAATAAAGAACGATTTGTGTATGACCAATAATGTTAGTATTCTGGTTAACATGCATCCAACAGTGGTGAAGTTCCTAAAGCAAAAGCATGAAATATGAGGGCTACACATTTGTTTTGTTCCTGGAGAGAAAGTTACTGAGTTGGTTACTAGAATAAGTTCATCCGGGTAAATTATGAATTTTGTGACATGCAGTACTATATGTTAACATGTTAATAGACTGGAACAAATATTTTCTTCAGCCGTGTTTACTGAATCTAAGTACTATGCATCCAACAGTGGTGAAGTTCCTAAAGCAAAAGCATGAAATATGAGGGCCTACACATTGTTTTGTTCTGGAGAAGAGAAAGTTACTGAGTGGTTACTAGAATAAGTTCATCCGGGTAAATTATGAATTTTGTGACATGCAGTACTATATGTTAACATGTTAATAGACTGGAACAAATATTTTCTTCAGCCGTGTTTACTGAATCTAAGTACTACGGTAATCTCGGACAATATTGAGTTCAAAGTCATTATATGTGAATCCCAATCAAAATAATGAGAGTCACAGTTTGTTCTTCTACTTAGATGAGTTCCAAATGGTAACTTTTTTATGGTTAACCGATTTGTTATATACATAAAATGCAATTTGTATCTATGGTAAGTCTAATCTCTTGAAAACTAATCAACTCACTGGTGACGACTATAACTTCAGCACTGTGTTATTTTGAGAATGATATCATGTCTATGAATGTTGTGGAGAAGCTTTACTAATTATTAACCATTATAAAACATAGTTCCAAAGATTTTTATCTTTTGTTCCTAACCATCTAACTGTCTACTGGACGAGTTACTAAACTAAAATTCTTAATCAAAACATCCCCCTACTCTCAATTTTAATAAAAGTAGATAACAAGTGTCATAGGTCAAATAACGACAAGTATTAACAAATTTGTTCATTATTCAAAAGAAAACATAAAGTCATGATAATTTATTATAAAATATCTCATTTTAGCATTTAACGCCATCGAAAGCATCTATGTACAACAATTTCTCCCATTCTCTCCCTCTCTCTCCCTATATACAATTCATTGTGTTCAATGATCAATAGTAATATGATTGTTCAACAGTGATTATATCCACTTTATAATTGTATTTACAAGGCGCGAATATTTTGAATTTCTGAAAAATCAATTACAACTTCATGTTTATTCTATTTGATCAATATCATCATCTGTTTGGTATGGTGTACTACCATTAGAATTTAAATATTCATAAGATTTTGATAAAAATTTATCACCATGTAAGTAATCATTATTTAATTGATTGTCATGATTGAAATCAGGTTGGAAAGGAGAATTTACTTCTGATATTGAATGCAATTGAGTATTATTACGACTGGATAATAATTTAAAAATGAATGCTGGAAGTAATGAAGCAGAAGAGGAGTCGAGATTGCCTTCAGTATAAAAACAAAAAGAAAAATCGGTCTAATATTTAATCAATTATTTAAGAGAGTTTCTCTAAAACAAAATAGACTTAAGTAGACAATCATTCTGTCAACAAGTGTTTTAAACCCATGTTATCATTGAATATCCATTTGAAGTATGCGTTGATGTTGAGGAAATATTTGTACTATGTTTAATGTATGATTAAAACTGGAATTCATGAAGTGTATTTTATTCTAATTAGGATTCATCAATTGAATGTATTATTTATATTACAGTGTTTGTGTTTACTTTAAACCTTCGACTCATTATCTTAAGCATCAAAAACCAACGTTTTATGTACTAGACCAAATTTACTAAACATTGTGACTTGTCGAGGTAATTCTATCAGGATGCTTATATACCAAATGATACAGATCAGTTGTCTTACTAAAGAGGAGTAAGTAGGATGAGGGTGGGGAAGAGGATAGTCGCATATTCCTTATAATAACCAAGGAGACAGTGTTTTATCAATCGTACCTAAAATTAAATGCAACCATTCACTACTGATGAATTTACTGGAGATAATACGTTTTGAACCAATCTTAGCTTTAAAATGCATTAATGAATAGTTTAATTTTAGATTTATGAATATTTTTCAGATGAAACAATATAAGAATCTTCATAGAGTCATCAGTTTTATTACTATTATTTACTATTATAATGTCTTATTGAGAATGTAACCATATGTTCCAATAAGATATTTATTAACTGAACGATGTGCACATGTACATTTATGTTTGCATAGACTTTTAGAATAATGTTAAATGATGTGTGAATAGAGCACATGTGTTATTCCGACTTGCATACTAACAATTTTGTTGATTTAATAAAAATTATGTACAGATGTTAATTAAGAATACATAAATGACCTGATTGTTGCTAACTAACTCAAATGTTTATTATAAGATGAATGTGTTTAAATTTTCTGAGAAGATTCTAACTACCTACAATCAGTAAATTGGAAATACTGACAATAACTCTGATTTGAAAATAAATATGGTATCAGTATACCACTAATCTTGTCGATGATCTTGAATCAGAATAGGAAGAATATGAAGTTTATTGTATTCAGAATGCATCAATTAAATGTTAGCTTTATCTACTTACAACTATCATCTGTGATAATTTACTTCAGTATTCAGAACAACAACATACACAACGATAATTTATTCAGATATCTGGTGAGAATAGACTAACAATTTGAGTAAGACTACAGTATTATGCATCCAAAGTTCTGTTAGCCACACCACTAATGAATATTGTTTATCCGAAGTATCTAATACTATAATCTAAAATCTGTAAGTCTTTACTCATATCTACTTGAAAATGTAGACCATCAGTCATACCAGTATCTATTTGACAACCAGTTCTGGCCACAGATTAAACCACTATATATGACCGTAACTATTGCTTTAAACCAACATTTGATTGCATATATATGTTAACTGTGAGAGATACAGTTGTGAAAAGCTTTATAAGTATTCCTCATTGACGCTGTGACTGGATTAGCACAGTGTGAAGTCACATATTCCTTTTCAGAGTAACAGCTGAGAGATACTTGTAAGCTAGTATGTCTTTAGGGAATGTATTTATACGGAACTTTGAGCAGTTTTTTGAGTGATACAATTGAATAATTTATCTATAAATGCATCTAAGGTCCAGTGGCAGACCTAGTGTTGAACTACACCAACTGATCAGTGTTTCTTTTACCAAACCTTTAATTGATGGATTGGTTTTCATAGCCCCCCCCCCTGAATTTAAGTGATGTCACATGAAACGAAAATAAACATTTAAAGTTAGTGATAGAAATTCAATGAATTCGTTGAGCCTGTTTTAAAAACTCATTTATTTAGTATAGATTTGTGCAATCGGCTTCGAGTTACACTATAAATGCGAGGGTTAATATTATTAGTCAGTGCTCGAAAGAAAGTAGGTGGAGATGGTTCTGAATATGCAAATCTGTAGTTGATGTTTAGATCCCTTATACTATTGGTTCATCACTCTATAAACAGTTTTATAACATTGGGCTTTGGAGGCTATTAAGGAGAAGAAAGTATACTGGGATTCAGTTTACATTTTTTGCAGTAACTTATCCCCAATCTGTTCTTCACCGTTATTAGAATTCGGCTAAATTAGAAATAGTATATTAATCAATACTGTTGAACATATAGGTAATATTAAACTAAACTTACTATTTCCAATCGAAGTTTCGACAGTGATAATATTTAATCGTTGAAGTACTGCTTGTTCCAAATTATTTATGTGCTTAATTGCTTCTTGAATTATTTTCACCTAATAAAAACAAATAAATAAACAAATTGAAGAGGCTTGTGGGAATAGGTATTAAGTTTAGTTGTTTATATTCATCCCAGATTGATGTTGGTTGGGTACCAATCAAAACCAGGGAGCACTGGCTTGGGAATTCTACCAGCTGACTCCAGCCCAGTAATAATGATGGCTAGGGGTTAGTCATGAAACCTGAAGGTCGTGGATTCGATTCCTCAGCAGTGAATATTGCTAAGGAGTTCCATGCTAAGACCAAGTAGCTATCCATTGCTCTCTGGTTTTCAATGATCCCCACTAAAGTGTCTGTGACGAATAAAAACAACTAACATAAATAAATGAATAGTATATATTCATTATTCATTGAATTTACACATAAAACATTACGTCTATACAACAATGCCCAACAAATTTCATGTTGTCCTATATATGAACTTATTGAGTGTGGTGGGGGAAGTATGTTACTTTGTATAACAAATGAATAGGCAAAGAGAAAAATTTGACAGTGATTAATACTAGCTTTGGTTTTTCTCATAGTTGTCAATAGGGTTAGTTTGTTTTAACACTGAGACTCATTAAACTAATAGGTCCACTCATATTCATAAAACAGAGCATTGTATAAACAATGTAGGTAGTTATTAGTCAAATCTACTATTATAATGTTATCTTTATAATTTGAAAAAAAGCACGTTCATACACGAAGATAAACTAATACGAAACGTGATCTAATTTGAAATTTATCGGTATCATAATTGGTTTAGTTCCAAGAACATGATTAGTTTAGTCGTCTAAATGGATTAACTGATTAGAATTGTATTGATAGTCATTAAAAGTAAATGATACATTATTTATTCTACAAAGTGATGTGACATTAACTTTATTTTATAAATTGTTCTAAGTCAGACAACGAATAGATGTTTCGTCTCAGTTTGGATGTATTCAAAAGTGCTCATCCACTACCCCACCAGGGAATTGAGCCCAAAACTATCTGGCCTTAAAGCGAATGCCTGACCATTAGACTATTCAGTCGCCCTCTAACGGTTGATATTTCTGATTCAGTTAGCTCGCGATATATTTGTGGGACCGCATCCGTTGCCATCGATGTATAACTACCTCGCAACTGATATGGTTAAACTCCACTGGTCACATCTCTAGGGATTACCCCTAGAAGTAAGTGAGTTCATAGTCTCCCTTCAGTAGGCTTTCTAACTAGTGTCAGTTTAAACTGTAAATTACCTTCGAACTATAACAAAATGTCCACAAAACTGAATTCACTGTCTGTCTCGATATGGAGTATGAGTAGGTTGGTAGGAAATTAGTAGTGACAAAACCAATACTTTACACCAGTATATGACTGTTATTTTGATCCACATTGGTAGATGCCGATTACGTGGTTTCGATCTTCTTGACTATAGTAACCAATGGTTGGACAAAATAAGTGACTTGACTTAGAACTATCCTTTTATCTTTCTCTGAATATTGAACTGCACTACTACTTGACTTTTCTTTCCCTCTCCTTACTAACTATATTCCTGAATGTTTAGTTTCTTTCTGAAGCTACTAAATGAGATTGAAAGTATGTAAAAGTTAATTCAGACCCAGTGACGTAAAGATATTGTCAGTAATATGGTACCTAAAGCATCTCGAATAGTCAGAATATTATGCTTTTCGGTGTTTCACTAACTGATTCATAAATGGTACCCAATTAGAACAACTTATCTAATCAGCTTAATCAATACTTAATGTTTCTATTATCATAAGTATATCATAACTATAACCCTCTGTGTTCATTCTACACCAACCTTGAAAAGTAAATAATTTGTCATTGATACTTCAAATAGGTAACTTAACACTAATTATCACTTCTACAAATAATAAACACGTTATATTAACAATTTCAAGAGTCACTAACTTACTTCATCTAAATTTTCACAATTTGCAACATTTGGTAGAATTTCCTTCAATCGTTCACATTCAATTTGATGTGGTTTTAAATATTTACCAACATAGCATTTCTTTTTTCGATTATTTCTATGCATCCTATTGAATAAGTTTAATGTAGGTCGACATTTTCGTTTAATTAAAAGTGTTCGTTGAAGTGGTGATAAATTGTTTACATGATTTGGCAACATAATGTTTTCAGGATGAAAAAACAAAATAAGAATGTTATATCAAGGGTACAGAGAGGATTAAATAGGAAAATCTGAAGGTATATGTTATATGCAAACGATTTTGATTGGATAAAATGAAATAAAACAACAGTAACACAAATCAACCAATCAGAATAATTTGCGTTCTAATGGAATATACTTATAATTTTTTAAGATTTGATTGACCAACTAACAACACAGTTATCTTGTTCTCTAAGGATGGATGCAAAAGGAAACTATTCATGGAAAGGAGAACATTTCAAGCATGATTATGGCATATCTTACTTTATCTAATAACGATTAAAACTGTCCCCCTTTGGTATTCTGAAAGAATAAATTATCCGTATGTTAATAAAATAACAAGATAGAATCGACAAAATCTGACTAATGATCCCAATGCGAATAGATGAAGAGTTTGTCTAATCGAAACTTATCCAACACTTTAATAGGAGTAAGAAATGTTAGAGTAGGCAGTCACTGTTTTGATAACTTAGTTTTCAGGAGCTTCTAGTTACTGATCCATGGAAATCTCATTACAATAGCCAAAATAAGGCAAATATAAATATTCTTTTCTGATAAACTTTCATCAAGTTATGTAGTTATGTGTTCAAAAACTAATTATAGCGAAAATAGCCAATTTTAAGCCAAATACATCATTCAGATAACGAGGATAATTGAATATAAATTTTATTTTTCAAGACGAAGAATCGTAAGCTTTGCATAAAACTTTTAGTGAGAATGGATACCCTGCAAAGTTTATGAATAATTACACCATCATGAAAACAAATAGAAAGGTGATTTAAACTGAAGACAAAAAGCTTATTTCATGCGACTAACATTCAGAGAGGACTCACCAAGTTAAATGTTAATGTTGAAGCTAAGCAGTTCCATCCGATGATCATTCAGCGCAAGAAATCTACATCTAGTGTTTTTTGCCCTCCCTGTGGTGACACCGAGAATGAAGGATAAATTACCTACGCATGTCACCTCACTTTGTATCTATTAGCTTAACTGCTCCTGTGAAGCAAGCTACATTGGCAGATGCCCATGGAATTTACTCTGTTCAGTTTGGTTAACCAAATGTGTCGTTAGAAGCGTCAACAGTTCAATATTAGCTTACCTAATTCAAATAGCTCATGTGGCAAACATAAATCAATCATTTGCAATAATATATTATTTAAATAGTTATCTGCCAAAACCAGTTATCTTAAGCTCGCTAAAACGGTATAGAAGATGGCTATACGGGTCAAGAGGCCAGGACTGTGCATATAAAAGAAGTATGTTCAACCCCCAAGATCCATTAAAGCAATCTTCATATTAATCATACGATAACTAAATTGTAGCAACGAACATGCAGCTTTCTCACTTAATGTACATTTCCATAACCTTAGTTTATCCGATACATATACTACCTTATTTACAAATCTCCATTTTATTATTATTATTATTATTATTATTATTATTAGTAGTAGTAGTAGTAGTAGTAGTAGTAGCAATAATAATAATAATAATAGTCAAGTATGCACATAGTGGATTTGAATATTACGCAATCTTCCTTTCCAAGTCCCAGTTACTTCGTAACCTTTCCGAAACCAATTACAATACTTTCTATCATTATTATTACATGTAATTACTACCCACCCCGTTTAACAGTTTCAGTTGATTTTATTTTAAGTAGAATTCAAACTTGACTACAAGCACTTGATTAAACTGTATTTTTGTCACCACCTGATCTCCTATGTTACCTTTATGTAGAGATACCTATACTTGTATATTCGGTTAATAATCTTGTTTATTTCAGTTGCCATTTAATAGGCTACATGGTGATGATTATTTCAACATCAACATTCGTAGTATACAAATAACTCGGGAAAAATTTACATCCAATTATCCTTGATACCTATATGATGTTGTATTTACCTCAGAATTTGCTATTTCTGTGATTACTAATTTCTAACTCACGATTGTAGAATCTGATGAACATTTATCGAAGAGTATTCTTTGTTCAAACGTTTTTGTTCTGATAAACATGGGAATAAATATGGGACTCCCATACTAGAACGAAACAGATGTTCATTGTTCCTTAGTTTTCAATGGTATCTTGCCAACACCAGTCTGTGACGAATTCAACTAAACTCTACAAACCGTCTTAATTGAATATAAATATGTTGAATAAATTACGTAGTTAGACAATGATATATATTAGAATGGATGGCATTCCTGGATATTCTCCTTTCTAGAGGGAAGAAGAGGTCTATGAAATAAAATCTACTTCAGAGTGAATACTTGGACAGGACTATATACCCTATTACCCAGACATCACATCGATTCAGCACAAAATTAATTTAATTAAATCCCGTAGCTATAGTATCAGGTTTCTATGTTTAGAAGACAGTCGAAACTAGAAGATAAAAAAATTAAAGAAAGCATTACAGAGCAACGGGTACCCAGTCGATTCCATCAAAAAGTACATGTCTGACACTGTCAGTAAGAAAAGCGTTTGCTTACGAGTACGTTGTAAGGGAAATGTTGTTGGTGACATCTTAACACGTAGACTCAAAAGTCGCTTGAAAGAAGGCTTAACGCAGCTAGGGTGAAGGTTACCTTCTATAACTTAACCGGTATTCACTCAGCAAGCTAAGGATAAAATACCGAAGACAGCATCTTCATTCAGTACATATCAGTTTAACTGCTCTTGTTAAGCTAATTACATTAACACTACTTAGAGGTGTTTGTCCTTACAAGTTTGTGAGCATGTGCTGCATCACTGGGAAAAAACTAACGAATTCCATACTGTCACATGTGATAGACATTAAACATTGAATCAAAATAGAAAATGAGTTCACTCTTTTGCATCACGTCACGATTAATTTATCTAAAGTGGCGAGATTACTATTCCTTTACATAGCTGATGATATACAGATTAACTCCAGAAGAGGTATGTTTAGCTTCATGGTCTACCATGGCCCACGATCATAGCACTCATTACTTGAGTTTACTATTGTAAACCATCATTCGGCAAACCTTTTTTCTGTATATTTCTAAGCTGTCTCATTAATTACACGTCCGTTATTCTCAATTCGTACTAATTTCTTATCATCATTTTTAACTTGGAAATGTCTCTCTCAGTTCATGTGGATTTCTTACCAGCGTTAACCTGTTAATAATTCTCTATATCACATATTGCATACCAGTATTATTTTATTATTCTGATAAACAGTTATCAGAACAGAGATTGTTTGCTCAAATGTTTCTTATATCTAACTATTCCATGAGGATCTTTAAACTATTGATAATTGAAAATTATTTGATTGGATATATCACAGATTGATGTTGGCAGGGTACCGTTGAAAACCAGGGAGCACTGGACAGCTGTTTCGTTCTAGTGTGGAACTCCCCAACAGTGCGCACCCCAGATTCCGCACCAGAGGCTTCAGGTTGACGGCGAACGCCTAACCATTTGCACCACTGGGTTGGCATTCAATAGTAGAATTCCCACTTCCATCAATTTGTAATGAAAATTAATCAGTTTCAACGTTTTGCCTAGAAACTCGAGCTCAGCTTCTTCAAGAAAACAATCCCAAATAAAAATTAAAATAATCCTTAACAATGGATTGAAATTACTTTTATCCATTCTCCAGATAATTTAGGTGCAGAACTGAATAACACCAAAATAAAATATAAATATAGTGAGAACAGAGCTCATGAACCTAATGAAATCATAGTTCAGAAGAAACTCATTTTTGTCAAACTCTACTTTAAAGGTGATGATGCGGCATCAACAATCAGAAGAAAATGTAACGTAGCACCAACGAGAACATATTCTGCAGTGAAATAGTTATACTATTTAAAAGAATAAGTTCCCTGAGGCAACAGAAAATCATCAGGCACACTTTCTACGTTACTGCAAAACTGTTTGTATATATTTCCGTGTACCTGTAAAAACAGATACATCGGTAGAATGGAAAGAAGGGTTTGTTTGTGATTTCACGAGCAAGTCCCAAAAATTGCTCATATAACTTATGATTCCACAACACAAACCAACTATTTTATCATGATTTTCAGTGATATTTTCTAGTCATGAAGAGAAACTTTCAATCGAATGGCTTTTATGGTTTATCTTATTGCACTTAATTTATGAGAAACTACTTTTAACCCTGAGCAAATTTCCCTTATCACTCACTAATACGACTTATCCAGTGTAGATAACATGAACAGATGTCCTATTTTTGTTAAATGATAAAAATAAAATATTAATCTGAGATTATAAGATGCCAAGTGAATTATATGCATCAACCATTCTATGTTAATTTACTTCCCCCTTAGTTTCTATCAACTGATCATTTAAACAACAACAAAACTAGTAGTAGTCAAGACTGTCATGTTTCTCTCTTTTCATTTCTTCATACTCATCCGAATCATATTATTATGAGACTTAGTAACTGAAGTGATTAGTGTATATTAGTTACAACAATGAAATCATACAATTGGCACAAAAAATGAACAATGATGAAGGCTTGTCTGTCCATTGTAATAATTACACACAATAAGCATTAATAATTTGCATGTATTTTGAGTGAAAAGAAGCATGATCACCAATTAAAGTGAATTAATTCACATATTACTAACTTGATGACAGCAGGTTAACATGTTCGATTGTTTTCCCGACTAAAACATGATCCCCTTCATCATCATTATCATCAATAGATTGCAATTCAGTGGTTAAGCGGGTATGATTATTTAAATTTAAAAGCACACAGACGTTGTCATTAGATTAAATTTCATGAAATATCACTAAGATTGATTAAATTACACAGTGTTAATGACATAATGAATTCGGTGATTGTTGGGGAAAGCTGAATCACACGTGAACCAATCACAGTATCCAGTAGAGACATTTTCGAACTAGTTTACTAATGAGCTCAGCAGAGGTTATCCATTATGTTTTCAATTTCCAACAAGTAGGTTGTATTCAGCTTTTTCGACTGCTTTTTCTATTCATGTAGTAAGTGAGTGATCCATATTGGGATGAAACACTCTAAACATTTCAAATAAAGTGTCTATAGTTATTTAGTGATGACTTCAGTGAACATGTCGATGAAGAGCAACTCAACATAGTGGATAAAAAACCTGAAAGTAGTGAACATTCTCGCATAACGGTTCTGATATTAGTTACACTCGGATATCCAGTACTCATCTAATAAATCAACGAAATACAGATGAAAATTATAGATACCGGACATTTAGTAAACTTAGTAACTTTGTCGCTGACAGCGTTAACCGACTGAATTACAAAAAATGCTGGATCATAACAACAACTAATGGATTTAAAGTTAGGTTACTGTTAATTTATGAAGTCCCATTTCATAAGTATTTCAGAAGACATAATCTTGAAATATTTCTTTCGCCTGTTAACTTCATCATATATAATTATCAACTACGAAGGTAAGTGATCGTATGTTGTATTTGTGATTGTGTTCATTCAACATATCACTGTAACGTTAAAAGTTTGAACTAATATTCAGAATGTATATTCAAGATAAAGATTTTCGAAACACAACTGTTTAATTTGTACTCCATTTACATCATATTATTTGGTGTATAATAAACCAACAGTTCCAAATCCACTCAAGTTGTTTTACATAATGCTATACCAAAGATACACCATACTAACCAGGCCTACCCTAACTTGGTAGTCAAACACCTTGAAGCAGTCTCAAACTATAAACATAACTGGAACTTCGATTTAAAACAAGTTAGAATATGCGGTACACTCAAGCTATGTGTTAGTGCTTTTATAGTTTATCTTTACATGTATCTGGCTTCGTCTTAGATGAACCAGTTAACGAAACAAGCACTATATCATTCAGTAAAACTGTATGTCGCAGGAAGTTTGTTTGTTTCTAGCTGTCTACCTCATCTGTTGTTACATCTAGGTCGCAGTGAGAGGTAATATTTGATCTGTATATACACAGATATTGTTTGTGATGGACATAATAGGGTTTAAACAAGTAGTCACTATGCACATATGATAGAGAAAAAGTCAAACGAGAGAAGTCTAACAATAACAAACAAGTGATCAACTAAGATTTAGGTAATACTGAACAATATGAGTAGATGGATGCTATTTATTAATAGTCTTATGTTATTCAGCTATCTATCGAGAGTGAAATCATTAGTCCACCGATGGTTAAGCATTTTAAAGTTATTGATGAATAACTCGATAAATCTGAATACAATTAATTCGTTTATAGTAGTGAATACACAGGAGTGAGGTCATCAGCTTCTAATGAACAATCACCTTCATAGTATACAAGTGTTAAATTATGTTTTCTATACCACATTGATTATTAATATGCTGACCAGTTGTGGGAGTCCCATTATATATAAAACTTATGACTTGGATATTTCAGTAGTTTAATTGATTTTCTAAGTTTTCGCTAGAACTAGATTCTTTGAACAGGAGTAGAAGTGATTATGTATACCTTAACAGCCTAATATATAATACTCTTAGCGTTAAAATGATGTTAATTTGGTTTAAGTCATATTGAAAGTATTAAAACTCATTGAGATACAGATATACCATATATATGTAAGTTAGATATAGGACTTTAATTTAAGATTCTATACTCTAATAGTCACAAAAACAGCAATACGTTTCTCTTAATTTACTAGTTATTGACTTCTAATTAGAATTTCATCAATTCATCACGAAGTTGGTAGAGGTTTTACTAGAAGATTGTATCAAGTGGGGTTGAGTTTAAAATGATTCTATCCTGCTACTTTACAGTATCTAACGATCTAAAAATCTCTGATCGCTTTGAACAGGAAAGCGAAAAACTAAGAGGCAAATATAGACATTTATTAATAAGTATATTACTAACAACTAGAAGAACTACAGAAAACAGTTAGATAAACTGATATTTCCGGCCTGTGGGAGCTATCATTGGTTAAGAAGAGTTTAAACGAATATTTAAAGTATTGAATGAATAGAGAACTGTAGCTTATATATTTCTCTATCCATTAATGTGTGACTGATTTCACGGAAACCACTGTCTGTGTATGAGATCGATGCGCAATCAGTGTCAAATTTGCTTTTAGATATTCCTTAGCTGGCTCTCAACCACTAATCGGGATATTTGCGTCTTACGTAACGTGTATTACCGTACTTAGTTATACGCATCTATCTACTTCTTTTGCATAGACCCCAAGTTTTCTCCGTCTCTTTTGTAGCAGAAAATATCGCCCCTAGACAATGATAAATCTATCTATCCATATTCTGTGATACAGCTACAACGGAAGATGATTCAAAACAAGCAGGTAGTGTGTGTGCGCGTGTGAAGGGAGGACAAACATATACAGTGTTTGCTCTTCAAACATCCGCTTAAACGTTTAAGCATACATGAAATGAAATTATTTGTGATAGGTATGAATCGAAAATAGTATGCATGATCTAACAATTACCTTTCAAGAGTTTCATCAAATATTTGGTTGTATGCAAAGTAAGTTTAGCACAAACTCAGCTGTATCATATATGACACGTTAACTCATGAATGATAGTTAGAAGAAAGCTATCATGATAGCTGATAGACTTGAAATTCTTGACTTGTATCTTATGTGTTATTAGTAGGTGTATACTGTGTAAAAGTAGAGATACCTGTGCAACCACCCATAACTGTAAACTGTTACGCGTTTGAAGTCTGCCTGTCTCCAAATTGAAGAATATATACAAATTCTCAATCTAACAATATTCACATCTAAGTCATCCTCAGAGTAATCAAACTAAAATCTATTACAATCACATCATATTCCATTTTAAATAACGACTGTCATGTTTTCTGTTTGTTTTTTAGTCACTTCTAAATTGTCATTGTTACTTTATTGAAACAGATGTGTGCATTCTATATTCAACTAAGATGATCAGATGGCCTTAATAATTATCTATAAAAGGTCTCATCAGATGACATTGTATATTATATGATAATTATTTATTGAATTTCTATCGCATGCCATTTGTTGAGTGCTTGAAATTGTTCTAATCACCTTGACAACAATTATTTCATTAAATATGAGTAATAGTCATCAAACTGAAATTAAGCATACAGATGAGAACCAAGATTGCATCGATATGAATATATATATATATATATATATATATATATATATATATATATATATATATATATATATATATATATATATATATATATATACAAAAATAAGGAGCAGTTACCTACTGGAAAAAAATAAGTGATAAGTGAAAAACTGACGCTGTATATAACATATTTAAAGACAGATTTCCTCTCCCTTTCCATCTTCCTTACTTTCTGTACAAAGTTTCTTTGTATCTTAAATTAAAAATGAGACGAGATATTGAGAACTGAATCCAGATGTTCCTTATAAGTAAATATTCATATAAACAAGTAAATTATATTATTCTAAGTCAATTTTCATCAATAAAGTTTAATTAAGTAGTCTATAAAATGAAGAAAAAGATGAGGTTATTGCTACACACTTTCATTCTTATTTAGAACATGGTACGGCTACTCGATGTTATCTCTGTTCGGTGGTGAACATGCAACACACAATAATTGTAAAACTGGTACATGCATTATAACTAAACAACTCAGTAATGATAAAAACGTTAGAACTATAGGCGAGGATTGTTTTCAGAAACTAAGTAGACAACAGTGGAATCCATGATACGTGTTTTATTTCTGTTTTGAACTCGTCTTTTGTATGCACCTGAGTCACAATGTCGATGTTCACATATGGATTCGCAGCCAGTACCATTCATTTCAAATGTGTGACGAGTTATCCGGTAATATGTTTGATGGAGTGTTTGAATAGACGAAATGTTCAACCTGGACTCCAATACAAGTTACATATCAAACATGCTAAAACTTGCAACCTAATACAGTTTCAAGGCAATCCTTTTATGATGCATATATTGTAAAAAAAGACAGATCCTTTTCCGTCTTGATTGCAGACAATAGGCAATTACAATTCATGACTACTATATGGCACTGATAAGTGAAACAAAATAAACACTACGAGTTTATAAACCTGCGGATGCGATCAGGGCAGGTGTCAAGAAAATAACCAACTGCACAGTCATTAGAATGATGCATCCTATAAACAAGTAAATATAAGCAACATAACAGCATGTTATATATATATATATATATCAGAAAGTAGCATTCGTCTGTATCAAAGGAAAATGTCGGACATTTACAAAACTTCCACGCTAAATAGCATTTCAAAGAGCAGTGAATACAAAAACTTTACAACATGAGGGTGAAAAATACCACTACAATTGGAAGAATTAACTGAAAAATTGAACTAGAAGTATGCTGGAAAAATAGACTGTATCCTGAAATTCGGACCAGTTAGCACAAAACTGGAGGGTGATGTGCCGAGCAGGAAGTAAGACTGGTAGTCAGGGTTAAAGTAATTAGTCCATGAATGGTCAACGAAATGTGTCTTTCAACTACATCTTCCAGACGACTTATTATTTTTATATTGAACATTTTGTATGGTGGCAAGTTATTTTATTAATTGTAATCACTTAGTATGTTAGGCAGATGTTTCATCGCCTGATATCTGCTAAATTTGGCGAGGATGGGGAGAGGGTTAATTTAATAATTCGGTATCATAAGCAGTCATCATTCAACTACATCATATCCTTGTATCTTATCTTCTATTTACCACACCACTATCCAGCAGAACAACATGAAAACTGTTCATCGAATAACCCATAACAAGACTAAGATGAATTCAATAAGTTGTTTGTAACTCGGATTATATTCAGTGTTCCTATGTTAACTAAGTACATCTTTAATATCACTTCTATTAGTTTATCCATTCACTTGGTGGGGAAATATTGCTTATTAAAGCATCATATTTGATAAACGTCACATATCTAGCTGTTAAAGTGTTTCCATTTGTGTTTTTCAACAGCCATGTCTGTGTGTTCTTTAATGGCACGTCAGTCTAAGGACTTTGGCAGTGACGCATTTGTCCCATACATGAGAAGAGCTATAGTTGCTTCTAGACAAGCCTCAAGTAAATTCACATCATTCGGCTAAACTTTTCGAATGATATTGTTGATTTAGCTATAGTGTGAATCATATGTATACGATAGTGGTCATGATGTTTATAGTCTGATTAGTTACAAGGATGATTTAACAAATTTTAAATGGAGGTTGCAAACAACTGATCACCGATTTGATATGACACACATGATTAATAGTTACACTACTTACTATTACTAAGTAGTGTAACGTATAAAAATAAGACGAATGCTAACGAAAAATGAAGAACTGGTAATCATATGTTTAACTACTATGAACTAAATGTAATTTTTCTCAGTTACATTATTGTATCAGTTCATCATCATATGCTAGTTCGTTGAGCTTTGACTTAGATAGTTACAGGATCATCGATTCCATTTTCTTCTCTATACAAAAGTTGTTGAATAAATTAAACCAATGGTATTTTTATCTAAATAGACCGGTACCTTGATTAGCAGCTATTTTGAACAAGATTGTGTTGTCTAAAATGAATGAGATTTCAGTTAACGATCAGTAACCTTTGTACTCGGTAATCACTTGTGCTTCTGAACACGAATGCAATAACGAATTGCATTTCTTCGACTTCATATTAAATGGAAGAGATGGGATAATAAGTAGGAGTGTATGCAGAAAAAATCCTAATGTAAGTCAATACACCCGTTTTTATAGCTTTATACTCATCCCCTACAAAAGGAATATGGCTAAATACCTCATCAACAGAGCAAACAAGATATGCTCAGCAAGATCTAGAGTTCATTAACAATATGATGACTGAACTAAGTTACTCGTAGGTTTTTTGAAGAATAGTGTGAATGTAGTTAATAAGAAGCCCCTCTTCCTAAAATTAAAATTTAACGGAGGTGTGGCTGTGGATGTCCTGTACGACAGAATATCAGGGGTGGAAGAAATGACTTTGTACGCAAAATAACCTGTTTATCAATTGCTAGTCAACTAGCCGTATTCACTTAAACGAAAGATAGGTTACTTAAATCTACCCCTTCCATGTGAGTATACGAATTCGGCTGCTCCTGTAAGGAAGGCTACATAGGTTTTTCAACCAGGCAATTTAACCGACGAGTGAACTAACTCCTCTAGTTTGGTTCGGCATGGGACAGAAGTATGGTATACGTAGTTCAGTCTTATGGCATTTGGTAGATAATGGTCATGTGGTAAAGAAAATAAAGTCATTCAAATTAATATACCGTATACCAACAAGGTTTCCTAATGCGTCCCGTATTCGTTTGTTATACATAACAGAAGCTATTAAAATTTTAACCAACAACCCTAATCTATGTATTTGGAAGAAATTTGTAGCACCCTTATCTTCTCCTTGGATAAATATGACTTAACAAATATTTTTCTGAACTCAATACATGATTTCACCCCTTTCGTATATTGTCTTCATATGCTTCGTATCACGTAATTAATATTTTCCGACAATTTTTATTTTAATCAGTTCATCATAATCAGCTTATCCTCTCAAGTTTTAATCTACTTCCTGTATTGAAATATTTACTCGAGATGAACACCCATCCTCTTGCTAATGATTTTCCCTTTCTATCGATTATGTTCAAAAGTTATGTTATCCATCTGCCTCGTTGTCACGACTGATTCACAAATCACCTTGATTGGTTTAACATTCTTCATATTTATAAACAAGTAGTATTGTATATTAGAGTAAATCCTAATGAAGATCTAATTGGAAGCAGTATTGTAACTTAGGAAACCCTACAGAATTAAACTCATGATATTAAACCATCAAACATTTAGAAGAATGCTGTTAAGCCTTCACAGGATTTCCACTTAATCAAATTTTACATTTTTAACTTAACTATTTATTTGTTACCTGACTGTTTCTGTATGAAGAGAGCTTAAAATTTAAGTGTACCCCACATTGTTGTAATAAGCGTCTTTTTGTTTCCAAAAATCAATCATGTACAATGTGGAAACTGGCACTTAAATCCATCTCTCACAGTCGTCACACACCTCTAGCATAAAAAGAGAAATATCTTAAAGTAGTAAAAATCGTAGCAACACAAGTGATTGGAGACGGAAAGACTAAACGCAGACAATGTGATTCAGAGAGGAAGAATAAACTTGTGGAAAGAAAGCCATATGCAAGTGTTAAGGCTTGAAATGTAAGAAAACGTAAAATGCATATGTACCTTCTTGATTGCAACCTGGTCTTAGCCGTGTCACCCAGTTTCCAATAGATGGTTACGATAATCGCATGGACTTCAATCAGGTAGTTTGCATCTACGAACAAGACACAAACCTAAAGTTGACGACTCTATGGGTTGGTGACACAATTTTTGGACTGGCTACCCCTAGTTTTCTACGATCCCATTCCTACGCCACTCGACAATGCACACCCAGGTAGGTGGTTGTTGAGTACATGTAATGTAAGCCTCAATTACCTCAGTCGATGAATATTCACAAATGATTTGTTATCTGTTCCTAGTAACCTGTTTCTAACGACAGTATATTTTACCCAATAGTCTCAACAAGTACGCTCAAATTCTGGAAATTTAAAGATGTTACCTACTTATAAAGTCTATGTCATACAAGTATATAACAGAATAGAGTAGATTACTGTGAAGCATACTCATCTCTTAATTGGCAAACGAATATCTCGCCTACGTTGTAAGTGACGTAAGTTGGTTTAATTCAAACGAGCTTCCAGAACCTATGCTGAGATTCTGTCAAGCACCATTACTTTACGGTTGACAAAGTTTCTAAGATAAATGATAGGCTGATCCAAATTCCTCACTCTTTATCGTTAATTCAAGTGTTGACCTCGTGTGATTCTAAAAACTTAGACTATATTTTGCATTCTATCAAAGCAATCTAGCGCTGATTTGAGCTACTATATAGAAATAAATAGGAAAACATAAATTATATTGTTAAACATTGATATGATGAATTTATTATAAACTGCAAAAGTGCTATTATCTATAGCTTCAGAAATAAAGAGGGTCCCAGGTCTTCAAAGAGTGTTGGTAGATAATCCAGTATGAAAAGACGACAATTTGTTGTTCACAGAAATAATTTAGTCAGAGATACTGTATATTTGTTTTGATAAACTGTTTCTCCGATGATGAAATAAACTCTTGTTCCAATAATAATAATAATAATGGCTTTATTCAATAGTATGTTTAGTACAATATGAATTTTCAGCATACAGTGTTATTGTTTTTACTAATGTAGTGATTTAGAATTAATCCGCAATAATTCACAACTAGACCACCTAATCTCAAATACATTGTTTAACTTACTACATAACTCAAGAGATCGCCATCCTGATTGTGAAGTTTATTCTCACTTAAAAGCACACACCACTACTTGGATAAATTGTTATCTAACTGAGGAATACAAATTAAGGTTATAAATGTTCCATATATTATGCCATCACCCATCATCAACTGCCTTCAAAAATTGTCCCAGTTGTTTGGTATAATTTCCCAGGTAATGATTATTTACTAGAACATTTAACATTTTCATGTTGATATTCAACAATCTGGAGCAATTAGAAAAGGTGTCGACTGTTAGTATGATTACCAATAACGAAGTACAAGTACATTTAACTGAAAAGTTCCAAGTAGAACAATAAAGTGTATTGAATTGAACTGCCAATCCCTATATAGTTTTAGTCACATTTAGTTATTTACTTGTTAAAAAATGAATATAATAAATTATTCATTTTTATATTTTGTACAATTTCAATGCTACATATTGACCATTAGTGATCACATTATGTTCTAATACGTAATTATGAATGGCGTTGTACATCCCTACCGAGTTAAAAATAGTCATTACATAATTAGAGACGGTTAATGTATGTTTAAGGTAATTTTCAAAAATCTCGAAACCTTAGTTTTATTGGTAAGGCATATCTATAACTTTATCACTTATTTGTACGCATGGAGTTTATACTTAAATTGTTAGGTTTACAAAAACACTGAAGACTAGGATGTTACACTGATTACTGACATAACGGTTCGCGTCTAGCCAGGAGGTACTTTGTGTTACGAGGATGCAGGGTTACATGAGTAAGAAAATCCAAAAGGAAGAAGAGCAAAAGAAAAGAGTGATTTGATGAATCGGTAAGTACATCAGGTGCACTTGCATTTTATAATGGAAGCAACCGACCACAATAAGAAATGACTTGAACATAATGTAATGACAATTTGGTAATGGAAACCTGAAATCTAAAGCGATTTGAAATCCGTTACATCGATTAGTAAATATTATTTTTATGTAGTTCATTTTTGTATGAGATAATCCATAAATCATCAGTGAAGTTCATATTTGTAATCATAAACCATCTACACTAGTCATAACTAGCGTAATAATATTCTTAATATTACACATATCGATAAAGAATGATGAAAAAGAAATAAAAATCTTCCACTGTCTTAATTATCACCGTTAGTTATTCGAAATATTATAGGATGGGAAGTTTGATGTTGTTAGCAAGTATTCAGCTAGTAGCTGAAGGAAGCTATCTTAGGGCTGCTGCATCCTATTCCGAAAGAACACTGTGGCCGAATATTAGGTTGATTGTCTCACAGATGTCATACCTTGAGAAACCGCAGATTATGAGACAGAGATGTCTCAAAACCTTGAGTCATGCACGTTGTATGATAAGCATGTTATGTGAGAAATGGTTTTGTGGGGGGGGGGGCACAACATTGCTAAGTAAAAGGAAATGTGATTAATTACTATCTAGGCTGATCCTAGAGGGATGGTTCAATGTTATTCGTAGACATTTAGTGAGCAACTGAGAAAATACTCAATATTATCATCTAAGATCACTTAAATATGAAGGCTAAATTGGCCTCATAAATGCCTTGTTCGAAGTTTACAGTATAACACACTCAGTACCTTCATGTGTACAAATGGATTTCATGACTGTCTCATAGTCCAAAATTCTCAATCTATTGATTACTTCAAACAGATTATTGACTTAATCTGTTAAATTTCCTATACAAGATAACATTCAATGTATATCATGTGTTATATTTGAATAACATTAACTGATTATCCATTCTACTGAATGATAATCATCATCATCATCATTCATTTTATTATTATTCAGTTATTGATTTCATTCAGAGTACACTGATTAGTACTCATAAGTTAGCAAGAAAAAAGGAAAAGACTATCCGAATAAACTATTATATTCATTTTATTTAGACTAGTGATTAATGAATAAATTGAATTAACTCTATAAGATAATGTATAGAAATAATGAATTCAATCATATTCTAATACAATCAGAAAATATTAATAAAGATTCATGTATTATAAGACAATTAAAGCAAAGTATTGCGAATATACCAAAAACAATAGATGATACATATCAAACAATTATTTATTATAAAACAAATCAAAAACATTTAAATGATCTACAAAAAGAATTGGTGAAGCATAAAAAAGCTGTACAAAATGAAACTTACAAAGAACTTTATTCAAATGATGATAATTTTGAAAGTTCAATTTTAAAAAGTTCACCTTTAGAACAATCATCAAATAATTGTATTGATAGAAACATACTAAAAGATTCATGTAATGTAAATATTGACAATAAATTAGAATATTCTGATATTTATTATCCAATAATGAATAGTTATCCTTTATCATCATTGAAATTTGATGTTCTAGAACAAAGTTATTCAGAAAAATATGATACAGAAAATTGTATAATACGTCCAAAGAGTCGACATTATAAAACAGAATTGTGTAAACGTTATTTAAGCAGTCCTAGTGGAGATTGTAGCTATGGGAATAAATGTCAATTTGCTCATGGAATTAATGAACTTAGATTTGCGCCACGTCATCCAAGATATAAAACAGAAATCTGTTATAGTTTTCATATTTTTGGAACGTGTAATTATGGAAGGAGATGTGATTTTATACATGATGAACCACTGGAGAAATTGATTCTTATGCGTCTTCAAAATCAATTATTTCAAGCTTATCGTAAAAGTCATCCACAAGTACAAGAGGTGCGGTTAATTGAGCTATTAGGATTGCAAGAGGATAATTGGGTGAGCTTGCAAGCTTTATCGTCAGCACTATATGATGAAAACAACTATTGTTCTTCTACTATTACCAATAGGGAACTTTAATATGATGACCTTTACGTAATGTAGACAATCGTTACATAGGTAGATGAATTTATTATTACCTTAATATTTCCAGTTTTTTTTTATTTTAACCATCAGTTTCATAAAACAAATCATAATTTACATGGCAACATATTTAAGATTTATTTTCTAAAATTGTGTAAAATGTTTTTACCCAAATAAAAATATGCTAATTAATTATTAATTGATAATCTGTAATAACTCTTAATCTCCTCTTAAAAATGACTGGGAATGTACAGATAAATAAGTTGAGTACTTATAATGATAGAATTTCTGACATATAATCAGAAAGAACTAGAAGTAAAGTTGAAAATATGTGCTATGGACTCACTGTTAGCCTAAAGTTCATTAATCCCATTTAGAAGTTACATTGGTGACTAGACAGGGGTGGTCTTGACGGCTTCCTAAATCTGCCTAGTTTTGTTGAAATATCCTCTAATTATTTTCATATTAGTTCATGGAAGTAAAATAGTTGATTGTAAAAGACTACTTAGTTCATGATATCTTAACCCAACACAAATGTAAATAGAGGTTTTGTGCTTTATTCCCTGTCAGTTTTGTAATCATAAGTTCGTTAACGAGGTTAAGACAGCACAACAGAAATCGTCGGTGAACCTGATAGGCCACATACCGAGAAAACCTTCAAACTAGTCTAAGTCCAGAACATTACACCTCCAGCTTCAGACAGCATATCACACGGTTAAAATTACCTAATGCACCAAAGCTATCACACACACAGACGAATTAGTGATCGACCGCAATTCCTTATTTATTATTATTAGTTTAGGTAATTACTTCTATCCAATGAGCTTATTTCTAGAAGTTCTGATAGCCATTTGTCACTATATTGATAACTATTTCTAAAAGGTCCAATTTAGTCATACATTCGTGGAGTCTACGAAAGTTTACTGTTTGCACTGCATTTTTGGTAATAAAAATGACATTAATTTTATATTACTTAACTCAACATGTGAATAGTTACTCAAGATTGGATAGTGGACTAGTCAATAAGTGCAATCTGAAAATGTTACTATGGGAACAGACTACCCTTAAGAACCAATTTATGGAGGGAATGATGTGTAGTGTTAATTAGAGCTCCTAGGACTGAATTCCCTGTCTCAGAAGCGCAAAATCACCGAGGGAAGCGGAAAGACCACTAATCGATGGTTGTTGACGGCTAGTTGGTAAATACCTACACAATCGAAGTAATCCGTGGCTACGTAACATGCGCCAACAATTGTCGCGGAAGCACTTATTTCTTGCCACCTATATCGTAAATTTAGTGTGATCCTATCGTTAAGCCTAATTTATCTTTCACATGCATAACCTTTAACTACGTTTCATATTTTTACCCTAGTTAGTTCCATCTTTCTCTATTGAGGTGAATTATGATAACTGAAAAACATTCGCATCATTTCACGTTGACTGTGATCAACTTCAAGCGTTTCCACATTATCTTCCTGTTTCTAAATTCACAAATGTTCGGCGTACTTTTATCCTGGCAACTCTAGTTTGTGTAAGATAATATAATTGTGCTAATTTTTGTAAAGAAACTTATTAACACTAACCCTTTACTAAACTTTAATTAATACGCTGATTGACATTTATATATATTTATCGATGTTGTTTTAGTACATAATAATACCTTGTACTTTTTCTGCCACGCTGTATGCTGCCTCCGGTGGTTCACTAACAAATACGTTTGCAACGTCATTTATTTTTGGTTCTGACCATCTTGTGATTGATGATTAGTATTTGATCTATGTTATGATCAGATTTAGATGCGGGTAGGTCTACATCAAAATTGCTTTGAATTACTGACTCTCATGACAAATGCTTCAACGTCCTATGTTCATCTTCTATCATAGCTGTACCAGCAATTCATCTTTGGTCATTTCGGTACATATCTAAAGTAAGAACTGTGGTTTAGTTTAGCACTCTACAAACACATAATATTGCTGTTATCCAAGTAAACTAATCTATAAGCTATCAGTAAATTGCATAACTGTATAAAATGCTACTATATTTGCTGTATAAGAGATTCATATTTTCCATTTATTGCACATATCCGTGCCATCAGTCTAGGTTACCTTTTGATCCACTACAGGTTTCGAAGTAGATATTACACTGTAATCACACTTCGCAACGTTATTCTTAGCAGTTGTTATATTTGACAGGTTTCTATTACCCGACCAAAGGTAAAGTATCTTATTCTACTTTATAGCTGTGAAACGTGGCTCTTAAGGTAAGCGATTTAAGCATAGGTGTAAGAACCACTGAGTAGACAAAATTGAGGCTAGACACGTGGTTCTTGGAGACGTTAATAAACCGATCGACAAGATTGTGAATCTTTGTTGATTGGAGTGAAAGTGTAATACGTATCCCAGACCACTTCAATGTTGGTAGCCAGACAAAGATGTAGTATAAATTCATAAAGTCACTGTGTGACTGGATCATGTTGGTAAACGGAGACTGACTGTGCAATAGCATGAACCAATGCTTGGAAACGTTGGAGGTGGGCATGTTCGAGAACTGGTCGCGATGGTGAAAATGCATTTACTATATTCGCTTTGATCCTGAATTTCAAAATTTTCTGCTTTTTATTCAGCGAACTAAATCTTCCTTCATGAATAATATCTACGTATGATTTTATTTTTACTATTAGGTTGTACTAAAACAAGTATGTAGATTTCCTTTATTTCATGTGTGATTACAACGAGGTTAACAAGTCAGAACAACAAAATTCAGTTGCTGAGCTGAAGTGTGATAGACCTTGTCGTTCGATAATGGCAATACATGTGAGTATTTACACAAGTGACTAGCTTTTATTTACTATTTCACATAATTACCGAGTGATTATTCACAATCAATTTGTCCCTATGACTGACTTCATATTTAAAAAAAACAGCGTCTTAAAAAGTTAAAAGTGGTGAAATATATAACAACTCAGCTTATGTTACTTAAAACTTCGCAACAATGATCTCCAGTTCCAAAGCTAGTACCTATTAAAATGAAACCATATCTTAGTGATCAGTCACATGTAGGCTGAGATGTACGAAATACATTGAACTGCCGTTTTTAATCACAGAATTAGCAATAAGTATTATTTTTACACTAAGGATTCACATTAATTTCACCACTAAATGAACCGATGTGAACAAGGCAATTTAACAAGTGACTATTTTTACCAAATGAAAAGAAAATAACAATAAATCATGAACAGTATTTGCTGAGATTGTACCAAAAGCGGCAGATATTTGAAAGCAAACCAAGCAGTTCTGAGTAAATATTCTTGAAATATACAGATCTTTATATTTTAAGTCTGTTGACCAACATATTAAGATGTGGATACAATGAAAGTAAATTACTATTGAGTGACATTAAAGTGGGCACAATTGATTTCATTTTACGTTTTTTCTTCCACAAGTGCCGTAGACGTGCCCATAGACCAAGAGCCATATGATCTATGCGCATATCAGATGGGAGGTCAGGTTTCATAAGAGGTTTCCAAATCACATATATTCGTCTGGAATAAAAAAGTAGCGAATCGACGTTTCTCATATAAGTAAGCAGAATGATATATAAAAACATTTAAAATGTGCAAGATAAAGACTATAAAAATTAAATGACTCTAAAACAAGTGAGAATACCACGAGTAGATATACTTTAAAAAACACAATCAAGTCGCATGTTACCCCCCCCCCTTATTCTCAATATAAACAGAGGATGATAGCTAATATTTACATAAATTATTTCCGTAACGGTATGGATAAGTTGTAGAGACTTCCGAGAAACGAAATGGTACTTTCCTATACTAGGAGAGGAATTAATCTTTCTAATTACGCCAAATAGCCTGAAAATTTCACGGCGTAATTAACTGCATAAATATTGGCTCAGATTTGGCACCATTTGACTGATATGGGAGATTAAACGCCATATAAACTCAGACTTTTATCATCAGTTGTGCGGAAAAGGTATTTCGTTTTGCAATTAATACATAGGTAAGTTTTTCGGATAGGGGGGAGAGGGCAATATATGAAGTAAATTTATACTGGACTAATATGTTAGCAAAAAAACCCAAACACATTGACGCTGATGAAGTTACTGCCGAACGACAAAAAATGCATTGCTTCATGTTAGATTGGCAGTAAACTGTGGGTGGTTTTAGGGCTGGCTACTACATATTAACAAGATGTATTAATATTTTGGCGAAATAGGCACTCGCACGGACCCCGACCTGAGTCACAATAGGGCAAAAAGTGCTGTTCGCGAGTTGTTTGACATTTCGAATCGGTTAAACTGATCACCCAAGAGAAAAAATCCGGGGAAGCATCCATTCCAAATTTTTGGAAATATAAGCGCATAAGCAACATTGTCGCCCTTTCCCCAATGTTGGGGGAAATTTTTGAAGACAATAGACACTTCCTTAAAGTCGGTTGTTTGGGTGTTTAGCTGGAGAAAAGTCAGTGAAGTGCAGTAAATTCACTGAAATATGAAAACACTACCGAGGCTGATTTGTATAAATACGCGAGAGAATCCAGTACAACACTATTTTCCAAATATCAAACTTTCGAGAGACCTTTCGTAAACGTGTTGAATAAGTGTATCATAACTTCATAACTAAGTCACCAAATTACGGTGACTTATAAATTTTATAACCACGTAGAAAATAAACCATACAGCATAACAATGAAAGACAAAAACTAGTATGCATAAGGTTATGTTACCTCAATATCATTGCAGAATTTTTTAAGAAACCCCTCTGCATTAAGCTTTGAGCGAACCAAAGCTGAGACTTAGCCAAAAGGATAGGCGAGTTGATTTCTAGGGCAAGGCTCATTTGAAAGAGTGAGACCGTCCCAGCCAAACTCGCCTACTTGGGTTAGGCAAAAAAACACGTTACCGCATAGTCACTTTGATCGCCAAGTGAGGAATATCCACCACCCAGAGTAGAAAGCCATGCCATCGACTCTTCAATTACAATTGCTTTCACTAGGCGGCTACTAACGACTTTCCACCTTGGACAGAATTATACTGAAAAGTATCTTACATCGGGTTATTGTATAATGTTTGTTGACACTGAAGTGGAAGAAATATTGCCGGTATTTTTGCGAGTCGCTTGAGGTAACGAATCAGACAAGTAGCAAAAATTCGATCCGTAGAAGCATCGTATAAATACTGGAATTCTGATAAACTTAGAGAAAAAATGTCCTTCAATTTATGGCTTTCTTGGATGGACTGTGAGTTATCTACAGGTTGACTAGTCAGACTGTGTATAAGCGAGTAACGCCCGTCATTAAAATATATATCATTTATATTACATAATCTGCACACTGACAAATCCACAATACGAACAGACTTTGCAGTACACACAACTGCGATCATGCAGACATCAAGGTCGAGTTTGGGTCATTAAAGTGAGCGCAGGTGGGTGTGAATGCATTCGATATCCGAATAGTTGCAAATGGTTATGGACGGAATAGTAGGAGCTTTCATTTAATGAGCTTCCGTATCTAATAACTATGAGTCACAGATTCCGCCAGATAAGGGCCTAAGTAAATAAAACATGTAGGGATAAAATAAGTATTTGTGGGTTAGTAGTAGATTCTGTCTTGACCAAGCAGACAACTTTGGGAAAATATTCTCAGTCAATTTACAATAAGTGACGAACTTATCTTGGCGATGTTTTTTATTCAGCTCCTATATATCGACGGGCAACGTGTTAGCAAAACATCGCATTCTGGCTTTAGCTAATATCATGCAAACACAAGATAAAACTTTCGATGTTTCGCTTGTTCACAATACTAGCCCATGACTTTCAGGATGATATACTGTTGCTCACGTTTTCCCGCTTTAGTACATTACAGAAAAAAGGTTGACACAAGTCAAATCTACCTTTCCTTTTTCCTTTTTGAAAATCATAGTTTTGTTAATGGTCAGTTTCGTCAAGTTATTTTTCAGATTGCCGTTTATCGACAGCAGAGTACATCTAGGTTGTAGAGCCTCTTTAATGCAAATAATGTCACCTTATCTCTGCAGTTTGACTATGTCCGTCGGTGCATCTTTTTAACCTGAATGTCGTATGTCAATGGAGACAAACACAGAATGATAAACAATTGAACAAGCTGTCAAGTAAAGGCACCAATCATCACCTTGTTACGGCAAGTCTACACAGGAGACGCTAGTCCTGTGTAGTCTTTTATTAAAAAGTAATTATTTAATTTTTTTAATCTATCACTAAGCGCTGCACGTTCGACTTTTGTGGCAACTTATTGACTGTTCCTTAAAAACAGCTATTAATTGTTACACTTTGTTTGTTTTTATTGACGCCAAAACTTTTTCTAGAACATACTGATTACGCTTATTTACTTATGGATCGTCTCTCTAAAAAACGAGGTCGTCACAACCTACGATGCTCAGTTAATAACCACTGTACCGCAGAACAGCTACCTATTTAGTGACCCCAGGTTTGACAGACCCAGTAATGCTCGATTTTACACCAGTAATCTAACTACTAAAAATATCCGTTAGAGATTACACATTTACGTCACAGAACAATAACATCGAGAATGTTAAACATGAACTATAGCAGCTAGCGGAAATGTGATCTCAAGTGGGGTTGTAGCAACTTAGGTTGACTAGTTAAAAGTTCACTTCAAACCTTAAGCATACGACAAAACAATTAAGCTCCAGTATTTATTTGCTTCCTTATTCTGCATAGAGACAATGTTTCCTATTAGCTTATATTGAATGTTGAGAAGTATTTGTGTGTTTGAATAACTAGAACCGCGCTCCACTGTCTCCTGCCCACGTTACTGAATAAAGACCTATTCCTAAAATAGTCTGGTTTCTTCTGTCACTAGGTCGGGATATACCTAGGCGCTAAAGGGTCATTCTCAGTTATAGTATATGGCGTTAAACAAGAACTTAAATTACTAATGACCAAGGAAACAAGTTCACCTGTACTGGAAAACGTTGCAAAGGTGGAAACAGTAATCAATTTCATTGCTACAGAAGTAACTAAGCATATGACATCCAGTCCGAATGCCATGGTTAACCCTCTCTTCAGTAAAGAGCTTAACCATCCAAGTCTGATACAACAAACCTGTGGTCGGACTTACCAAAAACCTTAACTATGCCTAAGCACAATACTAATGCCAAGCGTCCAATACATAGTTTAGTAAAGATTAAAGTTAAAAAATTAAAACTGACAATTCATACAAGATCTAGTTTTGAGAAAACCATATTGGGAATTAAAGAAAAGTTTTTTGGAGGGTAAATAATCAGACTTTTGTCACATACTAATTGTTTTACTATACTAAGGATAACTGGGGTGATATTTTTGACCTGCAGTTATGCAAGTTTGTCCTGTCACCTGACTTAAATCGAGGGCGTATGTATGAGGTTTTGTATCTGTTACGGTAAGTGCCCGTTGTTAAGGAAAGATCAAACTGTTTTAGCAGGGTTCATGGGATATTAGGTCCACCCAGTTTAAGGTAAATGGAAGCCATGTCATCTACTCTATAACCACTTGGGGTCCTAAGTGGGTTTATGGATTTACAGACGTCGCCATAAGTGAATAAAACAGATTCTAGATGGTTAGTAGCCGAGTTGATAGTGTCTGCCGCATTGTCATCTAGTGGTTTACACTTGGTAGCAAAGAAATCACTAAATAGGTTGACAATAATATTATGTTCGTTGACAATTAAGCCATCTTGTGAAATGTAAAGTGTCATTATTCCGCGAAGATTTATTGAACAGCCGTACCACGTTTTGTACTTCGGAGCTACTGTGCATTGTTGATAACTCTTCATTAATCGACTTTAACCTGTGATCTTCTTTTGGTTGGTTGAAAGTCATGGTGATTTCCACGAATACCGAGAAGTCATTTGACTTAAAATAGCACTTTTGTAGACGTCTTAACTTTTTACAGTAATGAGGTGACATATACAAATCATTTGACCTAATTACATTGCTTCGTTTCATGGGTGCTATCGAATCTAAATACGAGTCATTAATGTGATAAAAAATATCTGTAGGACTATTAGATAACAAAAAATTGTCCCATTCAGAGCAACTTAGAAGGGTGTTTCAAAGATTCCATTCTACATTTTTATAATCTCGATATTGTCTTGTTTTCTGTATTTTATGGTTATTGGAGTCACTAAAATTAAAAGGTAGAGCACACAAAGCTATTTTGTAGTCACTACTTTCGAGCTCCTGTCTAACTTGAAGTGACGGAGGAGTGACATCAAGACAGAAAACTAGGTTAGGAATGTTATGATATCTCTTGTGGGTGTGCACACACTTTGTCCGACAGTGCATGTCTAATGTTGTAAGAAGGTTTTGTTCATTATACGACTGTCCCCTATCAACATCTCAGTCTATCCTGGGAAGGTTAAAGTCACTTGCAATGACTTTTGGATTATAATTTAGGGCAGAGGTATGCACAAAATCATTAATAGTGAAGTTGTCTACAGTAGTCGAGGTGTTAGGTGTCCTGTATATACATCCAAAGAGTAGACTGTGATTCGGGGTATTGACTGAAATTCAGACCGACTCTGGTACCTCACCGAATATTTCGTCATGGATTTTATTAGACGAAAAGCAAACACTTGCGTATATTACTCAGCCGACACCGCGTTTATATTCAATATTACCGAGATGTAGCGTATAATCATGAATGGCTATTTCTGAGTCAGTTACTGCGGAGGAACACCATGTTTCTGTGTCAAGTATGTGGAGAGGTTTAGCTAATAAGGCTATAGTACTTAGAGTTAACATTCTATTAAGAAGTGGGCCGGCGTCAATCACCAAAAAGTTCAGAAACTAAGAGTGAATTATGAAGAGTCGAATAAGATCTTTATGTAAGTCGTTCGTGCTCGATATAACTAGATGTTGGTCTGAAAGGGTAGTCTGGCCGTTTGAGATAATGCCTGGGCTGTCTGTATTGCCAAAGTGTATAGTGGCTGCCTAGTCCCAAAAATAATTAGTGTACTAGTTAGAGATATTCGGATGTTAGGAGCATTTTCAGTTAGGCGAAATGGCAGTACGTTGACGTAGTGCTAAAAATAGAGGATGACCCGATAGCCCATCAGGAAAATCCTCCTTCTTTGTTGCACGTTATGCTAACCTTTGGAACCGGTTACCAGAAAGCATACGACAATCTAACTCATTGTCACAGTTTAGATTGGCAATAAACCTACACTTGGACAATGCCGGCATCTGTAACTTACTTAACACAACTTATATAGACTATGGTACATTTATCAATGGACCTCCTGGCATTTAATTCTACTTATAACTCGACTAAACAATAAAAAGCACTTGTAGACTTTAAAAACTTTTTAATTATTCACCTACAGGCAATAGAACGTTTCTACCTAGAAGAGAGTGCTTTGGAAACTCGTAATGTCTATGCACTTCTTAGAGGTGATGTAGTATGTCTTTATTCCCCCATACTTTATCTTATAGGATAAAGTAGATCTGAAATTTACCATAGTTATCTCTAGTATCAGTTGACGTTTCCCAGAATAAAAAAGTCGAGTAACAAATGAGATTTAGTTAATCCAATATGTACACTTTAGGTCTCACTATAATCAGATGTACTTAACTGATTCTGTGCCCTCTCGCGTTTTCGCTTGTTCCTTTTCTTTATCTTTTCAGTTCCCAACTATCGTGGCACGCTGAAAATATAACCCAAAGTCCACGCTAAAAAGGAAATTGCATCTTAGTGATCTGCTCATGATGCTTTAATGTGTTACCTCCAATCTCCATCGTCCACCTACAAGGTGCCGTCCCACACAAGGACATGTTCGTACTTGACGCCACAATAGACTATTTCAAACAACTGTGTGGTATCTAAATCTTCCTTGTGTCGCGTCTTTGACACTACTTTTTTGAATTGATTACATATATTAATAAGTGTTCTCTACTAATACATTCCTGAAAACTCAAGAATGAAATGTATCTTCCAGCTTGTCTTGTAAATGGTATTATTAGTCAAGCATTCATTTTGCAAAAACTTTGTATTCTATTGTAAAAGAGTTAAACTTTCTGTATCATAATGACCATGCCTGTAAACTGGCGTGATTTCTGTAATAAATAAAAAAAATAAAAAAATAAATACAATTAGAAAGTGGGGAGGGGAGGGGGGGGCGTAAAATTGCCTACTGTTGTAAGTGAAGCAGGGATGGCCGACATTATCGATTTTATTATTCGTCGCTCTATCCGCCTGGTTATCAAGAAAACAGCTAGTTACTCACACGTATATATTATGACCAACAATATGCACGATATATATATATATATATGTATATACATAAAGCCTAGACATTGTCTTATGTCTGTCACACAATATTGGCCAATCACATGTCTTCTTCCAGACATGTCACCTACTGGGCCCAAATAGTTCGGGTATGGTGTAGGATTACTAGGGCATGAAATAATTATTCTAATTTGTGGAATGAATTTTAGTTGGGCAACTGGTAGTGTTGTTCAGGTATTAATGTTTTCTTGCATAAATAATTCTGTATATACCCACTTCTCAGCCAACCATTTGTTTCGATTCTTAACTTGATAAGATCACGCGTCTCAAAGGTAACATCAACTGTCACTTACAATTCCTATTCGCCTTAGTTTTGAAACTATACTTGTCATTGAAACATGGTCTTCTTTGTTAACCAACTCCGAGTCAGACATTTAAAATTATGTACTATATCGCTGTGACCAGAATTATAAATGCGGTGGCGGTTAATTAATATATGCGGCATTTGGATTAATATTATTAATGACGAAACCCTTGGTAAATTACTCGAGTCGGTCTGTATCTCTATTAACACCTCGAGTCATAGTTCATTTATGTAATGCGTTTACAGGAGTCCTGACATTGACTACTGTATACGATCTTACTATTAACGCTTGCCTATGCGGTGGTGCAGAGAATTATGAAACGGATGATGTCGCATGAGATTTTGACTTCCCTAAGATAGATTGCAATATTGGGAGAGGTCAGTCGTATGATAAAGATAACGTTCTTGCAATATTAGGCATTATTAGACGCGATGTCTTTACACCCCCCCACGTAAAATAATAACGTTTGTGGTCTAATTGCCTGTGATGATTTCACCTCTCCGCCAGTCAAAGTTAACAGAAGGGCTTAAAAGCAGTGACCACAAAATAAACCTCTGTACTCTCTCTTTAATTTCCAACCACCCCAATAGTATTATGTCACAAAAGACTAGACAATATCGAGCTTGTAAATAAGTGAGCTAAAACACCACACACAACCCCTCAGGATGCTCTCAGTGGGACATTATATTCTTCTTAAATAGTCTCAAAGATGAACTAGACATTTTTTGTCAGGTTGATAACTTATATTTGGGCTGCGATGGACCTATGAAACTAAGAGATGTATTTGAGTCAAATTCCCTATACACATCACATGATTGTCGTAAGAAATTGAAGCGCTTACGCCGAACTGACATATAAACTTAACCAACCGGAACCTCTCACAAATATGTGGGATTATAATAACAACAAAAATGTTGATAACTTTGCAAAGGCTGACTGTCTAATTGACTATGTATCAACGGAAGAGGGAAAAAATGTTGTTTTCTAATGCAATTTAGTGGTATATAATATTCTTGACTGCACACCCTTCATGGAAATAAGGGATAAATATTTAAAAGCATATGGTGTACTAAAATGTTAATGCCAAGTTATAAGATTTAGAAAAGCGTCAAGTGAGTAAAACTGACCATTATTATTTAAATTTGATTGTCACAGAGATGCAAAATTACTCACTGCGTCATGTAAAAATGATAAGGAATTAACACCCCATAAAATATAAAAGTCACTCAAGATCTAACCCCCTCCCAAAGTCGCATAAAGAGACGTGAGGTACCCACACCTAATGATTACACTACAAGTACCAACCAACGAAAGATATCCCCTACTAAAATAAAAGAAACTTATTACATATCTCAGGATACAAACCCATCACTGCCTAACACCCTCCTCCTTAGGCGTAAATTGAGAGCAACAGTTGTTTTTGACCTCGATATATCACCTTCATATGGATGTTAATAAATGTATGTGTACTAATAATCCTACCGTAGGTTGTTTCTACGCACAGAAACTAATCTCAAATCCTTTAAATGACTCAAATAAGGACATTCTTAGCCCGCTGAAGCTCAGTTCTCGACAGGTTATTCCAGATGACATAACCGAACCCGGATTTAAAACTAAACGATTTCATGTAAGTCCACTACAAATTCCAGCCTGGACAAATAACCACACACAGACTAAAGATCATACTCCAAATAGACAGAACACTAAGGTCATACTAGCCTCCGTGAATAAATTCTCCCCGCTGGCTTGAAGCAAACTCATGAGTACTCAAGACAATAGTGAAAACGATAAGTGCAAGTATATTCAGCTTTTAAGTATAAAACACTACGTAAAGGACAGACAACGGAATAAAGGACACATATACTCAAATCGTCCAAAATCTAACAGTCAACATTTCGTTGGGGTTAGGTAGCAGTCTATCATCCTTGTCAACCTTGCAAAAAGATGTCGTGATAGATAGGTATAGCCGATTAGATGCTATATGCGCAAATCAGAGTGGCATATATGGACGTAAATCATGTGTTATTCCTGTTCGGTTGCCTTAATCAAAACCACTGTATGTAGCTGTAAACGTAAAACAGGTTTCCCCTACATACTAGGGGAGTATGAAGTTACCGCGATTACCATCATGTCCGCTAGGTGGGATTTCCACCCTCCCTCCTTTTATGATGCTAAGCTCGTATATTTCGTGGTTTGAAGCTGTTTGTGGTAATGCGAGTCAGAGATTACACTTAGGATTATACTTTTTCACAATGGCTTGGTTATGAATGTATGATATACATCCTTCACTCCCCGTATGATTATCTCGGCTACGGAGATGCAGGGAGTATCCATCTGTGCTTATTTCAGAACCTAGTTCTGAAGACGGACACCATGTTTCGGTTGCTAATATGACTGGTGGCCTAGTGACTAGAACCGTTGCCATGAGACCTGACATTCTGTTAAGTAAGGAACGGGCGTTGATAAGCATAATCTTCAAAGGGTCTGTATTCATGTAGCCTAAAGTGTTACTGTTAAAGGGGCCGGGATCATAAATATGAAAATAACTTGGACTGGATCTCAGGGGTCTATGGCACTTACTTAACTGAGATGTCATTGAATATATACTCAGTGATTGTTTCTTGAGATCCATGTTTTGAACGTCAATGTTATCTCTAAGGGAATCACTTAGGACACTTATGTTAACCAGATATAAGATGTTAGAGATGGTAGCTGCGTTTCTCCTTAGTGGTGATATGAGCCAGAACTGGGGGGGAGGCATTCACGATTGGCACGAATTGTTAGTTCAAGAAGAGTGTTAGAGCTAGTGGACGATAGTGAAAGGGGTTGTGAGGTGTCAAATAAGAATACGCTAAAAAAGAATATAAATGAGCCTATGTGACACTGGTTTCAAAATAGTGGACGACATGCTGTGAATTTCGGACATAAAGTTATGAGCAGGAGTGTTTCCTGTAGTAAATTGTTTCGGTAGCAAGTTTTCATGTGTAGACAGCCATCTATATTTGTGGCGCGGATAGTCTCCGTGATTTTAGTAATTCATGATACTATTCGATTGGGATAGAGACGGTATAAGTGGTTGGAGCTGATAGTCTTGGGTATTTTGCAGGGTGCTATTGAGGAGAATCTCTTCCTAGTAGGTAGGTATTTTTAACTATCGTAAGACTAATGGTTGAGTTCCCTTTCCATTTTTACAGTGCGGAAATGCATTGCAGTGCATGACTTTTCCTCGTACATCGCACTAGTTTGGGAATCAATTATACTTCATACGGGAGTAATGTCTAAATCAATAAGGTCGGCAGCAACTTCTGTTGTTAGTGCCATAGTCTGCACGCGTATACCAGATGAAGTAATTGTGCACAAAATGTCTATTGATTTTCCATCTACTTTACATATTTAATAGCGCGTATTTCTATTTTATTCCAGTCCATTTGCCCATTTTCTGTCATCGCTTATGCGACAATCAACGACTCCGTTAGCGGTTTCATAGTTTCACCTTTTAATTTATAATGGGACTGTTAGTTGTCTAATAAATCTATTCACACTGAATCTAGGCTATAATTGTCTATTGATTTTCTACGTCACATACTTAATTGTGCACATTCATCTATATTTTATTCAGAATTTTTAGCCCTTTATCATTGCTTGCGAGACCATTCACAATTTCATTGATACTTGTACAGTTTGACTTCTTAATTGTTATTATTATTATTGCAGGAATATTGGCTGTTTAATAAACTTCATCACACTGTATTTATGCAGCAATCGTCTATTGCCTTCTTATCTATTCCACGTATTTAATAGTGCGTGTTACCATTTTATTCCAGTCTTTTTGCCCATTTTCTGCAGTCACTTTTTTCTTTAGTGTTGCATATAAATGGTAGCTTATATTTGCGTTTTATTCTGCCATATTCTTTCTCCTTGCAAACAAATTTTAACCACTGTATGCGTATACTCCCTTGATGAAACCCAAAACGGTTTCTGCATGACGTATATCGTAAGCAAGTTGTGTGCGAATAATACGAAATAAAACAAAGTGGACTATTTATTTTAGTCAAGCGATCTCCCGTTTTTTAATTTAATCAACAGCGTTGTTGGTCCCGATAGTATTTCGCCATCGCCACAGCCTGCCGTAAGACCTGCTTTTGTAGAGGTTGTTTTGGTTAGCTAGTTCATGTTTGAGTCCTATTAAGTAAGGAGCTGTGGAGTTACACCTGTTGCGAGTTCTGTCTTGTTAGCAGCTACTAGTATATTCTGGTTCTTATACAATTAACTGACTTGGTAAGTTCCATGGAGTCCTGTGTAAATTTTAAATAAAAATGTCTTTTGCATTCACAAGGCATTCGGGACATGTTATATGACTTTTAAAGAGTTATATATACCTTACTTAGAGGACAATTCTCAGGTATGCTGTAAACTACCACTTTATGGAGCGAATTAATAAGCTTTACAATTTTAATCAAATTGGAATCGATGAAAATTTCAGCCTGATTCACTTTTTTATACTGTCACAATGCTTGCCAAACAGGATGATATCGAGGCTATATCTTGTAGAGCATACTGCATCTTGGTAAGCGTTGATTTAGTGTTGCCAACTTCAATTTTGTAAGTGGTAATACTACTTTTCTGATTGGCACTGTTGACGACCTTAACAAGTAGTGCACCAATGTCAATCTGTTGCTGAATGGTGGGAAACTCATCGTTGACGAATGTTTCAGAGTGTGCGGAGCAAAAGTTATTAGGTAAAAATAAAGGAACTAATCAAGAAAAAAAAGTATCAACTTTAAAGGATGCACATATAACTGAATTTTAAAAAAATGAGGAAAAAACATTTGATGTTCACCCAGTATATGATCACATATCAGTTGTTGTATAACTAGAGCAACTTCTAACGATTAAATTCACACACACGAATAACAATAAATCAGAAGGCAGTGAGGGATGAAGAAGAAGTTATATTAGATCATGAGTGGAGCGTTAATGGAATAACAACGTCTAGCCAGGTTAACTAGAGAGCTTATCGGTGCCCACGTCGTGTCGCGTCATGATCTGGTGGTGGTGCTTGACAGAGCGTCCGCTAAGACAAACATGGTCAGTATCAATGACGAGAGCCTGTGATAAAGTTTACTTAGAGGATTGTTTACGGCCACACATATATATTAATTCCTCTCGCCTACTTCACTGGTGTCGGTGATGTCGGCAGCTAGATACCGACCACTAGACGAGACCAAAGACCTAAAACGAAACAGGTAACACCAAGTAACTTCTAAGTCTATACTAACACATCACGACGATATTAGATATTGGGAAATAATTAATAGTGGATGCGGTCATCACAAAACTGACTTTGAGCATGAAGTAATTGTGCAGGTCCACATTTCAAATTTGAGCGCTACTTCTGATTCTGCATGTAAGTGGTAACCTCTCTGTGTATTCCGACGGCTGTTCTGCTCTATTTTCTACGTTACAAACTGCTTATTTCTGGCCTCAATTTCGCTTCTTTCATTTACTGACTGAATAACTATCAATAACATCGAACCTGCTATCCATCAGATAAATGAGTGGAGAATTTGAGATAGGATATCGTCTTGGTATTGAAGATGCATGGGTCTCTGCAGTCGCAAAATATAACAATGTGGTAAAAGCGTATGAAAAAAATTTTAAGAAATCTCAGCGCTCAATCGCAAGGGTCACAGATCACCTGGAGAAAAGTTTCGCCTCACTTTCTCTCAATATAAATGCTCCAAAAAGTAAAGAGGTTATTGAAAACAAGTATTTAGACAAAAAAAGTTTCAGTTCAAGAGAAATTTCTCCGTCTATAGAGTGCATGAGTCACTACGGATTTGCTAGGAAAATACCTAATCACGACCTTCTTAAAGAAATCATCGATAGAATCATCAGTATTCGAGTTGATGCAACGGAACTGCGTTGTCAAAATTCGGGATCAGCCTCAGGTATGTTGGATTAAATTTCCACAATTTTAATTCATGCTCCGAACCTACTTGTCGATTAATGCAACTATCCCATTACTGTTACATATCATATGTCAATTTTCCACTGTATGTGAAGTTCTAGCGTTTTTAATTTACGGCAAGGTAGTTAGAAGTAGTGTTGTAGCTTGCCTTAAGGTGTTTGGGGACTACAGTTATTTAGCTCTGCCTAAAATGTAATATACTCGTTCCCGAAGTTCATTCAAATTTCATGTATCAGTTGTAATATGTATAGATTATTGTGCTCATTAACTTATGCCGGTCGTAAACGTCGCTCTTTTAGTACTTCAACTGGCATTCATTAAGTAAAGACCGGAAACCTACTATTCATGTTCCAAGCGTGTTAGCCAGTCATCTTTATCTATCATGTGCCAAATTTCGGGACTGATTAGTCAGCGAGTGTGCAAGATGTCCAATAATAATAGTGATGAGTCATCCCAATTAGTCTCGTGTTGAAAGTTTTGGAAATTATATGAAGTAATCGCAAAGAGTGAGTGTAGATTACCAGCAAGTAACTCAATAATTTTTGTCACATGCCACCAACCGTTACTTAACTTCTCCTTCCAATCCGCTTGCCATGAATCAGGTACTGTGACTAGCTCTCGATTAGTTGTAAAACCAACTCGTGATATCAAGAAGCATTTATTAACTCATTTAAACCACTCATATATCCACATTACTTGTGAGGAACTTAAAAAACACTTAGACAATTCTATAGAAATTAATATACCTTTCACTTGGCTTTCTTCAACTTACGTCACCTATGCCGTAGGTGAGGTGTCCGTCTACGAATTAAAGGATGAATAAATTACACAACAGTCCGTTCTTTTTTACTGTACGGATGCGAGTCGTGGTCATTAGAATTAGATAACATACGTAAGCTGTTTGTATCTAGTCATAGATGTCTTAAACATCGTTCATGTTTGTTAGGATCACCGGGTAAATACTAGTTAAATGGATGCAAGTCATTAGGGAGAGATGGTAAATCGGCTGGTTAGGTTGTGAATCCCCATCAACTTAGGTGGTTGGGATTAGTATTACGTACGCCCAACTGCCGATTAGCTAGGCGCTTATTGCTGACTGGTTTTGAAAGACAGAATAGAGTTATAAATGGCCAAACCAAGATACCACGTCAGTCTGTAAGATCATTGACTGTTGGTATGAACCTTTACGTAGACGTGGACTACTTGCTCTAGGAACTAGTTTCATTACTCCAAAGTATATATAGTAGGTCTTGGAATCTTTTAAAAAATTAAGCATGCGATCACTTGTTTGCAGTAGTCATAATTTTGTTAGAAGTAATTACGTGTGTCTATTAACTCGCCTAATTTTAGATTCATTGGATGGTTTAATAAATGAAATTGAGGAAATTGAAGCCCGAGCTTTAACCTTAATGACTTCACCATCTCCTATTTTTGATGATTGTGATGGCATGATGGATTACCAAATGGAATTAATCATGAGACGACTGGAGCTTCAGGCTAAGGAATGCCTTGAAATGTGTAAAACTCTTGTTTCCACAAATTTTTCAGTAGCAAAACAACTCCAATCAACGATGATATGTGCTGCGTTAGATGTGCCAATATCTGAAAGTGATTCTGTAAGTCTATTCGATACCACTACTTAGTAATTTGTGCTTTAATCAATTATTATATAAGTTGGATTGTGACTGGCAAGTGGAATCCAGGATGCGCATTTTGTCCTATTTGCGACTCATCGGCTGGATGTACCTGCATCCCAATGTTGATGTTCACACTGAGATTCGAACTCAGTCCGTTTCGTGTCGAACACCACCGCGTTCACCACTAGACTACTGAGTCCAGTCAGTCACACTTGTGCAACGGGCACATTGGTATTAGGATAAACTTGTATATTCCCGTTGATTTGTTATAGACTGAAGCTGGTCAGTCATTGTGTGCACATCAACAATGGGATGCAGGTACATCCAGCCGATGAGTCCCAAATAGGACAAAACATGCATCCTGGATTCCACTTGCCAGTCACAATCCAACTTATGTAATACTTGTGAAAAATTCGCTATATTGAGGCAATCCGCTCAGGATGCACGTATAAGAACAATGACTGACCAGCTTCAGTCTATAACAAATCGACGGGAATATACAAGTTTATCCTAAAGCTTTAATCAATGTTTAGTATTATATGAAATATTCAGCATTAAGTTACTGTTTCTTCCTACACATTTCAAATATATATATATATATATATATATATATATATATTATATATATATATATATATATATATATATATATATATACGATGACGTAAACATAAACTAAGATATATGTATGTAAATATGAATTCAGATTCATGTTTTGTAAATAATAATAAGTGGGAAACTTTACAAAATTAATAGTTGGCAATTGATTGATAATCAGATTAACCTTTACAACTTTATTATCTTATATTATGTGGGCTGGATGCGGAATTTGTATAGCTTTTATACATTTCTTCGCGTTGTTCTACCAGGAGATATACAAAGTTAAATATATGTAAACAGAGTGACTTATCCTGACAGCGTGAAAACCACGATAGATCAGAAGTAAAAGTCACACTATAATAAGTGACATGCGACATAGTCTTTATTATACAATCTTCGTTGTTATAAACGTCATTCGATTTTACAGTAATGTTCATGTTCTTTTTGTGTCTTAGAATCAAATTAAAGGTTTGATATTTTAGAGAACTATGTGTAAGATCATCTAGACCATCTTTTAATATCCACTAGGAAACTTTTCATTTCAGAACAATTTAAAGCGGAAGAAACGGGCGTGTAAGTAGTAAGGTCATGTACACACTTAACAAAGCCAATCTTTTGTAGGAGATAGGAAGTCACACAAGGAAAAGGAAAAAAAGAGGAAGGAACAGCATCTTAAGATACACCGTTTTGCGTTAATAAATGAGTGGAACACCTTCTCTTATATACATTATACTGTTCTCTTCTAGAGATATAAGAATACAGCTTGTTAGCTATTCAGCATTCTGTTAATGCTAGCAAATTTGCTCAGTAACATAGGTGTAGGAAGTGTCTACGGCGGAAGTATATTGAGAAACGTGTTCTGGATGTAAGACAACTTCTGTACCTAGTGTGTTTCTATTCCGTCTGTATGCTGACTAATACAAATCGGCATACTCTTTTAGTTCAGGCCACATTTTACATAGTATTAGTTTCTCCCTTCAAGAAAAGGAGTTACAGCTGAGTCAAAATTCCCATCAATGGTCTCGATTTCCGGTATAATATTCATCAAAAAAGAATCGTTGAGGATATCACTTAGTGGTTGACACAATATTAACGCAGCAGGTTAGGAATATCGTTAGGTCCTACACATTCTGATGACTTTAGCGCCTCCAAAACATCAGTTTTAGTAAATGTTGGAAGAAAAATTTTCCCTCAAACTTGAGGAAACGTTGGCTAATTTTTGAGGATTACAAGGTCCGCTTTATTCCCTTCCTTTCAAAGGTGTTCCCAACTTTTGACAAAGCCCGTGCACTACTTGAAAACTATACAAATATACTTTATCCATCGTTATGGGACTCGAGATTTAAAAAGGATGCCTTGAAAATAAAGCAAGATATTACTTGTGCATGCAGTCAGGTAAGTTAACGATTAAATTTTTGTTCGTTTAAGCACTCCTTTTACTGAAACTAATAAGCAAACTGTTACATAAAACCAGTGACCATTGGTGTGTCATGTAGGAAACCACTGACTCACCAGTTGCAATCTACATTATATCATAAATCAGTAGATGGAATTTTTTATGTACGTCTCAACATTAATCATAGCAGTGTTGCATTTGTGCTTCCCCCATTCGCGTATTAAATAGAAAATGTCATCCTAGTCTGTTTTGTTCCCCATTTATTTTTCCTACTGTTTTGTGTGGTGGTTTTTACGTAACACCTTCAGCTATGGCATTATTGTGTATGACTTAATTTAACCATTCGGTCATAAGTAAATCCAAATCGGTCTTTACTTTTTTCATTGGTTTATCTTATGACTTCTTGACAATCATCGTTGTTTGCTGCTGATTAAGAATTAATACTTCACATTTAGATAATAGATGCCTACTACATTATATGAAAATCTTTTCACCTTATCGGAGAAAGGGGTATAATAAAACCACCACTTTTGTCAGCACAAATCGATGCATGCCAAATAGTTTCTTTACTTGCAGTTGTAGATTTTTCCCAACCAGTTAATCAAGTTCACGTCACTGACCTTAACTAGACAACATTTAGAAGCTAAGGGACACTGAGATAATATTTTGTTCCAGTTTTAAATTCTTCAGGACTGCTTTTTCTGGTATCGAGCCCAAAACCACTGAGTTGACATCCAGTGGTTCACATTTCTAACCACAACCAATTTGTGATGTTGTGCGACCATTGTCCACTACTACCAATGATACCTGTCTCATACTCATCATTGTTAAGTTCCTTTAGTCATGGTTTCTTCAATTTTGGTTATACCTCAAGGGTTTACTGTCAAGTTAACTAGGCTAATTTGTTACGACTGAGTAACTACTGGAGTTCCGAAATTCTACTGCGATTCTTCTCTTAACCAAATTATTTGCTATAGATTGGCTTCTTATTCGAGTATCGACCTTGACTATTATCCCTAAAACCCAAGTGGAAAAACATGTCACAAGACAATTTCCTTTACCAGTTCCGACAAGAAAATAGTCTAAGATAAAATACTATATATAGAAGCGTACTTCTCAACGGTATTGACTCCAAGCCGAAACCAATGACTTCCCTCAGTTAATTGAGGAGGGGTGTTGGTCAATAGTGAAAATCGATTCACCCAAACAAGGTTCAACAGTACCATTCTGCAGCATTCTTGACATTTGGTTGGTTTCACCTCACTTTATAAAGAATTTTAATTATGATTCTGTTTTGATTACATGGCCGATACTGACAAATGTCCTATGTATACATTTCATATTTACCATCGTTGCTTCCTATGAACCTTGGACTCTCCAACCAATTGCATACCAAACGACCGATATACCTAATTCCACAAAAAACAAGTAATTTGATAAACACATTAAAGAAATCAAATGAAAGAGTTCGTCCTGTAATTTGCTGTTGAATGTAGGTCGACTGGAGAACTCCATTCTCACGTTCGCTGCGAATATTTTCTTGAGATAACTTACTTCAGGATTTCTATGGTTATGTTCTCTTTGATATCGACATTCATGTAGACAATTTTCTTCGAGACAAAGATTACAGGTTTTGTGCGATTATGGAACCATTCTTATTGATTAATCTTAGTGGAAATCTAATTATAAGCAACGTAAAACCTGACATATGTGTGCAGTAGTTCAAGTTGCCACACGACATCAACACAGGAAGATTAAGTTATCGCGACAAATGCCAAAATGGTATTGTTGGCAGTAAAGAAGGGATTAGTTATAGGAAATATAAATCCCGAAAAACAATTCTTAGGATTAAGTTTATAAAATCATCTTAAATCTGTTTGCATCTGTGACATGTCGAATTCAGACCGATGTTGGAGACTGATATTTGACTAATAGTGGCGTTAATTTTTGTAATTGAAAAAAATTACTGGTTTTGTTAGTTATAAAACTAAACGCTTAATACCTATAGCAAACAACTTTTTGATTTAATTTGTTCACTGTATTTATTTTATTGTTGAAATCTGATTAATTAACCCGACCGTAGCTGCTACCTTGACGTGGTGGTCGGGCTTGCCTATCGTGATGACCCTACCGAGCTATATTGGCTGGAACGCTTGTTCCTCTAGGTCCTACCATGCCAAACAGGTCTGTTGGAGAGCGGTGAGACTAAAGGCAGCAACCTAAGATCTGAGGGCGAAGTCGTACTGCTGACTGCAACGGGGTGTGACAGCAGTAAGGTGTTTCCATCGGATAACCAGCATCTGCAGCGATGCTGCCTTCTCACAAAGGAAGGAAGGGGTTAGAAAAGGTCGACTCTTAAAATGTCACACCTCACCTTACTCCACGGATTTCCGTCTCCGGCCTTCTAATGAACGGAGCTAACACTTTGAAAACATCCCATAACAAGATCGTGCTTGATCGGCCTCAAGTAGTTGCCCCTTGGGCTTTGCGATCACGCTTTCAGGTCACTATGGCCAATACTAATCCAATTTCCTTTTCAGGTACCTCAGGAAGTAATATCCTTCCATGGTGTAGGCAGCCAGGAAGTGAAAACCGCTCTCATACCTCTAACAGCACAAGAGATCATTTTGCTCGAGGTCAAATCCCACTCACAATTCTCAATAACTCCCTTATTCCCACGATTAACCCGTCTAGCCTAACTTTATCACCTCATGCCTCTAATGCTAATGGTTCGAGTTCACGCAGCGTCATTCCTGGTGTCCTGAAACCTCGCACTAAACTACATATCGGAGCTTTTAACGTTCGAACCTTAGGCCAAATAGGACAACAAGCCTCCCTAGCCATGACCCTAGATTCTCGTTCCATCGATGTCTGCTGCGTCTCTGAAACGCGTATACAGGATCCAAGTACAATCATTCGCTTGACCTCACCTTGTGAAAATAAAGAACCGGTCCGGTTCACCCTTCGTGTTTCCGGAGACCCCACTGCTACCACTCGAGGCCTTGCTGGTGTAGGTATAGCACCAAGGTCAAAAGCTAAACGGGCTCTCTTTGACTGGATCCCCATAGACAGTCGCTTATGCGCTGTCGTCTAAACGGGACAGTAAGAACTCGGAAAGATAGGGACACGCGCCGTTGCCTCTTTGTTGTCTCTGCGTATGCTCCCACTGATTGCAGCTCTGATGAAGTAAAAGATGAATTTTACAGAAAGTTTTCAGACCTCCTTCGAAAAGCTAAGCGTACTGATGTAGTGATTATGGCTGGTGACTTTAATGCCCAAGTAGGTAGATTAGACGAAACCGAAAGGCACCTAGGTGGATCCTATGGTGTCGAGGCCCAACGAACAGATAATGGCGACCGTTCATCACAACTGTGCTCAGATAACCGTCTATTTCTCGCAAGCACTAACTTTAAACATAAGGAAAGACATCAGTTGACATGGCGGCCCCCACAGTCAACTCAACGTTGGACTCAAATAGACCACATTGCTATCAGCCACCGTTGGAGAGGCTCGATAGAAAACTGCCGCTCATTTTGGAGCACATGTTTAGACTCAGACCACGCTTTAATACGAGCTCGTATTAGTCTGCGTCTCACTGGACGTAAAAGACCCAGGGCAAAGATCCCCATACGAGTCCAACTTAATGATGAAAAAGTCAAGAATATATTTCAGGAACAACTTAAAAACCAATTAGTCAACTGTATAAACGATATCCACCCCGAGTCAGCTTAAAATGATATCTAAAAAGCTGTTGAAACATCAGTAATATCTACTAGTGAACTAAACCAAAAAGTTAAGAAAAATCAGTGGATTTCAGCTGCGTCTATTGAACTGATAGATGCTCGGCAACACATCCCGTCTAGTTCTGAGTACGATGAGGAGCGAAGGCAACTCAAACGCAAGCTAGTTAATAGCTTACAGAATGATCGTGAGCAGTGGTGGGTGGCGAAAGCTAAAGAGATGGAAAAGACAATGGCAATAGGTAACAGTAGGCAACTGTTCAGACTTATCAAGGAAACGGGTATCAGAAATTCAACTGTAAGTGAAACTATCTCAGAAAAAGATGGGACCATCATTCACTGTCAATCCAGAAGGTTGGACCGATAGGCAGAACACTTTAGGGAACAGTTCAATTGGCTCTCGGCGTCATCCCAGTTGCCCACCATTCCCAAGCAGTCTAAATGGCAAATTAATATTGGTCTCCCAAGTCTTAGTGAGGTTGAGAAGGTTATAGGGAACCTAAAGCGAGAGAGAGCAGCAGGACCCGATGAGTTAACCCCTGAGATATTTAGGGATGGTGGTCCAGTTTTAGCAATGAGATTAACCGGAATCCTGTCTAGAATCTGGGAATTGGGTGTAATCCCATCTGACTGGTCTCAAACACTAATCGTTCCAATCTATAAGAAAGGACAGAAGTCCTCCTGTGACAATTACCGTGTAATCAGCTTAACGAATATAGTGTCCAAAATATTGGCTTCAATCATACTTCGACGCCTAACTAAAGCTCGTGAAGAGCAAACTAGAGAGACCCAAGGTGGTTTCAGACCTGTACGTGGTTGTATAGACCAAATATTCACACTTCGGCAGGTTCTGGAACATAGACACACTTTTAGACGCCAAACAATAGTTGTATTTCTTGACCTTAAGGCGGCATTTGACTCTATCGATCGTAAGGTTATGTGGCAATATCTGTCATTGAAAGGCGTACCAGAAAAGTACATTAACCTTATACAAGCTCTCTACTTGAACACCACATGTCGAGTGAGAGCTTATGGCGGATTGTTATCAGAACTGATTACCTCAAGTGGTGTTCGTCAAGGTTGTCCGCTTTCCACATTTTTATTTAATTTTATCATTGACATACTTTTAGAGTTGACATTTTCATCGTCTGACTTCGGCGGGGTTGACCTCCTTCCAGGAGATAAACTTGCTGACTTAGAATATGCAGATGATATAGTTCTCTTTGGCGAAGATGCTGATAAAATGCAGAATCTTTTGACTACCTTAAACAAGAATGTAAGGATGTTTGGGATGCGATTCTCTCCACCCAAATGCAAAATGTCACTTCAGGATTGGCTTGATTCGACACCGAAGTTAGTGATAGGGAGTGAGGCAGTTAAATGTGTTGACCGCTTCACTTATCTTAGCAGCCTCATTAGTCCTGACGGTCTGGTGTCTGCTGAAGTCTCTGCGCGTATACATAAGGCTCGATTAGCTTTTGGGAATTTGCGTCATCTGTGGCGTAGGCGAGACATCCGACTACTGACCAAAGGACGCGTTTACTGCGCCGTAGTTCGGTCCGTTTTACTTTATGGATGTGAAACATGGCCATTAAGGATAGAGGATATTCGTAGGCTCCTGGTATTCGATCATAAAATGTCTTCGAAGCATTGCTCGTGTTTGCTGGGACCACCGAGTAATCAATACGTGGGTTAGGAATAGAGTACTAGGTAGATACGGTAAGTCTATTGATGAAGTAGTAAATCTCCGTCAGATAAGGTGGTCAGGACATGTGTTACGTATGCCTGACCACCACCTACCTCGACGAGCAATGCTGTCTGGTGTAGGAGTAGGCTGGAAGAAAGCTAGGGGCGGCCAAACCAAAACATGGCACCAGTCCATGAAGTCATTGACAGTTGGGCTGAGCCATGTTAATAGGTGCAGACTACCTGGTTGGGGTCGGCGTGACGCTCGTAATAAATGGCTAGAGACCTTGTGTGATATGGCTCAAAATCGTTGGCTATGGCGCAGGTGCATCCACTCCTTGTCCTCCTCCAAATTCTAAGTTTCTGAACTTATCACAGTTTTTTCTTTACTGAATCATATTTTCTTAAATCTTATCTCCGATCTCTATTCCTTTCCACTAATACTAACTCTGTTACTACCTCCCCTACTCTGGGATTCGATCCAACAATTTTATCTCTATCTGGTAATTTTGGTATGGCAACTTGAACTGACGTACGCATGTACCAAGTTCTACGTTGTAACTGTCTGTCTGTCTGATTAATTAAACTACATGTATGTTAATTAATTTTCATTAAAATTTCAAAATGGTAGGGTTTTCACTTTAGCATATGGGTTACTACGAATTTTGTTGTACACTCCCAAGGAAAAAAATCAGTTTCAACTTAATCATTCATAATAGTGACCCAGATAGTGATAAAGATGTAGACGTATATCAAAACTTAATGCATGTGATTAATTTATGAGCGGACTAACCAAAACATGACATCAGTTCATGAAGTCATTGACAGTTGGGCTGAGCCATGTTAATAGGTGCAGACTACCTGGTTGGGGTCGGCGTGACGCTCGTAATAAATGGCTAGAGACCTTGTGTGATATGGCTCAAAATCGTTGGCTATGGCGCAGGTGCATCCACTCCTTGTCCTCCTCCAAATTCTAAGTTTCTGAACTTATCACAGTTTTTTCTTTACTGAATCATATTTTCTTAAATCTTATCTCCGATCTCTATTCCTTTCCACTAATACTAACTCTGTTACTACCTCCCCTACTCTGGGATTCGATCCAACAATTTTATCTCTATCTGGTAATTTTGGTATGGCAACTTGAACTGACGTACGCATGTACCAAGTTCTACGTTGTAACTGTCTGTCTGTCTGATTAATTAAACTACATGTATGTTAATTAATTTTCATTAAAATTTCAAAATGGTAGGGTTTTCACTTTAGCATATGGGTTACTACGAATTTTGTTGTACACTCCCAAGGAAAAAAATCAGTTTCAACTTAATCATTCATAATAGTGACCCAGATAGTGATAAAGATGTAGACGTATATCAAAACTTAATGCATGTGATTAATTTATGAGCGGACTAACCAAAACATGACATCAGTTCATGAAGTCATTGACAGTTGGGCTGAGCCATGTTAATAGGTGCAGACTACCTGGTTGGGGTCGGCGTGACGCTCGTAATAAATGGCTAGAGACCTTGTGTGATATGGCTCAAAATCGTTGGCTATGGCGCAGGTGCATCCACTCCTTGTCCTCCTCCAAATTCTAAGTTTCTGAACTTATCACAGTTTTTTCTTTACTGAATCATATTTTCTTAAATCTTATCTCCGATCTCTATTCCTTTCCACTAATACTAACTCTGTTACTACCTCCCCTACTCTGGGATTCGATCCAACAATTTTATCTCTATCTGGTAATTTTGGTATGGCAACTTGAACTGACGTACGCATGTACCAAGTTCTACGTTGTAACTGTCTGTCTGTCTGATTAATTAAACTACATGTATGTTAATTAATTTTCATTAAAATTTCAAAATGGTAGGGTTTTCACTTTAGCATATGGGTTACTACGAATTTTGTTGTACACTCCCAAGGAAAAAAATCAGTTTCAACTTAATCATTCATAATAGTGACCCAGATAGTGATAAAGATGTAGACGTATATCAAAACTTAATGCATGTGATTAATTTATGAGCGGACTAACCAAAACATGACATCAGTTCATGAAGTCATTGACTACTAGTCTGAATCGTGTTTGTAGATGCGGATTACTTAGTTGGTGTCCTCCCACACCTCTGTACAGCCAAGAATGTCCGACTTCGTCCTCGGACCTTATATTTGGTGCTTTTGGTCTCACCTCTCTTCAACCGACCTGCCTGGCATGGTAGGACCTAGCGGATCGATTGTTCCAGCCAGTATAGCCCGATTGAGTCATCACGATAGGCAAGCCCGACCATCACGTCAAGATAGAAACATTGTCGGATTATACAAAATAATTACCAATTTTTTGCAATAAAAATAAATCGAAATAAAACATAGGTAACTAGGATGTTGATTCATGTAGTACCCGTAGGAAAGTTTAGAACTGTTAAGTAGTCATTAGCTAACCATATAACAATCTTGTATTGGATGTGATTATAGATTACTACTACCATGTTAGTAGTATAACTAACGAATAGACAAATTTATCTTATTAGTTTATCTGAAAACTAATAAACTAAATTAAAAGATGTAAGTTATTTTTATTATGACATTTTTATGAATTTCATAACTACCTCATATAATTAACGTATTTAGGCTAGTAACTATGATAGTAAGCGTGAAGAGATCCGAACGATTAAATGGCTCAACGAAATGTGCATTAGTAACGTAATTCGGGTATCATTGAGTGGGAATAATTTATATGGCAGCTAAACAGTTGATATTACTTTAGTTAATCCCTGTGATCGGACATAGTTCACAATCGTTTTTTTAGTATAAATGATTCTATAAATATTTATGCACACAACTGGATCACTTTTGACAGTTACCGAACTATCTAACAGTAAAATATGAAGTGTAAATTAGTGCTGAAAGTTGTTGCGTACGACTGTTATTGTTTTGTTTGTTGCTTGTCAACATTGTGACATCATCAGGAGGCGGTCCCAAATTTCACGCCGCAACCAGGGGCTAGAATTAAACTACAATACAAAAAGTGATTGCACTGTTAGTGAGTCACGGACCGTCTGAGAAGACATGTTTCCATATGTTTTGTTGCATATCGTGTACATCTATAACAAATTGCTCAGTGTCAACAAAAAAGAAATGATTTGCAGTCTACTTATTTCTGTTGGATTTGAAATAGGAAAATAATTTTCGTTGGCTATATTTTATGTGTCATCAGACAGCAACATCCTGTCATTAATAGTGTATTTGAACTTTATTATTAGGGCGTTAGATCATATAAATACTTTGCAATCTTCAGTTCCCTTCTTGACTGAAAATCACACTGTAAGCAAGCACTTTTATGAGAGGAGTGAGTTCTCCCTCTATCCAAGTTCACGAAGCCAGCGTTACAATTAAATGCCTCTTTCTACCTTTGAGGATGAATCTACTTGAATAAATATATGGATACTCTATAATATAATTAGTTTTACAATCACATAGAAAGTATAATAGGTTGTTTGCAGCTTTAAAACATCCATGTTTATATATTTATTGATTTTTTTAATTTTTTTCCTGCTTTTTCAGATCAGTTCACATGACCCGCACCACTGTATTGGTAGGTTAGAATGTCTGTTGGGTATTCTAAAACATACCACCAGCAATGACTCTTCGAAACAAGCACAAATTGATAAATCGCAAAATAGCAACCAGTTGATTAACAGTTTTGCATGGCAGTGCTTCTATTCTTCAACTATTTCTCAAGCAGAAAAAATATTCGCCTATAATGTTGACATAACATTAGTGTATGCTTCTCTCCTTGCTGGGATTTTCGCACTATTCCCCGACAAGTTGGTAATTTTTCCTATTTCTCTTTAAAAATTAGTCAATTGTTTAATTTAGTTGCTTCGTAGTATGATAATTTACTCTACAATTTTTTAAAGTATTTGATTAGCTTTTGAACCTTCAAATTAGGCAGCCTTGTTCACAGTATGTGGTATAGCTCAAAATCACATTAGCACAGGTGCATCTACTCTTTGTTCTCTCTTAAAATTACTTTGCACATATTCTTCTGTAAGTTTATTATTTCTCGAAGCATATTCTCTCTATGCAGTCTGTTAAGTTGTCCCTATTACCTGATAATATGTATTAATCCCGTTTAATACATGTACATGTTTTGAGCATGCTGTAATCAGGATCGTTTCGTGCTAACACAGTCTTTCTTTACCTCCACTGATATTACTACTATTTCTCTCACTTTGGTGTTCATTTGGCTGAGTTAGAGGGGCGTGACTACTTAGACAGATGTACATATGTACTAGTTTCTAAGCTATGACTAGTGATTTCAATTCAAGTAAATAACCCTCTACTTAATAAACAAGTTAAACTATATCAGTCATACCATATTTTATACTAGATAAGGTTGTGTTTTCATTTTATTCAATGTATTATTGAAGTGTGTGACACCTCTTCTTACTTTACGTTTACACTTAGTTCATTAACTCAACTGATATCCCTAGTATTCCCATCTTACTGTTTCTAGCCTTTTTAAAGTCTTATGGAAATTTTGATGATGCAATCTTATGTAAATGCTTAAAGTAAGTTATTGATTTATTCCATATTCAACAACTAGCATTTATGCAAGCAGAGGACTTTATTTTACATATATTACGTGTAACCTTCCTTTAGATTCTTGCTGCCATCCAGATCTTCGTCTTCATCAACAAATATATATATATATATATATATATATATATATATATATATATATATATATATATTAGGATGGTTATTGATGGAAGTGAGAATTCTACCATTGGATGCCGACCCAGTGGTACAGATGGTTAGGCTTTTGCGTCAATCTGAAGCCCCTGGTGCGGAATCTGGGGTGCGCACTGCTGAGGAGTTCCACACTAGAACGAAACAGCTATCCAGTGCTCCCTGGTTTTCAGTGGTACCCTGCTAACATCAATCTGTCATATAGTCAATCAAATATATATATATATATATATATCCGAAAATTAACTATTATACTTTAAACATCAAAAACCTATCATATTTCTTGTTTTAACGCAATAGTTAGTTATTTCTATCTCAGTTACTTTCTATAAAATAAAGATAAACCATTGCAAGATAAATCGCTAACTGCACTGGTTTCATGTTGTCCAAATTTTCTCATTCATTTCTCATAGTCATTGATGTCATTTTACATTTTCAAATTTATTTACCTTTCTCATCCAAAAGTTTGAATTTCTTGGTCGAATATTCTTAGCTTGTCCAGCTCTGGGATTATTCACCGATTCAAGTGGTTTACAATTAATGGAAGAAATGTTTTCAACTACTGACACTTTATCTAATTGGCGTGGCATTTCTCGATTGTTTGCCGCTCTAACGTTAGCACATCCACCTCCACATCTCAATGTATCACGACATAGACTTCTTAATCCTTCACTTCTTTGGAAAGTGATAGCAGGGATAGTAAATCAAGAATTTATACCATGTGCAACTGCAGAAGTGAGTGTTTATGTTTACCAATTTTTTGGAGAAGTAATAAACAATAGATCACACTATGCGAAGACCTACTTTGTCAGAGTTATATGTAATGCATATTTCCGAAAAATATTTTGAACAAAGATTTGATCACACGCAAACTTGTTATAATGCATATATATGTCTGAGAAACACAAGTCAAACTAGATAAATCAGAAGATAAGAAAACAAAGATAATTGCGAAAAAAACAGTGTGGATTGTACTCCACATTGGGTATCAAATCAATGTTGTCAGTGTAGGCACAAGTTTTTTTTAATACACAATGGGAGTTTTGAACTTCCATACGACTAAAGCTTCAACAAACCTCAGTGTACACTCTAAGTCACTCTCCAAAGGCTAAGTGGATTTCTTTATTTTATCGCCTGTCTCAACTAAATGTTTGGTTATAAGGGATTATGGTTGTTTATAATATTGTCCTATTTGTTCCAATAGACTTCATTTGTCTTGTGGCATTTCCCATTGTTTTCTCCTTTTATTTCAGTTTTCTTATCAGTTGGTTAGTTTAATTTTTAGATTCTCAAATATGTATGTGTTAGCAAGTTTATGTGACCAGATTACTGTTTTAAATGTGCACTATACATAACCCGGATATATTTCGTCTTCTCACTGTACTGTCTAAATCTTTTTCTATAATGAATGAAAGTCATAGTTATGGCTTAATAATCCTAAAACTCCTGAGTTTCTTATATTTATTTATTCATCTGAATAACTTAATTATCGTCTATATACATTGTATACTTCATAGCTGGAATTAATATTTTTGTAAGTAACTATAATTGCTATTTGATTTCGAACAGTTTATTGAATATCTGTGTACAGTTTCTTCTTATCTACGGCGACCTAAATCTTAGTGGTATTGTAGACCTGGTAAAAAAATCTGAAACTGTCGTTTAGCCTCTTTATTTCAGTGACTCTATAATGTAGTAGTGATTGAATTTGAATTAAGTATGTTGTTATTGGTACTAACTGTTTTTCTTAAACATTAGTCAACGTTTGGGTAAATGGGAAACTACTATTGTGTCATGAATGACAAAAATGTGGTTTGGCGATGAGATCAATTTCATTTAAATTTTACGCTCATATAATGATTTTAATAGTATACTTATGACTGGTTGGTCATAACAGTTGTAAAATCAAAGAGTTATTGTTAGCATTTTCAGCTTTAGTCAAAGTTGAAAAAGCCTATTATGGTAACTAGACAGAAAGTATGCAATTGGGTTGCATTAGATGTTTAGAGTTATTTTTAACGATAAACTATCTAGGCTACGTAGTGTGATAAGGCACATTATGAAACTGAACTTAATTCATGTACGTCGTGACAAAATCAAATCAGTTTACGTCAATAATTTAGAGAGGGGAAACGAGAGAACGAATACTAAAAGTTCTCTCAGACTAACAGAAATATGTGATGAGTATGAATATAACCAATTAACCAACAGATATGCGTTAGCTCATACTTCATACCAAATTAACACAATGCGTTCAGGTTAGCAAAATGAATACTAGAAAATACCTCAGGAGTATGAGATGAAAAGATATGTATAATGAATAACTAAAGCTAACATCTAAGATTTAGTGGATGCATCTACACCACTGTGTCTCAATCATATCTCCAAAGATTATTCGCGTTTATCTCATGAAGGTTCGCCCATCCGTTCAGTTTCATATACCAATGTTCAGACTAACAGTCTACAACTTCACAGAATGCTGTCACGTTTTGGTTTGATCACATTTAGTTTTCTTCCGTCCTACTTCTACACCAACCAGCATCATGTGTCGAGGTGGGCGATAGTTGGGCTTGCAAAATACAATACATGTATACATAAGTACAATACAATATACAATATAACCGATTTCCAAAGATATTACAAGACAAATCTTATGCAGATCTTATGACCAATATTTAATCAGCCTACTAGTTTCTTGTATACTTACATCTGATTTTAATGGGAAACTATCTTTATCAAGTTTAAGTTATAGTTTGTCTTGTCAATTTGATAGCAAGAAGGTAAAATTGAAAATTCTTAGGATACAAATTAATAGACCGGTAGTAAATATCGTGTTCCGTCGTTTTTTGAGTTCTGATTGTCTTTTTTACGATTAAACTCGTCACAATGAGTTAAACAATATCATATTTTATTAAAGTAATGTATTTCTTTGTTGTTGACATTCCGAACAGCATCCCATCAGGCTCTCTTGGTACATGTATACTATGAGCAAATTACATCGATATCGCAATGTAGGATTAGCATTTGATAGTCTACCGCAACTCCCTAGCTAAGGTCTTGTAGACTACAACTTAGTGACTTGAGACGTCAGGCACAAAAACAGATGGTGATGGCAATCGTGGTGTACTCTTTTAGTAAGATGGACCATTTAAACTGTACAAAATCTTGGTTAATTTCTTAACTAAATTGTCTTTGGTTAAATACTATTATTCGTGTGTTTATTGATTGTTCAGCCCTTTGGTTTCCTGTTTCCTCCAAGTTACTATTGTATGACTCATTATTTGGTACCTCAATGTACCGGAATTTGTGTGTTATAGGCAAAGTATGACTTTGGCCTAACCATGTTCCATCTGCCAAAGTTTGAGTAGGCAGTATAAATAATCAACACTAAATTTGACACAACTCATTAGTGATTGGTTTCTTATCCTCGTTATATTTGGTTTAAATTGTCAGTTCACCCCTTTTCAGTCGGTTTCAGTACGTTGTTCCTCGTGTTAATTTACTTTGTGGGTTGGGTGAAACTGAAACTCATAAGCTTGTGTGCTTACTTCTACTTTATTCTACCTGTTTAGAAATGGAAATAATTAAAAAGGGTCTGATTAAAGTTAAAAATAACCTTAGATAAAAATGCCATTACTCTTAGAAAATTGTTAAGGCGTACAGTGACCTGTAAAGGTTATATTACATAAATGGACCTAGTCAGATTTGTTATTTGAAAATGATAGAAAGTTGCTTGATTGCTCACTTAGTTTAGTTATTTTAGAGGGACTTGTTAAGACTTTATTCTAATTACAAATTCTGTCTCACAAGAACCATAATTTATAATTGTAATCAGATTCTTGATATCACAATCCAGTTTCACTCACTTTGTTCACTAAAGTCATGCAATATTTCTCGACATCGTTTTAAATTTGAATGGTCTGAATTTTCATCCATTAATCAGTTGTTGTGGTCACCCAAATTACTTTCTCTGGTTAATAAGTCGTCATTAGTGTGTAGTACTTCTCTTTTTCATTTCCTGGTAAGAGATTTTTTATTTGTTAATTTCAAATAAAGGATCCCAGTGAAAAATATCTACTTTCAACATGTTCGTGACTTCGTTGTGTTCGATTCGAGATACTAATAATAATAGTGGTGATAATGATAGTAATAATTTTAACTTACATTTATACACGTGCTTGTACATTTGAGTTTTCAGTACTTCGTAATTAATATGATCACTTTTATGTTCCTTTAGGTCTTACATGGAATATTGGAGATTGGAGGTTCAGTATTTTTAAATCTTTACGGAAATCAAGCAAAACGTCTTCTCAGTACTATCAGTATGATTGTAAATAAATCATCAGTATTACGTCATTCGCTACCGGAAATTCAATTAATGTCATTGCTCGAAAAATATGAGAGCATTGATAGAATTCCCAAACAAATTGGTTTTATTGATAAGAGCTTTTGGAATTCGTAACTTAACATTCACCACCTGCCAATTTATGTAAACTATTTCCCTTATTATAATTACAGATCTGTAGATGCTTACTTTTATATGTTAAGGGTGTACGATTTAAAATGTTGTTTTGAACAAATCGTCGCACCTGACTTTTTAATCAATTATATTGTGCTGAACATATGTAGAATACTGTTCCTTTGTTTTTAAGATTAAACGGCAGTGAATTTAAAAGTTCTCGTCCGGTCATAAATACAAATGGTTGATGATATTGTCTTTCGACGTAGATACGTACATGTTTTCCGATATGTATCCTTCGGGGCACTAGTTACGGTAACACAATGTACAAATAGTGTAAAAAATTTACTCTGATGGTGTTTAGTCAAGTCTTTTATTTATGTGATAGCTGAGGTGGAATTGTTAATGAGGTTGGGATGGTGATACTTTTGAATTTGTTTGGATATAGTAAATTCCTATATTGGCCGACAGTTTCAAGAATCGATTGAGTGAGCATTTGTGTTATCAGCAGTAGTTTATATCGTTCAAAAGTATAACGCTATTTATTGTGCATATTTATTGTACTATTCTAGGCTGCGTATTCTAAAAGAGATTAGTAAAAGAAACATTTGTTCAGTAACAACCTTCGTAGTTTTTGAAAAAGATCATCACGGTTGTCACTTGACCAATAAACCATCTAGTCAACTGAAGAGATGTTGCTATATTCTGAGGCTTGTAGCAGTCAATATAGCTCTAGGCATAAAATTTTGCGCATTGTTCTTTTCACTGTTGTGTGTACGCTCAATGTGTGATTGAATTCGGTTTAAAGGTCACTCACTACTGACGCTTGTCTTTATTCTTTACCTTTTGGACTTACACTGTATTCGAATATAATTCTTATAATTTCATCGTAACTGATTTCTGATATATACTCTTGCCCTATTGTCTATGTAAGCGTATTAGTCAACTGTATATATGGCGACTTATAGATAACTTGGGATTGCGTTACTAGTGAACATAGTACTATCGTAATCCAGTATTAACAAGCATTAACGATTTGAATTTTGAACAGCCAATCGAACACGTCGCCTAAGGTAAATCATATGTTGCTTATCTGTAAACTTAACATTAACGCTACCAAAAGCTCCAGTAGCTCCTCACCTGTAACAAATTGGTTTAACCATTTTAACAGATGATTACATGGAAGCAAGCAGCTATTGAACTAGGAAACACGATTAGTGGTTGTGGAATTCTGTGTATGTACAAATAGTATGGTTAATAATTTTTAGTTAGTCCGCTGAAGACTCCGAGTATGTTGTCGTACAGATACTTATCTCCTAATACATCAGTACAAATGAAGCTTCATGTCCTGCACTCTAGCCATACTCTAGATGAAGCACCATGTTATCTTCAAATACGTCATTGTGTCCCATCTGTGTTTAGCATAACTCCAGTTGAGCAGGGAATAAATGGTTTCATTACCATAACACTTCACACTGACACATTTGCAGAAACCATTCTATGCTGTAATCCTTATTGCCTATGTAATGATGATTTTCAGTATCAACCAGCCTAAAAAATTCCACATCACCGTTAATAAGCACTCAGCTATAGTAGTTGATAGTCGTTTCCTACCCCCCAACCATTGGTCTAAAATTTCGTAGGCTTCAGCGACATCACAATCGATTAATGACAAAACTTTGTCAGGGTCTATGCTATCTGGGGGTATGTCAACTAAGTATGGCCACCTGTGCACATCATGTATCAGGTACTTGGCAGTTTTACGCATTGGTAGCATTTACCCAACCAAATCTCACTCTATTTCAATACGCTATGCATTCTGTAATGAGTGTATCTTTAGCTAACTTGTTACCACCCACTGTCTGGAGTACTGTCGGCACTTGCTCCTTAATAGTCTAAGCGAATCTAAGCAGTCCGAGCGCACTAATGTAGCACCAGAGCCGTTATCCTAAAGTGCATAGCCTACAACTTTCGCATGCCCTGACCTAAACCCAATGGGTGCCATTCCTATGTACACATGGTTGCCTAGAGATTTAGTATATCCACAGTGACACTCTATATTAGAGTTGCTTTCCGGACGGTCGACCTGTTGATTAATATGTAGCGAATCATGATTTCGTTTCGAACATTTCAACATTGCAACGCCTAGTGGACTTGCATTCACTAGTTTGATGACGTTGCTTTGGACAGTCAAAACAAACTCCTTTGGTCTTTGCACGAGACTATCAATCTTCAACCGTCGTCGACGGAAAACTTGGGCACCGATAAGTGTCGTGAACCTTAAAGCATATATCGCATTTACATTAAACGGCTAAACGACTATATAGTTCCGATTGCAAGTAATAATTCATCTACCCATTGTGTCCCCTTTATTTACATGTTGCCAACCGTCCAAATCTGTTACCAGCACCCCTGGCACGAGACGCTATAAATTTAGTTAGTTCATCAAAAGTGGGCTCACTATCGTTTTTTGTTAATGTATCGACTAAATCCGCCCACTGTACTGTGTTCCGAAGTTGTCAAAGAATACAATCTGGCATTATAATTTATCCGCTTTAAAACCATCGCACTATTCTTCATCTTGACAGAATCACTATATTCATTTGTTTCGCTGAATAAGCCTCCCAACCTTTTTCAAGCAATCATATGCAGCTAACTAAATAACTGTTTCAAAATTTCACTGGCCTTGCTGTAACCAGCCGTAGGATCCATCATAACACACCTTTCGATCACGGATTTTGCCTCGCCGTTGAAGTAGTGTATTAAATACAATAAGCCTCGACTGTCACCGATGAAAATTGACTTAACGAAATTTTCTAATTGCCGTATGAACATGCAGTACGCCATTGGCTGTCCATCGAAATAACTAAATTCGACTTTAGGGAGCTCTAAACTTGAAATAATTGGTGATAAACCATTTCGATGAGAAACATTTGCATCAGGTAACTCTATGTTACGTGCTCCAGTCACATTCCTCTCCAGTGTTCTGGGTTTGAATCTTCCGTCTAAACTAAGAATCCTCATTTCATCTACAACAGATTTAGAAACAGTAGCCCTATCACCACTGTTATCCTTATTTAAGTCCGAACAATGACAGCTAAAGGTATGCAAAGGCACTTGCTTTGTACAATGAGGTTCGTTTTACAGTTTGGTTTCACTGACACCCACTGACTTCATGTTTGACTTCCTTTGAAGTTTTGTTGATTTTAAGAACCTAAGTACAGAAACGGAAACCAAAAAAGTCCTTGTATTTCCGGAAGCGACACCAGATCACTGTAGAGAAAATACTCATTCCAATATCCTGAAATTTGTTTAGATCTGTAGGATTCAAACTGGGGCAGTTTGGATTGAAGAATAACTGTCGAGTTCTGTTTAGATACGCGTGCTCTTGTCCAATAAAGATTAAAAATAAATGTGTGGGTGAGGAACGGTCCTATGTGAAATTTTTTATGCTAATGTACATTATTGCCTAAAAAAATGTCACCACCAAAATTTATCCAAAAACTGGAATGATCAATTTAGTTCCAAGAAATAGACAAGAATGCTATTCTATGCTATCGGGATTGATCACGTATAACCTGTCAAAAACGTAAGGCCTAAATCTATAGAAATATTAATAATAACGCTGTAAAATTTTATTTGCTTGTATGAAAATCGCTCCGTGTTGTTTTTTGTATTGTGCATTTCCTTTACTTTTATTTTATCATTTTGTTGTGCTCTGACTTTGTAAGAGATCTTGTTTCTCTCTGTTTGCCCGTTTTTTACAATAACAACATTAGATTTTGCTCACAATCAGTTTCCTACATATCCTTTTTTGTTAGCATATGCTACATGCTATTGGGTTTCAGTTTTGTTTTACTGGATTTCAAAGCCATGTTGTAAGCCATATTGGCTTGATATCTCACTACCTTATGCCTGAGTGACTTAACTCAGTTGGTTGGTTTCTTTATTTGTTAGGACAAATAACTATTTTGATGTTTACTTACTACGTATTTGTTGAGTTATAGATTAATTGTACAATTTGCTTGAATCCCTTTGGCTTTATAGGGAAGGGAAACTGTTGAGGTTTGTGTACTAAATTTGTTTACATTTATATATTTTACCACGTTTTGCACCAATAAATTGTGTTATTGGATATCCTGTGGAGAATTCGTGCGTGAATCAAGAACCAGCTGTCCCTATACAGAAACGGCGTTAACTTTTAACCTTATAAGTAGTTTCGGTTTTTACAAAGGCATTACAAGTTACTTGTTACAACACAATATTTCAGGTTTTGGAGGTGTGTGTCAACCCACAATCAGGAAATGTACAAATCCAGTCAATACAAGCAATACAATCATGAAGAGGAACGGAGCAATATGGCAGTTACCGAGGTATATGAAGTATATGAAGTCCGTGAGAATAATAGTGAACCAGTATAAACGCAAGGAAAAACAAATATTATGATAAAAACAAATAGCAACTATCTCATCCAGATTCAAAAGGTCATTAGAATGTACAGCTAAACGGATTAAGTGGAATAAATGTACCATGAAACACAAAACAACGAGTTACAATTAAAAAATGTTACGTGGGGGAATTCTTACGCTGAACTATCAAAAAAGATCTTTCACCTATGGTGAAAGGTTAAAGGCATAAGTCAAGATCGGCTACAAATAATAAAATACCACGCTCAAGTAGTATAGTTATGTCTGAGAATAACGACGAAGAAAGGTAAGGTGAAGTTATAAGGCGTCCATCACAAAAATGGCGTGTTATTATATTGGACTGGATACACGCATTGAGGAAAACATGAACAGCGGCAACTTCGTTAGTAAAATTGACGGAGACAGTCTCAAAGGGCGTCAATATAAATTTCGAGGACCTCTAGTCCCATCATAGTCGAACTAACTAGAGGAATCGAAGGACCCAGAGCCAACCGAACGTCATGTCTATGACCTTTAAATAGTTGAATTAGCTGTCCGACTCCCCGTATCTGACACGGTACAGGGAGTCTATGTTAGGAAAGTGATCAGATTCAGTAAGTAGATTGACGGTGAATCGCAAAGTAGACGAATTGTAAAAATCGCCCTGGACAATGAGTATGAAGAAAATATAGTGTTGAAAAATGCTAACAAAATCAACTAGCAGAACATACGTATCCAGCTAGACAGGATCGTATTAAGAGAAGTGAATCTCTCACCGAGCTAAAAACAAAGTTGCAGAGTGGAGAGGCAAACATGAAAATTCAGGGCTTTCGGGTGAAGAGGTCTTAGAAGCCAATGCTCACAAGACCTAAATGGGTAGGGAGAGTATTAACTCAGGTGCCCTGGAGCCTCCTGGGGTTGCTTCCGGTCCCAAGCCGATAAAGGAGGAGGGTTGGGCAAGGTGTTAGCAACCATATCCCGTAAAACAACATCCTTGCTAAAAAAGCTCTAACCAGTAAAAACCTTTACAACCTTTATAACCACCCTGAATGTATTGCATACTGACGCCCGGAGTTTAAGGAAAAAAATTTTGAGTGGAAGTAATATTCATTGACTTCAGTAAAGTATTTGATAAGGTGTCGTTTTGATCCCCTCAGAACTAATAACTTAAATGCCACCTCAAGGAGGTTCAAAAACCGAGATCAAATAAACTCACAGTTTGAATCTGTTCCTCACATCGAGTGGTCAACTACAATAGTGCGCTACCTGGACAGGTGGTATCCGCCCTATCGATGAACTCTTTTAAGAAGAAACTGGATCTACACTGGAAAAACCACTGCTAGGAATAATGGGAGTCATCACACCTATTATCCCTCAAGTCTCAGTCAATTCATTTTCTCCACAAATAGCGGTAATTTTGTGGTACGCGTTACTGTGTCTGAGTTACGGGCTACACTAATTCATCATATCTAATCTAACAATCTACTGTTAATTGCGGTTCGTTACCTTCCCTGTTAATTATAAGCCAACTCAAATTCGTATCAAACTCCTGACTGCCTTAAATTTCCTCGGCATTATTGCTAATAACTCACGAAGCCAGGAAGTCCATCCGTGGACTCAAATTTAAATCATACGAGGAACGTCTGTAAACGCTAGACTTGTATCCCTTAGAATACAGGCAGCTTAAAGAGGACCCCATAATAACTTATAAATTCCTAAATACTCCTGGGTATTGATTACGATACGTATTCAGAATGAATTCGAACACATTAGACAGAACACCTAAAACAATACAGTTAGTTAGATTGTAGGTACAACTTCTTCTCACTAAGGACAGTCAAACCACTTAACTCCATACTGGTTGTTATAGTCTGTTAAAATTCTATCAATTTCCTCAAGGAAAAAGACGATTTATTTTTAAGGTTTTTTGATCAAATTCTATTGCTAACCAGCTAACATGTCTTTTATCTATACATTTCTTTTATAGTTAAGTCTGTTCCTGGTCGAATTGGTGGTCTGTGGATACCAAACACGAAAGCCTGTGAGGCAAAAGCTTTTTCTATTCCATCCACAACTATTTGAAGTTGTCCTTGCAATCCAAATGTTAGGGTTAGAATAACAGAATAACATTAATGTTTTCTAACTCAACTATGAATTCAAATTATTTACTGTTTAGGAATCGTAGTTAGATCGTCAGTATTATAGTGGAGAAGTAAAATTGAATATACGCATTCTGAATTACTGTACATTTTCATGGCATTCAATCAAGTTACCTTGACATATGTTGATAATCTGCCGAAAGTATTTGGCATTCGGTTGCTGATTGCTCGATTTCTAAGATGGATATGAGGTGGATGCTGGGTGGGTGTTTCGATAAGCATTGCTGTAAGGATCGATAACGAGTAGAGAAGGAAAGAAAAAGCGAACTTATTATTTAATATGAACTTGAGCTGTACTCACGGTAAATGTTGGAATGGATTCTCAGGAATTTTCATTGTACAGAGTTAGACAATGGTCCTTACAATCGAATCTAGAAATAAGTAACCAAAGTTTCAAAAAAGGTTACGATATCAGGTGCCGACCACTTTTGTGCTTAATCTCATTTTTAATGAATTTTTGTAAAGTTTATGTTGCGTAAGGTTGTTAGAAGATTTTGCTGCATACAGTGTGAATTTCTTCATGTAGAATCAAAACGCGAAATTCTTGTGATGTGAATTTTATGCAGAAACTATTTCAGAGGAATTCGTTACTTTATTTGTCCATTGTAAACCGTCATTATGAACTTATTCGATAGTATATTACTGAATGAGTACCCTTATTCCTTCAAATGCTGCTAGATGTCACTTACAATATTTTTATACTGTTGTCTCTGCATCGTTTTGTCATCTACATACGTGATAACTATGAGAAATCGTTTGTAAAGTACTTATGATTCAACAGAAGACTAGTTGTTGGAAACGATGGTAAATCAGTTGTTGTAGCTGAGTCATGTGTTACACATGCTCAGCCACCGCTTACCTCTACATACAGTGCTGAGTGACGATTGAAAATAATTGAAGAAAGGTAGGAGCAGGCAAACCAAAACGTGGCACCGCTCCATGAAGTTACTGATTGTCTATGTTGTTTTGGTGGATACAGACTACTTGGTTAGGGCCCACCTGATTGTCGTTACCAATGTTTGAGATTGTGTGATATGACTCAGAATCGGACACAGTGGCACAGTCGCATTCACTCCTTATCTTCCTTTAAGTCTTGAGCTTGGAACTATTCTATGCATTTATTTCTATGATTTTATTCTTCTGTCATAGTCTCTATGTCCGCTCCTTTTTTACTACTACTATTGATGTTATTACTGCTTCTGCTGCTTAGGTATTTATCTTGTTGTGTTAGTGAGGTGTTGCAACTTTAGGCGTTACACTTATGTCCCTGGTTCCTTGTTGTACATGACTGAGTGATTGTTGAAGTAGGTTGGTGTATAGCAATATTGTTTTTTATAGACACTTCATGTTACTAGTTCTTAGATGTATCAACTCGTATGTAGCGAAACCATTTTGAAGTCAGCATAACATGAAGGTATTCGTAGTCAGTACAGTTCTAAACGTATTAAAAACATAACTTTAAAGGTTTCGAAATTGTGTTATCTTGTGAAATAAGTTGATAAAGAAAAGAAGTTTGTTGATAAAAATGTGTACATACTAAATTGTCTTAATAAAACTCGATGTTGTTTATGGCGTTTGAAAAGTTAATACTTCTCTCTCTGGCGTCGTTCAGCGTTTAAAAGTACTGATGTTACACTAGTAGTAGGTAGCTTTCGTGATGTTGAAGTGTATCCAAGTATTTCTATTGACGTAGTCGTATAAGAATTGAAAATCGTACTTTTGTGTTTTGCTAAGTAACATTTCTGTACTTTCCATTACATTATGTTGTCATATCGCCCAAGTATTCCCTGTTTTATGGAATTCGTTGTGAAATAATTTCAATTGATTAGTATTGAACTCTAAGACCTCTGAACGCATTATTTGTTTTATACTATGTGGAAATTTATCTAGATTTCTTACTTTACGGTATTACTATTAATAATGTATGCCTTCTGGAAGCTTGGCTCAACACAAGCTCAGCAGAATTTCACATATCAGGTCATCCTTGCTTAGAGGTGTTGGCTATGGGGTGAATAAATAGTAATGAACCATCAAATTAAGGATTACCAACTAAAAAATTGAATTCGTTTTGTATTTAACACTGTAGATCATCAACAGAGTTTTGTAAGTTGACTTATAATGTTGATAAATGAATGTTTATTTATATGTATCACTTTTTGCCACATATAGAAATGTCATCTACTCAGAATGCAGGTTCTGAACCAGACCCACGCTACTGTCGCCTATGGAAATGTCAAGTTTCAATTGGCGAATTATATCGATGGATTTTAGCCAAACTTTCTGATAAAGATATCAAGAGAGCTTTGCATAAATATCGTGATCTAATGCCTAGACAATCGGATTGGAACAGAAAACTTACGCAAGCTACTAGTATGCCAGAACTGGGTTTTCGATATCTGTATCGATGTGGGCAGATAGACGAAAGTAATCACCGAACTATGCAAAAAATGCTAAAATACATCGACCGTCAAGATGTACTACCTTATTTTGACACAATTTTATACAATACCAACCATTCTAATTGTTCTTTAGAGGAGCTACAAAAAGGTAGTATTACGTTCTCATCTAATTTTAATTTTAGTTCTTTTGGATAGAGTTAACGTGTTTTTGGAATATTCTTCTGTATTACATGAAGAAGAAGTACATCCAGAGCCTCCATATGAAAAAATAAGACGCCAACCACTTGAAAGTTCGCGAGTTACAAGGTATTCATTTTCTGTCAGTTTATTTCACTTGGGTCATTTTGTATGATTTACACATAACCCTACTTATATATATTAATCGCATCATAGCTATTGGCTTCAGTCATAGTTCGTAGATTGTCCAAAACACGTAAAAGATTGCCTCGCAAGGGACAAACTGGTTTTTGATCAAGTCGAGAGTGTATTGATCACATTTCAACCCTCTGCCAAATGTTGAAACACCGTCACAAGTATTGCAGGTCAATAAACGTTGTGTTTCTTGACATAATGGGCGCCTTCGACTCGTTGTACAGGACTGTGCTCTAGGATTTCCTGCTGGAGAACGATATACCCAATCTGGTTCTGTACCCAAACACAAATGGAACTAGGGTATACAACCACTTTTTCAATCAGCAGCAGGGTTAAGCAGTGTTGCCCAATTTCACTATTCTTCTTTAACTTTTCAATCAATGATATTCTAGAAATAGCTCTGAGGGAAATGCGTGGTGATGTTGTGGATTTGTTACCTGGAGAAAATCTTTTGGACCTTTAGTATGCAGATGATAATGTCTTACTGTGCAATAACGCACAAGCCATCCAAATCACACTTATTCAGTTTACAATTAGTATCCGCAAGTATGGCATGCACATTTCACCTTTCAGGTGCCAAGTACTTCTCCAAGACTGGCAGGAGCGTGTACCTGTTTTCACTGTCCGTAGTGAACCATTAGAAGTAGTCTGCAAATTCATGTATTCCAGTAGTTGCTTGAGTGCCGGTCGTGGTATGTCACATGATACCAATCTACGCACTGGAAAGCCAGATCAGTTTATGTCCGATTGGACTACTTTGGGACCGTTATAGTGTGAGTCTGTCTCTAAAAGGTCGGGTTTGCAACGCTTCGGTGACAGTAACTTTTCTCTATGCTTGCGTAGCCTGGTCTCTGAGCTGAGAATGTTCGATAGTCGTTGTCTCTGAAAATTTGCTGACGTTCGGGGGAAACATCGCGTTTCCATCAGCACCGTGTGTTCGGCCGGAATGTCAGCAACTCACTTGATGTTACCATCTTAAAACACCGGCTTCGATTCCTTGGTCATGTTTTGGAAGTATTCAACAGCTTTTTATGTAGTGACACCATTCATACCATCATTTTGAATGTTGTTTGTTTTTTTTGGTTTCTGTTATAATTGTGAATATATTGATATTTCCAGTGATTTGTAATATCCGTTTTTTATTGGTACTTTCGCATTCTAACTTTTATTTGCATCCTTTTCATCTAATAAATATCTTTTTGAAGACTAAGCATGAAAAGAAAATCATCTACTGCTGTTAATACTTGTAATGTTGCATCTATAAAAAGAGTGCGCCGGTCTATTAATTGTTCATCAAAAACTGATAAAGTAAACGATTTTGAAAATTCACCTTTACGATGCTGTAGCAAAGTGCGATCAGCAATTTTGGCCAATTCACTTAATGGTCCTGTTGTGCATACTATGTTGTCAGCGTCGCTTATTAGCATGCTGGCATCATTACATACTACTTTATCTCAGACATTTGATAATCCCAGTCTGTCATCATTAATTTCTAATACATTGAATAATGATTCAACTGGAGCTTGTGTTAACAATCCGAACTCTCCTACTGCCAAGAATCCTCTAACTTTCCATCTACTGGCCATTATCCCACAGTTGATTGCTGCTTCACGTGCTGCAAATCAATTATCTAATCCAAGTCTGCTTCCTAATCCGGTACTATCACCTCAAGCATCAACTTTCTCAAATAATATAAATAATAATAATAATCATGCAGGGATTTTTGGTCCTCGATTTGTTGGCATCCATAACAGACCAATAATAAATGTAGATAGACATCTACCTCAACAGGTTCAAGGACATGCAGATCCTGCTGCTCCGGTTGTTTTAGATGTTAATGTTAATCATGGACACAATGTTCAGGATCCGATGCATCCTGTTATGCCTGGTTTTCGTGTGCCTTTTATCAATCCACCTAACTTAGAAGGAGATCGTCCAGGTGGACTTCTGTTTGCTCCCCAACCTAATATTCGACCTGCAGATGGTGGATCACCACCTGTAGTTTCACAGCATTCCACAAATCCTCCACTTTTATTAAAGCATGTTGTTTTGTCAAGTGGAGGAATCGGCATTACTTCCTCGACTCATGATTCAGTAATCCATTACTATTGTAATATTAAATTACATGTCAATATTGATTTTGGTCCTTCGACGGAAAGTTTAGTGAGTTATCTGCCACTTGATATATTTCTTTGGTCTTCTTATTCGTGTTTTTTTTATTTTATCTGCTGAAATATCTTTTTCGTACCTTGGGTATGGGAAAATATTTTCTAGTAAAGAGTCGCTTTTGATTCAAAAACAGATATCACTAATATGCTATTTAATTTTTAGATGATCGTCTAACACAAGAGCATAAATTCTGAGGTTCACTAGAGGTTTTCATACTCCGAGAGCTTTTTTGATCGATTTTTGAAACTACAAACTAAACAAACTGGATATGATTTCCTCATCTCTTCTTCAACCCAGTCCCAGCATCAGCAACTAATTCATGATATGGAAGTCTCTAGGATAACATTTGTAAAACATGTCCAAGATCGTAAGACTAATTAAGTTATCACACAAACACTTTTCCGACCTCTAGCTAACATGGTGTGGCCATCAGATGTCAGCAATCCTTTGAAAACATCATTTTCCGAATCATTTTGTAATTTAACTGGACACTATCAAAAGATGGCTTCATGAATTGTGAATAAGGCCAGTTTGTAGATTTAAAGCGTAACATGCATCTATAGCAGATGTCTGCTTAATATTCTATTTCGCCTTTCATTGTTACAGTCTTTTGTGGAAATTTCTTAAGCCTTCAGTAACCACTATCTTTCATAAATAAATTAAGTTGAATGTTGTGAATTGAAGATTAGTGTTAATTTATAACTTTATTACACTAAACAAACTTCTACCTAGTGATCTTGTATTTATTATCAATTCTTTTGGTCGTTCAAGTCAGTAATCTGGTCTCATAAGCATCCATTATTTGGCCACATCGTTTCATTGTTCTAATCATCATTCTGTATAGTGATTTTGGCAGTTACAACATCGTTCACTTGCCAAATAACTTAAATCATATTTTTTTTTATTACACGGAAGTTCAAGTGTAGAAATTGACGAAACTAAACTAGTTACTTTATTACATTACATAGTTCTTATCAATAAATCAAATGTTGGCTACTTAAATATGAACAGCTTTTTAAATGATGAACTTTTTTACTAATGGATATTGTGTATATTGATAAATTTAAAGCTTCACATCACAAACCAACCTGAGTTAGATAACTATTAATTTCTAAGAAACATTTGACAGATCCCTATCCTAGTATGGAACTTTTCAAAAGTGGGCATTCGTAATCCCTGTAGACAACAAATTAACTGAAGTTACTAATGCAAACTATTAGATTCTAGATTACTGGTCTAAAGGTTAAGCCCTCACTACGAAGCCTGAACATTCTAGCTTGGGTCCATGGTGAGGTCGTGTACGTTCACTGACGAAGTATTTATTTTTCCTGGATTTCGATGATTGTCCAATCACATTGGTTCATGATATGAAACGTCTAAAAGTTTAATTTTTCTATGGGCAGTATAATAATCAACTACCGGTTGTATACATTTTATTACGTTAGAGAAGAATTCAAACAGTTCGCCAAGACTTTTTTGAACGTCAAATTGATTTTTTCGTACAAGCTTCTAATTTGTTGAAAGCTCGTTCACCAAATGAATTTGTTTGTAATCTACAATTTACACGACTTAACCAACTTGAAGATTTCTGGGCTGATTATCAATCAGGAGCACTACGACATGTAAGTTTAGCAAGTACATTTTATTTGAAGTGACGTGTTTTTCCATTATGCTTAATGGAATAACAATCTATTCAGCACTTTTTATTAATCCCTTTTAACTATACAATATAAGGTCCAACGATCCTATTCGATCCTATAGATCTCTTTGATATGCTTGACTAGGTGAAACTTTAACGATGATTTCTAAAAAAACACAACGACACACCACCTTACATTTACCGTGAGAATTATAAGATTAACTTTACTAACAGTAAAATATAATTGAATTCATTAAGGATATTTGAAATCATATCGACTAATTGATTCTCTCCTATGCTTGCTGTATTTTGATGTTCTGCTTTATATCAAAGTGAATAAGTAACAGTGTTCATGATAATGAGAACGACGAATGATGTGAAATACTGTTTTTAAAAAGCGATGCATTCGAGACATGAAAAATATTAGCTTTTCTTTGCAGTAGAACGATAGAAACGCTCTGCGTTCTTATGCTGGACTAATGGAGAGTTTTCTAACAGTATTAAAGAGTTTCTTATGACAGTTCACCCGATTTAAGCTATATCTTCTCCTAGTTGTGCTACGTTTGCGCCTAATCATACCATCGAAGATAACAGGGAAAGTTATGACAAGGAAGTTTACGACATAGCTACGCGGAGTTTTTACGTAGACGATTGTTAAATTAGTACTTCCAATACTAAAACAACTTATCGAATAGTGGCTCAGTTGAAGAGCATGTTATCAAAAGGAGGATTCAACTTAACTAAGTGGGTTACTAATGATTCAGCATTAGCTCAGCTGTTACCTGAGTTTAATAGTATCGGGCCATCTGTACAGATCGGTCACGATAATCACACTACCTATCGAGCTGTGGGCATAATTTGGAGTATATGCTATGATACCTTTAGTTTTTATGCCGGTATTGTCGATGAACCTGTTACACGTTGTAATATTTTATTATTTGTCGCCTCCATATTCGGTCCTATAGGTTACCTGGCGTTTATTATTCTTCCAGTGAAACTTATCCTTCAGAAACTATGTAAGATGAAGCTTTCTTGGGATGATTTAATAGTAGGAAAATAATTAAGAGCTTGGAAAAAATGGCAAGAAGGTCTCATTCATGTAGAAGAGATAGCATTACCTCGGTCATTAAATGCAACTGAATGTACTGAGATTGAACTACACATGTTTAGTGATGCCTCTAATGACGGATACGGAGCAGCAGGGTATCTACTACTGCTAAGGCAGCAAAGTATTAAAGAATGTCGACTAGTATTCGCTAAAGCCAGAGTAGCACCTATTAATGCCACAAGTACACTGTTGTGACGCGTGGTTTAGATCTTTTATCGACTGCAAAGATCTCCGTCGTCAATTGTTATCTGTCTAAGTTGACCACACGATCCGACTCCTAAGCTATGATTCGACCCCCAGGCTGAAACTACTCGTCAACAGGAACACGAGAGAGAAGACAGGTAGTACTGCAAAAACACTTTACTGCAAGAGTTCGATTATGTACAGAAAATTAGGATATATATATTATCATAAATGTCCTTCAGGCTTCTAGAGAATTATGTAACCTTCTAACACAGTAGTGCTAAGATAACTGACCAATTACAGACATAGAACGTGACTTCTCTCTGCCTAGAAGTTTCGGATAAAAATAACTATCTGCGTTCTGATTGGACACAATATTTCCTATTGATTTCTATGCCATATTGAGCTTGTTTCGAGGGATTTTCTGAGCCTACCCAACATACACCACGTCTGGAACTAGCGACAGCAGTTTTGTCTGTCCAACACAGGTTGGAGAATCCCAATTTGTTCCTAGCTGTTTAGAATTCGGAAATTCTTCACTTACACCAACTAACTTGTATAGTTGTCGTACATCTCTCTTCATTTTCTCGTTAGCTGCGTTCAATGTCACCTTCCAAGTCAAACCGTCAGTCCCCTCCTCTGTGACTGCAACAACCGCCTTCGGCCGTTGCCCTCTCGAACGTGCAGGTTTTGTCATTAATACCAAGTCACCAACCTTCAAATTAGGCTTAGAATCGTACCATCATTGTGTTAACTTGAGCATTGGGATGTATAATTTCAACCACTTTTTCCAGAAAAGATCAGCCAAGTACAGGGTTTGCCGTCATTTTCTGTTGTATCTTGTTGTATAATCCTTTTCATGGATGCTAGTTGGTTTGCTTCCTCTAGGTGGTAGTAACATACTAGGTGTAAGCGCTTGTATTTCGTCGATGTCTTCTATCATTCTTACTATACGGCGATCATCCCAAAATCCCCACTATTTCCACTAGCGTCGTGTGTAGTACCTCATCGGCGGTCAGTTGTTCGTCGAGAATAACTGCTAATATTCTTTTAATAGTTTTGATGATCCATCCCCATATTCCTCCTCGATGATAAGCCTTTAGAGAGTTAAATATCCAATCACAGTTGTGAGTGACAAGGTTTCTCGATATTTTTTCTTGATTCCAAGCACTCATTAACCACTTTATCACACTTTCTGCACCTTTAAAGTTGCTACCATTATCGCTGTACAGGCGTTGTGGATAGCCTCTACGTGTTGCAAATCGACTGAAGACATACAGGAAGGGATCTTTGTCTAGAGTATTAGATATCTCTAGATGAACCGCTCTTGAGCTGAAGCAAGTGAACAAGCAGCCGTATCTCTTTTTCACAGTCCGTCCGCGTTTTGTGAACAGTGGTCCAAAATAACCGACACCTGTCACAGTGAATGGATTACAGTGGTGTATGAAACGATCTTCCGGTAGGGGTGCCATAGCCTGTTGGCAAGTCTGGGAGAACCATTTACGACACATAACAGTTCTTGAGCACTAACTTAATGGATTTTACTGCTCTAATATTCCAATATCCTTCACTAATTCTCGAAATTAAATAATTCACTCCCATATGCCCGTCCATTTCGTGATAATGTCTAATACTCAAACGAGTGACAAAATGATTATGAGGTAGTACAATTGGATGCCTTACTTCAAAAGGTAGACACTATTGCTGTAAGCGTCCACCTACTCTTATTATTCCGTTAACCACAACCGGTTTTAAATGATGTAGTGGGCTTGAAGACTTGTACAGTGTTACTTTTATTGTTCGATCGATTTCATTTTGACTTGTCATGCTTGAGGCAAGATACAACGGCTTAAACACATAACTGAAACATTCCTTCTGCGCCAATCGAATACTGTTGAGCTCTGCTGCCCTTAGCTCTGCGACTGTAAGGTGTTGCCGGCTAGTCAGTTTGTTTATCAAGAAATGTTTATAACGCATAAGCTAAGCGATTATTCGTTGTAATTTCATTCATGAATTTACAGCTTCCAGTCGATTCAGAAACGTAGGCTGATTCTCCGTCGGATACGAACCTTTATCTGCCAACACGTAATTTATATAAGGGCATGCATTAGTGGATTGATTTTGTCGCTGCTGAACATCTCCCTGCAATAGAAAGGTTGGACCACTTAGTCATCGTTTTATTTTTCGTTCTTGGTTTGCTATGACTCCTCAGGAAAGTAAATCTGCTGGGTTGAGTTTAGAACTAACATAAAACCAGTCTGATGATCTTGTCGGCTCATGTATATAAGCTAACCTGTTAGCAAAAGATAAAGGGAATCTCTTGAAAGCATTGTTTATGTTATGGAGTGCCACGAGCGAGTCCATCCAATAAATCGTCTTAGGTCTAGTAATAATCATCTCTGTTCGTATAAACTTTGGGATTTTCACAGACAAAACTGCTGTCGCTAGTTCCAGACGTGGTGTACTTGTGGCATTAATAGGTGCTACTCTGGCTTTAGCGAATACTAGTCGACATTCTTTAATACTTTGCTGCCTTAGCAGTAGTAGATACCCTGCTGCTCCGTATCCGTCATTAGAGGCATCACTAAACATGTGTAGTTCAATCTCAGTACATTCAGTTGCATTTAATGACCGAGGTAATGCTATCTCTTCTACATGAATGAGACCTTCTTGCCATTTTTTCCAAGCTCTTAATTATTTTCCTACTATTAAATCATCCCAAGAAAGCTTCATCTTACATAGTTTCTGAAGGATAAGTTTCACTGGAAGAATAATAAACGCCAGGTAACCTATAGGACCGAATATGGAGGCGACAAATAATAAAATATTACAACGTGTAACAGGTTCATCGACAATACCGGCATAAAAACTAAAGGTATCATAGCATATACTCCAAATTATGCCCACAGCTCGATAGGTAGTGTGATTATCGTGACCGATCTGTACAGATGGCCCGATACTATTAAACTCAGGTAACAGCTGAGCTAATGCTGAATCATTAGTAACCCACTTAGTTAAGTTGAATCCTCCTTTTGATAACATGCTCTTCAACTGAGCCACTATTCGATAAGTTGTTTTAGTATTGGAAGTACTAATTTAACAATCGTCTACGTAAAAACTCCGCGTAGCTATGTCGTAAACTTCCTTGTCATAACTTTCCCTGTTATCTTCGATGGTATGATTGGCCGCAATGTTTGCACAGTTATCTTACTTCCACGTAGATCTTCCATCGTTGTCTCGTCAATTGATGTACCCTTTAGCTAACTAGTATCTCCCGCATTACCTGCTTGAATAGTTTGCATTAGTTGCCGAAATGTTTTTGTAGTTGTCTTGATGCCAAATTGCAAACAGTCGTTTTGATTTGTCCAAACCATCGATTTCAGTTATCTGTCGGATGCCAACTTGGTGGTTTGCATTTAGCCTAACGGTTCAGTAAAACTGTTAACGAATTTATGGACTGATGCAATACCTATTTCAACTAATATTAGACGTCGATGTAGGCGGTTGTTGGATATACAAAACACATGTCCCAACCACCTGGTCACTGAATACTTATGACTTTTTCATTTTTCCCATTATTTAACCCCTAACTTCAGGCTTACTCATTTATTAGTTCGAACGTACACAAACAATGCTTCAAATATATCTATGATAATACGCTTCCTACCTACCCATTTATTTTCATCGGCCTTATAGTTTGTGTAAAATTAAGTAATACTTCCCAACTGTTTTGGTTGAAGTAAATGAATCTGGGTTCGGAACTGTGATCCACCGGTTGAATGTGTAGTGCTCTAATCTCTAAGCCACTACTCTATACGACTTTCTAAATGTTTGATTCGCAGTAATAGAATGGTTGATACTAGATGTTAACTTGATTTTTTTTTAATTGGGTTTGTAAAATAATTCTATTTGTCATGGATGAAAATGTTTTGTCTCATGTCATAGTGTTGTTCTGTTTCTGTTATACATTTATTTTCTGAATTAAGTATCTTATGTCCTCACTGAAAAGTGGTACAAATAGAAGCTTTTTTGGTGAACCACCACAACCTATACCTCCACCATCTTCATCTGTAGTTTCCGAACAACCACCTGACATACCTGATGTGGTTCGACAAAGTCCAGTTGCAAGTCCTGTGGACAATGAAGGAAGAGGAGGAGGAGGAGGAGGAGGAGGAGGAGAAGGAAACATACCTATAACTCTACGATCAAATAGTACTTCACAAAATTCAACTGAAAATAATCCTAACATTGTCAGTAGTAGCAGTGGTGAAGTACCACCTAATTCAAATGTATCTATTATAAATTCATCAGTATATTCTAACCATAGTCTTATACATTCAACATCTAATTCAGCTTCGTCTTCATTAAATATGGTACAAGGTGAAAATTCCCTCAATATGTTAGCATCTTCTATCGAAGCATTGAGTCGTACATTCCAACGTTTAAGACGTCGAGAATTCACCAACACATCTTTGTCTTCAGAACAATTGAATGAATTTACTAAATTTGAATTAAATTTATTTGTTTCACGTAGAGAATATGAAAATGGTCGATGTTTGTTAATGCGTAACTTACGTTATATACCTAGTTTATGCCAGTTGGTTTCCACATCTTCAATAATTACACCAGATACTGTTAATCCTATGAGTACAATATCACCGTAACATTTCATAAAGGAACGTAAATTTCATTTGAAGTCTATTTCATTGATGTCTATTTATTTGAGAGGGTGAGGGGAACGAGATATAAACTTGTGTTATTCTCTTTTTGATTAATTTTCATCTGTATAATACTTGTACAGACGCTCAGTTTTAAGAGTATTTTCTTTAATATTTTTTATTTAAAACGAAACCAATGTTACATGCCTTTCCAATCTCATTGGTATAATTAAAAGTCGATATCTACGCAAAAAATATCTACTAGATCGTTTGAGAAATACTTTTCGCTTGCGTATATTAGTACTTATTTTACAAATGCTTAGACGCAATACACTAAATGTGATCGTCTCATTATTTCGAAGTATAGTATCATCATTTTTACTCTGGCTCATTTGTTTCTAGTCTTTGTTCATTTTTTACGTCTTACTGTACTGATATAAACTTTGAATCGTAGCTGCTACCTTGTCCTGATGGTCGAACTTGCATATCGTATTGGCCTGATCGATTTGTGTCAGCTGGAACACTCGTTTCATCATGTCCTTCAATGTAGGACAAGTCAATTACAGAGTGGTATAAATAATATTAATAAATTGAGGTTCTTATAGGGAAGTTTTACTGAAGGCTAGAATGTGACAGCAACAAAGTTTCGCCCCCACAACAGAAGGCAAGGGCCAAATAAGTTTAGCCTTAGTATCACATGCGTCACCTTTCTGTACGCGTTCCTGTCACCGACGCTAAAGCCTTGTGAATTTGGCGACAGCATAATTGAAACTGCTCATAAAAGCACCGTATGTGACCAGCAGAAAGCAGTTGCATCTCGGGCGCAACAGTCACACTCCCAGGAAGTTAAGATGACCCCTAATTCAATTTCCTTTATCAGGTATCTCAAGAGGAAGAGATATGGGTAACTGGGAAATAAAAACCATCTTCATACCTCTAGTAGCGGATATATAGTTTAAATGCAGATTAGAACTAACGTCCTCCAAACCGGTAATTGTTTCTTCGGATCTTTTCACTATACTATGTACATGAGTTGGTGGCTTCGTGGTTAAAGCATTTGATTTCAAACTGGTGTCATAGTTTTGCTTGGTTAGATAATTTCACTAGCCTTCATATATAAAACATTGTTCAAATGGTGAATACTTAAATTTGCACTTTGTAAGTTTGATACTGTTATATATGAATACAAGTAAATTACTCAAGATTTTAATGAAATAATAACGAAAGAAATGCATTACGTATCATTAAATGGGAATGTCATAGTTCGTAGAAGAAAATGCTCTTTTTAATGATATCACTTACTTTACGCCCGTTATCCTTCACAGAGAAGCATAGGCTGCTCACCAGGATTCTCCATTGAACTCTGTCCTGAGCAATCCTTTCCAGCTGTTTCTAGTTGCTGTTCATCCTTTCAATATCTGCTTCCAATTCTCGACGCAGCGTGTTCTTTAGCCTTCCTCTTTTCCGTTTACCAACAGGATTCCATGTTAATGTTTGTCTCATGATGCAGTCTGATGATTTCTGCGATATCACTTACTACAATCATATTTATAATCCTTTAACATCCATCGTAAAATAGAGTGGTGCTGCTTCATCCACTAAGTTTTCAAAAAATTTACCTCTTAAGTCTACGTTACGTAATAGTCAGGTTGTAATGAAAGTCAGTGTGATGGAAATATTTTATAGGAGTAAATTGGGGAAGATAATTGTCCATCTGATTAATGTAAACACGTAGCAAAGATTTTAAAATTTTTTAAGAAAACTCGTCAGAATTTGGTTGGTAGAAACTGGTTACCGAGTTAATAAAAGACAGAAGTATAAATTATATAATCTCAGCTATTGTAATTTAGAAATCTCAACGTTTTACTGTACAATCTGATTCCAGCTTCATGGTAAATTAATTAAAATTTAACTGATTGTATTTGTCACATATCGTTGTCGATAGGATACCTCTGAAAACCAGGGAGCACTGCACAGCTGTTTCGTTCTAGTATGGGACTTATGACTGGCGGAGTTCAGACTTGTTGGGAGTGAGACAGTTATCACTAATGACAGTAGATGATTATCATGTTATGTCACAAATTAACAGAGGCTAGAATTCTATCATTGAACACCGTCCCATTGATTCGGAAGGTTAAGCATCCACCAACCTGAAGGCCATAAGTTTTATTTCCCTGGCTTAATCGAGGGGTACATACTGCTGAGGAGTCTCGTGCTGAAACGAAATAACTGTTCAGTTCCTCTTCCCCTAGGTTTTTAATGGTACTCCACCAGCAACAATCAGTGATGAGCCCAATCAACTAAACTTATTACCAATTTCCACTAAACTACATCAAATCATAATCAAAATTGTCACCGTTTTATATAGAACGTCAGTCAACCAATCCACATTGTACACTTGTATAATATAAGCATTGGTTATGTCAATCAGATGGGCCTTAACCAAGTAGCATGCATCTAGCAAAACGATATAGACAAACGGTCAGTGATTTCATGGAGTGGTGCCGAGTTTTTTTTTTTCATTGAAGCTGTAAATAATATAACAGTTTCTATAGTGTCTGTACCAAATTCCCGAGAGAAGTTCTGATAGAAGATCGTAGCCTAATTAATTCGATTCACTGATATTTTGAGACCACCTGTTATTGAAAACGCTGAATATTGCTTCGTTGATGCAATGCTTCAGATATGTTCACCAGAGTGAACTGGCATTGGTTGTATGACTTAGAAAACCAAGAAACGTTGGGTATGTGTTACATTGTAATTTGGAATTTTTCACCTGTTGACAATTATGAAACCGAGCATCGATCATTTTACACTTAGAAAATCAGGCCTATATTTAACAGTTCATATTGTTGACATCAGTTTTTGACGTAGTTCAATCTTCATCCGCGTCTGTTGGCGCGTTACTAATTTACTTTTAACTTAATTGTCTTCATAAAAGCTTCAGGAAAACCACGTCATAGATACACGTTAACGAGCATCAAAGTTTGGTAGTTTCATTAAGGTTGTTATTAATAAATATATGTAATAAAATTATAATGAACTGTAGTACCATGCTGTGCTGACTAGTAACTACATTTTAACCTGATCACTGGATTTGTGTCAACACCGATAACTAACGAATCATCATATTGTTCGTCACTCAGCGACCAATCATTTTAAATATCTTCGACCCTAATAGATTAATGGCAGCGTCTTAGAATGTGTAAGTGGTTAACTTGATCTCGAATTCTACCAGGCCACCAATTCTTTCAAAATCGCAAGTACACTTTGCTAACGACCACTAACTAGCACGTTTGTACATCGAGCACAATTTTTTTACCAAATAACCATCTTACATTAAGTTAGGTGGTTTCATCCAGGTGGGATTATCTAAACTACTAATAGGTAGTATCACACGACATTGACTAACATAAACTAGTAGTCTCACTAATTTCATTTAAAGGATCTGATTAGCATCAAGGTACGTATGAATGATATTTTTGACTATCTAATTTATCTGTCAAATACTTTTGTTAAGTTTTATCTACTTATAAGTAGTTGAAGTTATTTTAAGAAATTTTATGATTATGTAAAATTAAAGAACGAATAATATTCTGCGCTAATTTAATCCCATGCTTTTCCAAGTATACACATAGAAGATACATATCACATAGATGAAACAATTATTCAACTAAGTGTTTCTGTAGTACAGGTTAAAGTTCCTTCTCTTGCTTCCTCCATGATATAGATCAAACAGTCACATGTCAATAAGTAAATTACAATTAGGGGAGTTTGTAGAGATAGTTAACTGTTTAATTCAATTTTGATATAACGAATTGGCTGAATTGGAAATATCAACCGTTGGGAGCCGACTCAGTGGTCCAATGGTAGAACGTTCGCCGCGGAGCCAGAAAGTCCTGGGTTCGATCCCCGACGGGGTCGTGAATGCGCACTGCTGAGAAGTCCCATACTAGGACGAAACAGCTGTCCAGTGCTTCCAGGTGATCAATGGTTGTCTGATTCAGATCAATTCGTGATTGGATTAAATAAGTAAATTGTTGAATTGTAAAATCTCCAACTCCACCGCCAAATTATCAACAGCCCATTCGAATGAAACTAGACAACAAAGATGAATACACAGATGAATGTTAAATAAATACAAAGCACTGAAACATTCGATTAAAATTAAAGTGATAATTATATCTAGATTAGTATGATAAACAAAGAATAATACCATTTAATGACTTAATCATTTATTTTTAACTAGTTGTTAATGTTCAAGTTGCCTACACTCTTCTATACGTACAGTCGATTAGTCACAAATAACTGATCTTTGTATCGTAACCTAGACTTTAGATATTTGAGAACAAAACTTGGACTGTTAATTTACTGGTTGGGAGAGGAGTAGGTGGATGAAATGCACAGACTGATGTATCTTTCTATGATTTCTAATTATTTTTATTTAGAATTAAGTATTCAGCAAAAAGTCTTATCATTTGATTAAAAGCCAACAGTTTTCACTAATCAGTTGTTCTACCTGTTTATAACTGTCCTTTCGCAGGATGGTAATGGGTAAGGTTACATTAATAATTTATGACTAATCATTCCTCTTTCACAAATTGGACATCATCTCCATAGATAATTTGTATCTGGCTGTTATCTCATCTTATATTAGCGAGTTGAATATATACCCAACTTTCAAGTTTAAAGTGATTTAAAGTTGGAAGGTTATACTAGTTAGCCTACATTGCAAGAAACGTAACGGGATGAACAAAGAGATATTAGAATAACTGTCCCACTTCCAATAACTTTAAATCTTACCATACATGTCTTCTCACTGTAACTTCATCACAAAATGATGGAAGTTGGAATTACATTACTGGAAGCCGACTAGCCTATCGGTGCCGATGGTTAGGCATTCGCTAACCAGAAGGCTCTGGGTTCCATCCCATGTAGGAATCAAGGGTGCATATTGTTGAGGAGCCCGTACGTGGACGAAACGGGTGTTCAGTGCCCTCTGGTTTTTATTGGTACCCAACCAATATCAATCTGTGACGAATACAGACAACTAACTTGACTACTCTCCTCCACAAATTAACGTTAATTTAATTACAATACTCAGCTCATTAGTGACTAACTACAAGTTGTTCCGGAAGTCCTAGTGAGATAACGTGACAGGTGGAGTTTGGGCTTGTCGAGAGTGAGTCAGTTATCACCAATGACAATCGATGATCATCGCAATATATCACGAAGTAATGGAAGTTTGAATTCTGCCGTTGAACCCTAGTTGAAACCATTCGTGTCGATTTAACGATTCTGAGTCATCCCACCTAACTTTCCTAACTACTAAGTATAATTGTTGCTTGGACACTAACTAACTAACCGACACCTACTAGCATTAAGATTGCATGTCTGACGATACTTAAGCAACCTTCAGCCTACGAATGTCTTCTGCATTCTGAAGCCTATATTTCAGGGCCATAGAGTAATATAGAATGGAGTGTTGTTCAATGTACGGAAATATTATCTTCGTCACTATCGATACAAATTTTCGAATGCCAAACGGGTCTTCTGAATACGTACTTATGTCTTTGAATGTATTAGTCCAATTTACATATTCATAAGAAAACATTATTTTATTGGTCTAAAATAGTTTTAACTTTAGTAATTTGTTTCATTATTTTTTTCATAGTTCATTCATTACATAACGATTCGCGTCTAATCAGAATATACTTTGTGTTCCGCAGAATGCAGGGTCACATGTGTACGAAAATCCAAAAGAAAGAAGAATAAAGGTAGAGGATGAGCAAACGAGTTAGTAAGCATATCAGGTGTACTTACATTTATTAATAAAAGCAATCGATCAAATTGAAGAAGTACCCAGTCGTGAAACAATGACAACCTGATAATGGGAACTCGAAATCCGTCACAAGTATATTACTTAATTAGGAAACCTTCCAGTTATATAATTGATTGTACTAAAGAAATATTTATTTAAGAAAATGTAGGTTGCTTCGATATCGATTCGGTGTTTTATCAAAGTATATTACTTAAACACAAGTTTTTTTATTTTATACTTTACACCACTGATTGACTTTAATTAAACAACTATAAGTTTCTCAGTAATTAGTTTCATGATAGATTGTAAGCATAAATACAATTATTGAGTAACAACTAGATAATTGGCAAAAACAACTTATGTTTAGAAAAGTGGTTCGCTGGATAGCTATTTATTATAATTGTTCAAAGAATCCGGAATCAAAACCTATGAAGTTTATTCTTCATGGTATGAGGACACTTGTCGTTAAGATCTATCTGTTAATCACTGTTATATCGGGCTATTCAAGAAAAGAGTAACCAACTTTATGAACTGCTTTTCTGAAGACCATATTATTTATTTCCACTATATGTAAATCGATTATTTTATTCCTGTTATTGTCATATTCCCATCGTCCTAACCTCCTGTTAGACTCATGAACTGTTATCATATCATTTGTCATTCAGGAGCTATGATCAATTAATAATATACTTGCATCCTCAGGCCTTAGTGATTGTTGTTTTCGTTTTGTATAAATGTTGCTCTCCTTATTGGTGTGATACATGGTCAGGTTTTGTGTGTATATACATGGATGAGTAAAATACAATGTCAGTTTGTATGTTCTTCATTCCAGCTTGGGGACTGGTAGTCGCTGGACAGACGAGTACGGGCAGTGATTGGTAATCATTAAGGTTACACTACACTTAACTAAACGAAAGTCTCCTTTTCTTAATCCAGTCATCAGTGCATTTTGTATTTCTTATTACTGACTGGTCGAGAATGTTTGATATAGAAAGCCTTTGTTCATAATCAATAAACCACCTGGTAATGTCATCTATTTGCCAGTGTTTTATTTCCTCATTCTGCATTTGACCAAGCTTAGTTACATTACCTCCGATCCAGTCAATCTTCGTCTCTGTAGTCAGATTATATAGACTATAGGAGCAGAATCCATTGGTTAATTCTAAACTCAGAGTCAGTACTACATTTATTTACGCCGTCTCGTATCTTACCTTCACATCAACAGCTTCCAGGATTATTTCAATAGTCCTAACGTATACTGAATAAAATATAATTAAACATTTCAATGTTTTTCAATAGTTCACTAAGTAACATATTAACTTATAGTCTAATCTATTGTCATACTATCTGACTTAAAGTTGTTGTTTTTTTCTCTCTATAATTTGGATATTTTTCTATTTTTTACCAGAATAACTAAGCATCATTTCAACTATAAACAATAATATAACCATTCATTATATGTGAATAACCGTTACCATAGTAAATGTAAAAATAATGTATGTGTATGCTTTTATTTATTATTGTTATTCAACATATTAAAAATAACAAGTTGAACTCAATAAACATTATGAAGCAATAATCTTCAATTCAATAAATTATATAACAGTACCATGATAAAAAAAGAAAGAAAGAAAGAAAAAAAAATCAAATAAATGTAGACATAATACAATGATGAATGATGTGAAACACTTTAGATAAACATTTTTTTTATCGTTACCATATAGCAACAAAAGGATGACTAGTTTCAGTCTATAACTAATCAACAGGAAGGTATAAGTTCAACCTAATTAGATATATACCTGTTGCACAATTGTGACTAGTTGGACACAGTAGCCTAGTAATGAATGCGGTGGCGTTTGACACGAAATGGACTGAGTTCGAATCACGGTGTGAGCATCAACATTGAGATACAGGTACATCTAACTAATGAGTCCTAAATAGAACGATTCCACTTGTCAGTAACAATTCAGCTTAAACTTTACCTCGTAGCAGTTAGAGTTTAATAGATTTAAACAGATGATATAATCCTGTTTGATGAAGATACTGATAAAATGTAGAGTCTTTTGAAAGCATTAAGGAACAATATGAAGATATTCTGGATGTGTTTCTCTTCGCTCCTCTCCCGGGTACCTTTAAGTGCTTCAGGACTAGTCTGTGTCAACACTTGAACTAAAGTTATGATGGAAAGTAATGAGCTTGTCAATCGCTTCATTTATCTGGGAAGTCCTATTAACTTCAACCTATACGCTTACCATGGTCGTTACTTGCAGCTTTTGGTAAACATTGTATCTTTTTGCCATTATGTTAAATTTTTATTCCAAACCAATTTAATCTTGTTTCTATAGCATTTTTAATAACATTTCGCTATGATATCATATTGTGCAATACATTTTTCTAATTATTAATTGTTATCTTGTTTCTATGGCATTTCATCTTGGAATAGTAGTATTTTCATTCTGTCCTATGACTGTTCATTTTGTTCTTTCGCTGCAATGTTTAATAGGTTGTTAAGTTTAGTAAACATATGTTACATTTAAATGCGATTTCGAGAATGTATAGGATGTTAGGTTCCGCGTTATTGGTAGATATTCACATAGTAACTGAATAAAGTGATCTTAAAACGATTGGTGAATAGTCTACATGATAGTGAATACTGTAAAACTATCATGAATCTAAACTTGTAACATTACCGATAATCACTTGTTAACAATACTAAATTAGGGCTTAGTCAAGTTGAGTAATTCCTAAAGATAGGATTTCTGAAAATAAGTCACTTCACTGAATTATTCTCAGGTTTAGAGCCTTTATCATTGTTCTTAGTTCATTAAAAGCTTAGAAAACTATTTTAGAAAGGATATTAATTAGTTACTTGGGAGGAATAAATTAGTTGTCGCCTGATATATTAAACCATATGATATAATCATATTATGATGTTGAATTATTCAGTTTGATAATCATTACTGTTTGAATGATGCTGCAAACTAACTGTTTAGGAATTCACCAAATAGTTTTGCCTTCTATAATTAACTTAGTCCCTTTGTAAATGCTGAATTATTATTAAAGGTAATGAAATAATTCATTCAATAAACTAGGATCGAAGACAGAATTGAGTCAATTCGAAGTTTTCTTCTCACTAGAAAACCTAAAAGTATAAATTGAATATAATTTAGCATTGTAGAGAATGTTTAATTTGGATTTGATAACACGTAATAATACAAGCTTATCCTAATTATATATATATGCCCGTTGCACAATGTAAACTGTCTGGACACAGTTGCCTAGTGGTGAATACGGTGGCGTTTGACACGAAGAGGACTGAGTTCGAATCCCAGTGTGAACATCAACATTTGGACGCAGGTACATCTAGCTGATGAGTCCAAAATAGGACGAAACGCGCGTCCTGGATTCCACTTGCCAGTCACATCCCAACATAACTTGTGTAATAACGCTATATCGAGACAATCCGCTCAGGATGCACATATGGCAACAGAGACTGACCAGTTTCAGTCCATTACAAATCAAAGGGAAAATACAAGCTTATCTTAATTACGTAATAATCTAAGTTGGACAATCATTGAAAACCAAGAAACACTCTGAAGTTATTATGTCCTTGGATGAGACTCATCTGTACAGCGTATCCACGTCTTCATCATGGAATCGACCCGGGAACACTTAACGATTAACCACTAAGATGGGTTCTAATAGTTGATATTTCTAATTTAGTCAATTCACGCTTTATTTGCGCAACTTATTCAGACACTGAATATTTAGACAACTAGTAAGTACGTACCTATACGTTAAGGAATGAGACAACTATTCAAATTTGATTTATTTTTAAAACCCACGACTATAAATGCGATTTAACTGAATTCATAATAAATGATTTGATGCGGTTTGTGGATTAGTATTAAATTTTGTTAATTACGTTTGGATACCACTAAAAACTAGGGGATATTGGGTGTCAAAAAAGTAAGTGTCAATCTCTAAGAAATGACCTCAAATTCACAGTTATAATTAACTCATTAGTGTCTAATTACTTGATGTTCCTGAAGTTCTATTTAGAGGTTGTAATTAGCAGAGTTGAGATACTTTGGGAGGGAGATAGTAATTAAAGTGGCACTGATTGATCATTGTTCTACATCACATGTTGTTTAAAGTGGGAATTCTACCATTTGACGTTAGCTAAATAGTACTAATGTTTAAGCGTCTGCCGTAAAATCTAAATGTACTACGTTTGATTACCTGACGGGATTGAGCAGTTGGGGAGCCCTGTACTAAGATAAAACAGCTGTTCAGTATTCCTTGGTTTTCAGTGGTAACAAATGGAAATCAATCCCTAATAAATCCGTAATAACTAACTATCAAACTGATCTGTAATTTTATATCACCGTATGACTGCTGAAAAACCTAAAGCACTGGGTGAATGCTTCATTCTAGTATGAAACTTCTAGCAGTAAGGTTCCATGATGTCATCACGTACAGAACACAATGCATTCAGAATTCATATGTGACACATTCAAGATGGATTACAAAATCAATGAACAGGAAATCATACAATTTTACCAAGGCATTATGATCCTGACTTTAATTACTGATAAGGTTATAAGTTCGCAGGATTGAGGGGTTCACTACTAGGACGAAATAACTACAATATACTTTCTAGTTTTAATTAGGTTTTCTAACTATAAAATTTAATTAACTTCACAAGCCATATACTAAAATATATAAAGTTTATTCTTTGGTATTTTACATGTTTAAGTATATTAGCTCCTTCAGCATCCAATTAAAGTGATTTATAGCTTGAATTCGTTTACATAAATTATGTTATATCAGACATCTAACTGTCGTCCAAAACTGCTCTTCAGAATACGATTTCATTTATTTTGGTTGCATGTTAGGTGAATATTTTATTTCTACGTACTTCTCGCTATAACTTCTCATTGTGACCCACTAACTGTTAGTGTATTATTTTCCATTTATGAATTATAGTTAATTAATCATGCATTGGTTATTCCAGTTCATTATCATTGTCGCCCATATTATGTATCGATGTTATTTTCCTAGTTGGTTGTCTGTATGTTCATGTTTTAAGTATATATAATGGGGTACTTTAAATATAGTTTGATTTTTTTCCTATTTCAGCTTAGGACTAAGTATGCATCAAGGTAGACGTAAGGGTATCGACTAGACAGTCGTATTTGCTAGTGATCGTTGTAACTGTCTGGTACAAAGTTGTTGGGGGCTGGAGATCCTCAAAAACACAATCGTTCATAAAATCAAGCGAAAAGAGTTGTGTTGCTTTTGGCAAGCTTGATTTATAAACTTTCATCGCATTAATGCAAGTCAATGTGAATTGTACTCACAGAGTATATCTGACAATATTTCGTTCCCGATGGGATCGTGGATGCACACTGTTGAAGAGTTCCATACTAGGACGAAATAGCTGTCCAGTCCCTCTAGGTGGTCAATGGTTGTCTGATTCATACCAATTCGTGATATCAAAACTGACAGTTAACTGTCTCCACAAACCCCCCTTCCCCGAGTTGTAATATTTCATTGTATTAATAAGATGTTGATAATTTCAATTTGATGAATAGCCACTAGAAATATACGAATATTTTGTACGTAACTCACTCTCTATATTTTACTGGAATAAAGTTTCCTGTTTACTCGTCTTCTGTCTTCTGAAATTTGCGAACTAGGCGGGTTTAAGGCGTTCGAGTGCTAAAGTTGTCGGTGGCTAGTCAACCTATCAAGTACAAGATATAACAAAGATGTTTCTATATTTGGTTAACCATGGCTTAAATATTTCGTCATATCATGATGTATTACATAGTCACATCGTTTAACATTATTCACTTTTCTTATTGTTAAGTGAAGGCAGGTATATCTATTTTAAGTGTTTAACAAGCCAATGTCTAATTTAATGCATACATAATATTCATTGATAGAACCGGCAATTGCTAGATTAATAAACTGTATCAACAGATATAAACACTTTCAAACTATTAAGTAAAACAATTGTTCAATACTCTAATGGTTCTTCAGTTGATGGTTATTAGTTCTCAAAACCAACATCCGAATACGATCGATTACTTCTGTTAAGGAATAACCAAAATTTCGTCAATATACATATAGTTAATCATGAACTGAGGAATTTTGCATCTACAGAATTTTGTGGTTCCCAATTCACTAATTATTGAACAACAACATTGAGTAAACTGAACACTACTATTTATAAGTATTTTGAAAAAATATTGGGTGTTGTAAAGATAGTTGAACCTGAAATGTACAACACTGACTTATATTAGTTAGAATGCCAATGAAAGCTAGGGAGCAGTGTACTGGTATTCCATCTTAGTATTACGCTCATCAACAGCAGGCTTAGCCAACAAATAATGGTTTTAATTTCTAACTTATTCAGTATGCGATATGACGAGTAATCTTATTATAAAGCTTCGGCTAGTAAGTACTTCTCACCCAATAGAGTTTGAAGGTTAAGTACGTGTCGCAGAGTCTAAAAGTATGGGTTCAATGTATGATGGGGGGTCATAGATGTACACTTTTGAGGAGTCTCCTACTAAGAAGGAATAGCTGCGTAGGATTTCCACTTATGTTCTACGTAAGCTTAATCTGTGTTATTCAAATTAAATGTTATCTTTGGGTGAAAAAACTGTGTAGGTCTGTTAATTATCATTATATATGTGATCTGAAAATTGAGAACCAACAAACGCACAACAGCAATATCATATCTAATGCATAGAAATAACTGTTTAGTTCTCTCTTGTTTTCACTAGTATCCAAGCAAGACCAATCTGTGACAAATACAAACAATGAATACAAAACATTTTTGCTACACTACCTCAGCTACTGAAATTTCAGTTTATCGAAAATATGACAAGAATGTTAGGTCTATCGTCAATTATTCACATATGAACAACCTCACTCAAAACCGAATTTATTTAAATTGTAGCTGGCAAGTGAAATCCAAGACGTGTATTTCGTCCTATTTTGAACTCGACAGTTGGATGTATCAGCATTCAAATATTAATATATACACCGTTACCCAGTAGTTTAATATTAAACACGGTGGTGATTAATATAAAACCAACTGAGTTCCAGTCCCGCTATGACCATCGACACATAGATGCAGGTACACTCACCTGACGAGTCGTAAACAAAATGACACATATATCCCGCATTCCACTTGCCAGCCACAATCCAACTTACATCATACATGTGAACTACCACTGTATTGAGGCAATCTTTACACGATGTACATAAAGCAACACTAATTGATCAACTTTAGTCTATAACATATCAACAGGAGGATACAGAAACCTGCAAATAATATATACTCATGACTATATATTTTTAGATTTGTTCAATATAATATCATTATGAAGAGTATAATAAGAACATCAAACCGTATTCTTTTAAAACCGTATAACTTTTATATCTAAATTTATTTAAAACAAAAACACCTATTGTTTGTAGTGATTCCGGTTAATGTCATTGGTCTGATAGTCTCTAAGCTTAGATTCATAAATAAAACATACAAAAGTTTAATAGAGAAGTTGTTACTATGCATAATTATCATATGTCTAAAATAAAATGATGCTTTAAATATACAGGTACCGAATTTAGCACAACGTATACAATAAGTAAATAGGTCAACAATGAATAAAGTAAAAAATGGTGTATTGCACAAAGGACCACTTTGAGAAGTTAATGATATTAATGAAGAAGAAAATAATTGAAAATAATTCTTAACATAAAATCACTGAATCGTTTAATGTAAAGATAATCAATAGGGTTTTGTCATAGTTCTACAAGTGTGAAATGACTATGCGCAGTTGTTAAACCTTTAATGTACTACTGAATGTGAGAGGTATATTAAACGATTAGGAAATTGAATTGGTGTGGTTTTGTGGAGAAAGGTGTTCATTTTAGTCGCTTGTATTCGTCCCAGATTGATGTTGGTTGGGTACGATTGAAAACCAAGGAGCAATGAACAACTGTTTCGTCGTAATATGTGACTCTCCAGCAGTGTGTACGGTTGATTTCACCACAGAACCAAATCACAAATCAACGTTTAACCGATAAGATAATGAACCAAATAAGTCAGGGAATTACAAGTAAACCGACTTTAAAAAGTAAATGTTTAATAAATGACGTAGCATTCATAATCGACTATTAAGTAACATAATAAAAATCTTTCACAACTTAAGTACCCAGTTGCCAACATTTCAAAATGTGAATTTTTGAATTACTTATCCGAATTTTATAGAAAACATAAGTTTCTTCGTGAACTTATGTATGACTGTATAAACAGTTCAAAGTTTCTTTCCGATTATCTTTAACTACCTTACACAGGAGCGTATTACACGTGGTGTGCACTCACTTAGATTGATCGCCGTACTAATTATTAATAGGCATAATTCTGTCAGCACTAAGTATTCATGACATTAATCACTGCTCAGTGGTCACTTAATGTAAATTTAATCACGTCAGTGATAACTGCCACAGATGATACAGGTTTAAATTCTACAAGCAGTATGAATTCCGTTATGATTATGAATATACCTTGTTGATGAGAGCCATCTTGTGCACGTAGTGTTTTTGTCAACTACATTCTAATTACCTTACATTAGTGAATATATTGACACATTGTGAGAAGAGATATTATTTATTATTTCGAATAACTTCAAGAAGTAAGAGTATTCATATACATCAATTATATATTTCAAATATATGAGAGTAAACAAATGAATATACAAAACAATAAATATCTACATAAGTTGGATTGTGACTGGCAAGTGGAATATACAAGTTCATCCTAATAAATATCTACGCTTATTCATATGCAACATTAGTGTTTGCTGACGTAGTAGCATACAAAATAGTATGAATACAGTTGATTCATGGTGTTTTATGTGGAGATTTGTTATTTGTATTCATCACAGACTGATTCCTGTTGGGTATCATTAAAAACCAGAATGTACTGGACAATCGTATGGGACTCTTCAACAGTATGTATTGTGGCTAACTTCAAGATATTCTGGAATCTATCGTAAGGATATGTGACCATTAGAGTCCGAATTTGCTGAGAGTTGGATAAGTAAGCTGACCACTTATTTAATCCAATCAGGTCACTGATAGTAATCGACAGCGATTTCGTTCTTCTATGTGACACTTTAGGGATATTCGTACAAATAAATTACCAAGTTAAAAGTGGATATATTTTGCAAAATAAGATTACAGTACTTGAATTTAGGATGTTTGCTAAAGTAAACTTCTCAATAATTGTTAAAAGTAGGAAGTCTACCATTGGACATTGTCCCAGCAGTGTAGAGGGTTAAGCATTCACCAACCTGGGAGCCTTGGGTTTGATTCCGCAGGTAAAATTGAGGGTGCACGCACCATACTAAGACTGAATAACCGTTTACTCCTTCCCGGTTTTTATTGGTACCCTACCAACATCAATTTGTGATAACTCCAGTTAATTAAACTTAAATTTGTTTGTATTAAAACGACTGGTATGTAATCTTAACTTTAATAGATTTATGCATCAACTGACACTAAGAGAGCACTTAACTGAATGAAAACACTGGAAGAAGGAAATAAGCTGTTTGAAGAGATGTATACGTAACTACCCAAATGATCTATAAAGGAAAAATAGAATGAGAGATTTCTGCCTGAATTTGTTGCTAAAGATGTCTATTAGCATAACAGTGAAAACCCTGTTATTAAATCATCTAGCTTAGTGAATTTACATAACTATAACAATCATCCTGAGCTATAAATGTGTCTTAACCATCGAAAAGTTACCCAGGTTTCATTCAATGATTTATTCAAGACTCATATATTTTTATAATCTGTAATTCTTAGAGTAGGTTACTCTGCAGACATCTGTATCATACCGTTTTCTGGGTTATATACTATACACCTTCATAATAATGATTTACATATTATACTTTCCAAAGTAAGTGTTAGACGGATACTTGAACACTATACTTTTATTTACAGTAATATTTACACTAAGAATAAACTTCCAGAGAACCTTGTACGCTTCGTATTCATGAAAGCGGTTGTACCTTAGACTAAGTTAAGACTAAGTCCTTTATGTGAGCCATAACTCTAATTAAACTTGATTTCTTACCACAAGATGTTGAATAAATTATCTTTTTATAACAGCTTCATATTGAAATATATTCTCATTCTAAATCCACTCTCTATTTAAATTGCTTTCTACATAAATTTTTATAAATCCAAAGCAGTTTGCCAAACTTTATCTGAAAGGCGGATTGTTTTTTCTTTACCTATACGACGTATTGGTAATTACTTCTCTTCCGATACTATGCTAAGAGTGCTGATGTTAACGTTAATGTCTTAAATGTAAGGACATTTTCACTATTCACTAAACTCTATTTCGTTTTCTATTAGTATTTTACCCTTTTTGTTAATATTATTAGGTCATCACTTCAATCAATTTATATAATCCTTGTGTAAGTTCTAACTCTGTCTAATCACCTCACTTTGTTATTGTTGAATGTTCCTTATTTCCGTTTACTTACTTCGTGTTTTGGATGATTGTTTATAAAACGTGAGTAGAATCTCTCTAGAGTACATTGGCTAGTTTTTGTTTCCGGAAACATGACAGTTTTGCAATTTTGATAATGTAGCATACTGCATCCTATGCAGCGTCGATCTCATTGGAAAGCTAGTGATAATCCATCTTAGTCATTCTCTAGATGAAATCCAAATTCTCGATACTCCATAAAATAGTATATAAAGTACTTACATGATTATTTCTGATAATAATATAACTAATATGGTATCACCTGTAATTTCATATTTTGTCAACAATTTACATTTTATAGTTCTTAACGATTTTCAGTTTAACGTCCTACTGAAATGATTTACGACAGACGTCTTTCCCAAAAATGTACCTTTTTCTTAGCAAATTGAACACGCCTGAAAAATGCTGTGTATTCTATTAATCATTTTATAATTATATATATTCAACTTAGAAGTAAAGCTCTTAAGGATGTCCAACTAAGACGGAATCTGTGTATTATCATAGATTGATGTTAATACTGAAGGATACAAGTATTTATAAACATCTGCCTACGCAAGATAATGAATGTCCTTTGGCCTGAAATTGTCAACAACAATCTACTATGGAAGAGAATAAACCAACTTCCACCTAAAGAAGAAATTAAGAAGCGACGCTGGAAATGGTTAGAACATGCGTTTTAGAAATCATCAAACTGCATCACGAGACAAGCATTAACATGGGATCCTGTTGGAAAACGGAAAAGTGGAAGGTCAAAGAATACACTGCGTCGAGAATTGGAAGCAGATATTAAGGGGATGAACAGCAACTGGAAACAGCTGGAAAGGACTGATCAGGATAGAGTTCAATAGAGAATCCTGGTGAGCAGCCTATGCTCCTCCGTGATGGGTAACGGCAGTAAGTAAGTAAGTAAGTCATGTTAATACGTTCAGCATTATAAACTGTAAGGTATGTTTTTAATGTGTTAAGGCTTGAGTTTTTCAGCTGTTGGTTTTGATAAATGCAATTAAGCAGTCATCATCGACAAGTATCAGTGAACAGCTGACTAACTCGGTAGAGCTTAATAAGTTGAGTTTTACTATATCCCTATTGCGTTTAAAAGTAAAATAAAGAACTTGTATTTCATCCTATTTGTGACTTGTCAGTTGACTGTTGAATCTAGTAATCACAACTTTATCGCATTATCGATTAAGTTTGAAGTCAACTACTAATTTATTCTATGGTCTCACTGTAATCATCAACATAAGGTTGTAAGTTTATTCAGTGTACAAGTCATAAATAAGTAGTAATATGGATTTGTTAGTAGTAAATAGATTAATATTAAAACTGAATAACCATATAATTGAGGTCATTTAAACTAACTTCAATGCCAAACATTTTATTTTTAATTAAGATAAACTTGTATATTCCCGGTGATTTGCTATGGACTGAAGCTGGTCAGTCCCTGTTACTATACATACATCCTGAGCGGTTTGCCTCGATATAACGATTATTCACAAGTATTATTCAAACAGTCTAGTGGTGAACGTGGTGGCATTTGACACGAAATGGACTGAGTCCAAATCGCTATGTGAACATCAATATTGAGCTGCAGATACATTCAGCCGACGAGTTCAAAAATAGGACGTAACGTGCGTCCCGGATTCCACCTGTCGGTCACAATCTAACTTTAATATTATATGTATTTTTAAATTTATTCTCAAATTGATCAATATTAAAAAGTTTCACTTGTTTAATTCACTCACTCTCAGAATCTATAACCATCATTTTGTACTAACGTAATTTGAGTTAAATTGTTTTTTTCTTATTACAATAAGTTCAACGGCAAGTAATTAAGTGTTTAACTTTAAACGTGTAAATCATTTAAGAAAATAAAAAGATTCCAAAAATGAATACATATTGATTTGACTATTGAACTTATTTTATTTGTTTATCAACTCTTGTCTTTTGAATAATATTCAATGCTTTCAATAGTTTACATGAAATGTTCAATTGAAAACTTATTCAAGAGTTAAATAAAGGTACAAAGTTGAATAGACAAACTTATATGATCTTAATTTGGTTGATATTTTTATATTGTGAATTACGAATTGAAATGGATTAAAGAACTATCGAATACTAAGAAGTATTGAAGAGCTACCCAGTCCTAGTGTAAGGCACTTTACTAGTTAGTATACATCCATGATCACAAATAGTGACGGTGCTAGGTCTATGGATTTTGGTCATGTTTGGTGTGATTCAATTACTCACTGTTGGCAATAGATGAGTTTGCTCTCTCCCTTTCTGTCTCTCTCTCTCTCTATCTATCTATCTACATATATATATATATATATATATATATATATATATATATATGATTGACTGACATTAAAAATATCAACTGTTGGATGCTACTTCAGTGATTATAGGGTTGTGTTAGACGAGAAACTTGAAAGTTATAGGCGTAATCCTCCTACAGGGTCTTGAGTAAGAAATGTTTAAATGTCTTATTCTAAATGATATATATTTGTAAAATTCCAATGAGTAGAAATTTCTACTCATTGGAATTTTACAAATATGTATCTCTTATTATAAACAATCTACCCAATGCTCAATTTATTTGAAATTATCAAAATTAACCTTGGTAATGATATGTCTTATTCTAAAACAACAATTTAGTCATTCCTGATGTTTAGTGGTTATTCAGCTCAAATGAATCATGATCTAAAGTTCAGATTCAGTAATCTTTTAAACACCTAAATGGAGCAATTTTATGGATTACTGTTGTTGTTTTAATTCAGATGAATAATTACTGATCTTTTCTCATTGTAACTCCGCCTGTAGCCCCTAGGGTTGCTGCCGGTCCCAACCCCGGATAAAGGAGGGGGGTTGGGCATGGGGTTAGCAACCCCATCCCGTAAAACAGCAAATGTGCTAAAAAAACGCTAACCAGTAAAAACCTTTATAACCACTTTTACTATGCCCTGGGAGTTGGAAGGTGTGTTATGACGCTTCACGGTGAAAGCCGAGTTTCTTCGGAAGCCACGAGGCCGATGTCTCTTCTGACAACCAGAGCAACAATTAATATAGGTACGTGGAATGTCCGCACGCTGTGGGAAACAGTGAGGACCATGCAAATAGCTGAAGAAATGAAAAGATACAACCTGAAGATACTTGGAATAAGCGAAACTCATTGGGTGCAAGCTGGACAGCAACGGTTATCCTCGGGAAATGTGCTTTATACTCCGGCCACGAAGAAAACGCCCCACACACACAAGGAGTAGCATTGGTGTTATCCCAAGATGCATGGAAGGCTCTTATAGGATGGGAGCCTCATGGACCTAGGATCATTACAGCATCCTTCAAGACGAAGAAGAAAGGGATTACAATGAACGTCATCCAGTGCTACGCACCCACCAATGACAGCCACGAAGACGACAAAGACCAGTTCTATGCGAGGCTGCAGTCAATCATCAAGAAATGTTTAGACAAGGACCTGACCATTCTGATGGGCGACTTCAACGCCAAGGTCGGAGTGGATAACACCGGGTATGAAGACATCATGGGACAACATGGACTGGGAGAAAGGAATGATAACGGTGAGAGGTTTGTGAACTTATGTGCCTTCAACAAAATGATTATAGGTGGCACCATTTTCTCCCACAAACGTATACACAAAACTACATGGGTTTCACCGGACCACATTACGGAGAACCAAATCGACCACATCTGCATCAATAAGAAGTTTAGAAGGACCATGGAAGACGTAAGAGCAAGGAGAGGAGCCGACATAACTTCAGATCACCATTTGGTGGTAACTAAAATGAAACTGAAGCAACAAGTTCCAGGCATTTCACGATTTATTAGAAAAAGGTGGAACTAATATGGAAGACAACTGGAAAGAGATTAAGGAAACAATAACTTCAACATGTCAGGAGGTTTTGGGTCTCAAGAAACAACACCAAAAAGAGTGGATTTCTGTTAGTACTCTGGACAAGATCCAAGAAAGGAGGAACAGAAAGACAGGAATCAATAACAGTCGGACAAGAGCAGAGAAAGCCAAGACACAGGCCGAATACACAGAAGTCAACAAGCAAGTGAAGAGGAGCATCAGGTTGGATAAACGAAAATTTGTTGAGGACCTAGCAATGACAGCGGAAAAAGCTGCAAGAGAAGGAAATATGAGGCCCTATACGATACAGCGAAGAAGTTCGCTGGGAAATTACATAAGCCAGAACGGCCAATCAAGAACAAGGCTGGCAAACCAATCACTTAAGTCCATGAACAACGGAACAGGTGGGTAGAACACTTCCAAGAACTCTTGAATAGACCAGCCCCACTGAACCCACCAGTCATCGAAGCAGCAGTCACGGATCTCCTTATAAACACCGACCCACCAACAGTCGAAGAAATAAAAATGGACATCAGACAGATCAAGAGTGGCAAGTCAGCAGGACCAGACAACATACCAGCGGAGGCACTGAAGACGAATATAGAAGCAACTTCAAAGATACTCCACATTCTCTTCAGGAAGATTTGGGAGGAAGAACAAGTTCCAGCAGACTGAAAAGAAGGGTACCTCATCAAGATACCAAAGAAAGGTGATCTCAGCAATTGTGAGAACTACAGAGGCATTACCCTACTTTCAGTACCAGGAAAGGTCTTCAACAGAGTGTTATTGAACAGATTAAAGGACCCAGTCGACGGCCAACTCCGAGATCAACAGGCCGGAATCCCTAAAGATCGATCGTGTACCGATCAAATCGCTACTCTACGGTTCATTATTGAACAATCAATTGAATGGAATTCACCACTTTACATCAACTTCATCGACTATGAAAAAGCATTCGACAGCGTGGATAGGAGGATATTATGGAGCCTTCTACGACATTACGGCGTGCCCGAGAAGATAGTCAACATCATACGAAATTCTTACGACGGACTACATTGTAAAATCGTGCATGGAGGTCAGCTGACAGATTGATTAGAAGTGAAGACCGGTGTCAGACAAGGCTGCTTACTCTCACCCTTCCTCTTCCTACTGGTCATCGACTGGATCATGAAGACTGCAACATCTGAAGGCACTCTCGGAATACAATGGACAACATCGACGAAACTAGATGACTTGGACTTTGCAGATGACCTAGCTCTTCTTTCTCATACACATCATCAAATGCAGAAGACCAACAATATAGCAGCAGCCTCAGCAGCAGTAGGCCTCAACATACACAAAGGGAAAAGCAAGATCCTTTGATACAAAACAACAAACACCAACCCCATTACACTTGACGGAGAAATTCTGGAAGACGTTGAAACCTTTACATATTTGGGCAGCATCATCGACAAACAAGGAGGGTCTGATTCGGATGTGAAGGCGCGGATCGGTAAGGCAAGGGCAGCATTTCTACAACATCTGGAACTCAAACCAACTGTCAGTCAATATAAAAGTCAAAATTTTCAACACCAATGTGAAGACAGTCCTGTTGTATGGAGCTGAAACTTGGAGAACTACGAAAAGTATCCTACAGAAGATACAAGTATTTATAAACAACTGCCTGCGTAGGATTCTTCGGATCTGTTGGCTAGATACCATCAACAACAATCTTCTATGGCAGATAACAAATCAACTTGTAGCCGAGGAAGAAATTAGGAAAAGACGCTGGATGTGGATTGGATACACATTGAGGAAACCATCAAACTGTGTCACATGACAAGCACTAACTTGGAATCCTAAAGGCCAAAGGAAAGACCCAGGAACACATTGCGTCGGGAATTGGAAACAGACATGAAGAGAATGAACAGCACCTGGGAAGAGCTAGAACGGAAAGCCCAGGACAGAGTTGGTTGGAGAATGCTGGTGGGCGGTCTATGCTCCACTTGGAGTAACAGGCATTGATTGATTGATTTCTCTCATTATGATAGACTGAATGTAACCACTGATGTAAAGTAGTATATCATGTTGCAATAAGTTTACCGACATGAAGATTTGGGTGTAGGTCACAAAATCGAAATTTACTCAAAGACGTTGTATTAATATGGTTATTATATGTAGTAAAGACTACTTTTTTAAATATTTTACATTAGTGCCAGTGGAATGTAGTATGTTCCGTTCATTTTTTTCTAAACTCCATGTAAAGTGCCCTTTCATATTGCCAAAATCTGTAAATCATGCATGACACTTAGAACAAATGTAATTTGGTAATCCAGTATGACGACGTACATGACGATGGAAAGTGCTCGACATCTGTTCACAGAACCACATATAGACTGATCTAAAGTGACCGATTCATCCATCTCTGATGGCTGCCATAAGCAAACTAGCTGAAAGCTATCAGCATTAAAGTTATCATCATTATCTGCATAACCATGCTCTTTAACGTGCTTAACAAATAAATAAGCTGAGTTTGTACTAAAAAAGAAGTCAAACAACAACGACAAATAGTTGATATGTGCTTACTTTCTCTCTAAGTGATTAAGAAGTGAGAAACTTGGAAACTATCCTATGCATTTTGACAGTAACACGAAAACACATCCTTTTTTCAGGGATTCGAACTTTGAGTGGCTCACTGCAAAGTTCGATTGAGTGCAAACAAACAAAGAAGTTGAAACTTAAATCCAATGTTTTAAGCTCATCGCTTTTAATTAATAATAACATCAAATAACATATATTATAGCAACAGCATCGCCTGCTATGGCTTAATGATGTTTATGTGTGATTAAACTAAACCGAATGACTTAATCTGAACTGTATTGTACGAACACGGTGTTATTTGTTCTGGGTTACCTTTGTAGGTCTCTCTTTTTCTTCAAAAGTTTTGGTTTTCCTATTGATTGTTTAATTCAGTTGACCCAAAACATTCAGTTGATTGATGTTCATCTTTAACGAATTTCTATTAGAAACAAAATCCTTTAGAGAATCAGTGAAAAATTAAAGATCACTAAATACAATTGTTTCATCCTAGTTTAGGAGTTCTCAGCAGTCTAACTTCATCAGAAAGTTGTCTTGATTACTTAAGCACAGTAAAATGAGAACATGTAACATAATAAGCTACCATAACCTATAAATTGTCAAATGAAGTAGTATTGACGATGATTCTGATACTTATATAACCAAGTGTTATAATATTTTCGTTAATTTATCTGATCAGTATTATACAAGCTAACAGTGTCTAAATCTGTAGTACACATTAACTTGAATCTATTCAGCTAATAAACAGATTACAGTTACTGAATTCTAAACCGGTGAAATTAGTGTTAAAAACTCAACTAAATATGATTATTGCATATACTGCTAATCAAGTATTTAGTTAAACCTATTAGATTATTACCGATCATATTTTACTTACATTACATTGATTAACTATGTATGTGCATAATTCTAATAACCAGATTAGTAAGTAGTAAATTTACCATCATTTACTCTGAATTTTCTTGACCTGATTCCATAACTTATCATCTTTTTTTGATGAATCAAATATTAATGGAAAATCAATATTATGATTACATAATGATAATGATTAAAAACTGCTATCGAAATTATGAATGAAAGTTATTATCTACTTATGTAAGATAATGAAAAAATGCCCATTTAAGCATTAAGAAAAGACGAGAGGAGCGAAGAAATTTCTTTTCCACTAGGTTTAAAATCATTACCAAATAATTACTGGTGTGTTACATAATGATTTTATAGGTTCAAAAGGTGTTTGTAAAATAATTACAACTAATTCACAAGGCAATTAAAACATGTAGACGAATAAGGTAATTATCGTTTTGTAAGTGTGGAAGTGATAAGTAAATAGGTTGGCATACTGTTGATTACATAATATCTATTGAGAAGAAACAGATAAAGTAATTATAAGAAATTTGATTGTCAAGACTTATGTAAGAATTAAGTGGCAGTTAAAAGGTAACAAATTTTTAAGTTATGTAAACAATCCTATGTAGCGATAATAACAATGATAATATTATGAGAGAGAATTGTGAGAGAATTGATTGTAACTAGTCAGTTGTAAACCATTCATATTATGATGACCAAGATAAGGAAAGAAGCTGTATAAATTTCCTATGTATGCACAGGTTCGGTTTGAGAATGTGGATACCGATGGCTTCCGCTATATGTAGAAGACGTATGCACAAACCATGTAGTAGATTAGGGGGGGATTCGATAAGTGCTTTTAATAGCTCTCCTGACATCTACTTGATGTTCCGTATCAATCAAATGTACAAGTATAGAGATATTCACTTGTTGTAGTTGACCTTTGCTCATCCAGACTGAGTGATAATCAGAAATTCTATGACGGACCTGTCGTTTTGTCATTCTGTCATTGTTTATACCTAGGATTAGAGTAATTCGCCATAGTTGTTTTTGAAGCAGGTAAAAAACGATGAAGAATGCTATTTTATACTTATAAAGTCATACTAACCTTGTACTTTATTTCTTTTGAACTACATTTTACTATTAATTTTAAGCTGTGAATGACAGCTCTGTACTTGGATATTAAGAACTTTTTAGTCATTATATGGGACCCGATAGATGATTTTAAAAACTCTCTTGATGTCAACTTGATGTTCCGTATCAACCAAATGTGCAAGAACAGAGCCCCACCAAATCTGCAATATAGTTTACTCATACCTATTCTACATACAGCGGGAGCCATCGGTATCCACATTCTTAAACCGGACTTGTGTGTACATAAGAAATTTGTACAGCCTCTCGTTGTCTTGGCCTTCATGATAGCCAATGCTCAGACGGTTTACAAATGAGTTTATTTCAATAAAGTGTTATGCGAATTTAAATTGATTCACTTTAAACGATCAAGTTTTTCGTAGGATCATTCAAGAAGATAAAAAGTAAATCAGAGCGTATAACAGCAAACATACGTCTAGAGACAGTATTATACATCAGGATTTAAATATGGCCATCATTCTGAGCTGTTAAAAACAGAACATATTTCATTGATATCGAAGTCAAAAATCAGTTAACCACTTATAGTTAAGGTTGTATCTCAATATGTTTGGCCCAATCGCAACGTATGGAAAATATAGTGTAACCTCGATTATTCCCAATCACTGCCCGTAAACGTCTGCCCCGCGACTTCCAGTCCTCAAGTCGGAACGGTGAACACAAGATGGATGAACCAACCAGGGAGAATCATACTGTATTTCAAACATTCCCTTATATATACACAAAACATGACCACGCATCACACCAATAAGGAGAGCAACATTAATACAAAACGGCAACAATAATGACTAAGGACTGATGATGCAAGTAT